>SSNR01000009.1:3420441-3485629 GCA_006937965.1 Callopanchax toddi | reverse complement strand
GTATTTCTGGACAGTTCTGCTGTTTTTTTGCTTCACTGTTCTCATTGGGATTCCCCAGTCAATACTCTTAAAGGGCAATGTGGACAGATGGCATTCAGTCAAAATGTGAGACACTTTAGCTTCTGTTCGCTTACTCAGCAAGAAACTAAAGCACTAGAAATGGGATGCAGCATGACCTGTCCCGCACTGTTACCAAAAGGATCTCAAATGCAAATAAGGGACAACATAAACTTTTTCACTTAATTGAGAGTTTTCTTCTTTGTAAATTAAAAACAAAATAGAAGTAAATTGACAAAAATGTATCTTTAAATATCTGCTTGATCCTTTACAGGGTTACAGGCAGCTGTCACCAGTCCACAAAGATACAGAGGGAAAACCTCCATGCGCGCACACATTCACACCTAAGAGCATTTTAAATCACCTAGTTGACCTGATGTATGATTTTGGACCTAAAGAAAACCTACACATGCAAATGGAGAATGTGCAAACTCCACTCAGACGGTTCCCAGCCGAGGTTTTACCCTCCACCCTCCTGGCAGCGATGCCACTGTGCTAACCAGCTGCACCACTGTGCAGCCATGGAGAGTAGAATTGAGTTTTCCTGTCCAGAAAGTTCTTAATGAAATCTCTCAGTTAAAGTTTAGTGTTTTTTTAGTTTCCTTCAATAAATTGAAAACAGCATGCACAAGCAGTTCTGATTATGTATAATGTGCATTTTTCTAGGAGGAAATAATGATGCAACTTGATGTGACCTGCATGATACAAACCTTAGTCATGTCAGTTATCACCTCCTTATATTTTGTGTTTTAAAACTGACAGCACTGTAAACTCATGTGGAACAGGAATTGACTCAAATATTACATTTGGTGGTGAGTCTGTAAAATACATTTTTGTCAAACGGCCAGGTGGTTAAAGACTGATTAATGGTTAATTTAAGGTAATCAGAACAACCTAAATGCTCTTTAAACGTACCAATCAGACCAGGTGTTCTCATAAAACAAACAGTCTGGCCATGATGAGGTGAAACAATTAGCTCAAGGCAGCAGAACAGTTATAACTAATTAAATAACTCCTAGTTTCATAGAATAAATGATTCATTTTACAGCCAGAACATTGTGCAGATTTCAGTGAAACTTTTGAAGTGCAAAGAAAAGTTCAAGTGAAAAGGAGGCTCTCTTTGACACATCGAAACCACAAATCGACCGTCCTTAGAGAACTCAAAAGCCCTATTGATAATGTTGCATTAATAATAGATAAAAGACCACTGGAAGAGGAGATTGAAAAGGAAAGGACAACGCCTAGTCGGTAATCACTGCAATTCTCTGCTGTGCCTTGTTCCCTTTGAGATTATAGTCGGAAAGTAAATGAGCATATCCTAATCTGTGTGTTGGAATTAAAGTCTTTCTCCTGCCTTGTACTTCTCACTGCTTCTCTCCTATTTCTCCCACCCCCCCCTTTCCTTTTTTCCATGTAAAGCCAGCAAAGCAAGTCTGTCTCCTGTGAAGGCGATGTCTGATTAAAGCCACACTGCTGCAAACTGTACTACGTTTCAGGAAAAGGTCACTGTTTGACATATGCTTGGTTTGCAAAAGCAGAGCTTAATATCAGAAAAGAAACAGTGATAACTTGCAACTGGTGAAAATGAAATGGTCCTGGCCTTGAGCCCGGTCCTTTAAAGGTGAAATACCCTGTTTGTGTGTATGATTTTATAGCCCTTACACTTTTAGAACCATTCTCAAGACCTTGAGAGTGAAAACAATTGCACAAAGACAGTCTGACTGCAATTTTCACAACAGCTTGGGTGACTCATCTCTGCGTGTGTAAGAGCGCTTGTGGGTTGTCTTGGTTTCCCTAAAACACTGGATTTAGTGTTTGAATCTAATCTGTATATATTTTGCTGGATTAAATAGTTCTCTTCATTAAATTTGACTTTTTTTTTTTGTTTCAGGGCTGCTGAAACTGGTTTAATCTACTTTTTATAGGTAAATTAAGAGTTCTGAAGTTTCTGTTGGGAAACGCTGAGATGGAAAATAAGAAATTATTTCCAGAAATGTTATTTTTTAAATGTGTATTCGTTTGACAGAAAAAGTTGCAGAAATATCTGAACTAGCTGAGAAATGTAATATGAGTCTTTTTCTCATTTTGAAATAAGACCTATCAGATAAATAGAAGAGTATTGTGATTTTTAC
The DNA here is from genome assembly GCA_006937965.1 of Callopanchax toddi. Lineage (NCBI taxonomy): Eukaryota > Metazoa > Chordata > Actinopteri > Cyprinodontiformes > Nothobranchiidae > Callopanchax > Callopanchax toddi. The sequence goes on along the minus strand of SSNR01000009.1, from coordinate 3,483,440 downwards.
ACTACAGTGTATAGCTACATGTTTTATGTCTATATTAAATAAAAACTATCTATGAGATTTGTTTCTACAGGCACCCATTTGACAAAATAGGACACCCATTCACTATCTTTTAAATCACGTGTGTGAGTAATGTAATAAAACCATTTTAAAGCTGCTTTTCAAATCTGATAAAAGTGATGTCTGACTTGCAATCAATGATTATTGAATAAAGGCATCAAGTTGAGTTTCTGTGTCTATTTTACATGTAAATATGCATAAACTACAGCTTATGTTATGAAAATGCTTTTCTGCAAAATCATGTCACATAAAAAATGTACTTTATATGAAACCTGTGCTTAAAAACTAAGACGTCAGAGTGGTTAGGTTCATGGAGTCAGTTTCCGTAACAGACTGAGTTTGAGTGACTGTTTACGTTTTATGCAACTCCAGGCAGAAAGGCCACAGCTGGGATTCAAACCTGTGACCTTTTTGCTGCAAGGCAGACGTTCGACCAACTGCACCACCATGCAGCCATTATTACTTTATTGCATTATTAATACATTTGAGGAGAGAAATCATATCCAGATTTTAAAGTTTCCATCAACTAGCATGCTTCATTATCCTTATATCCAACCAGATGTCCTGTTTCCATTGAGAACTCTTTTTTTGTACAAATTCTGACATGTTTCATATAAGAAAAGTTTGTGGAAATACAAGCTAAATTTAAAATAAATAGTCAAAACAGCATGTGGCAAATCTGCCTTTAAAAGGTTTCATGAATGCTTAAGGTGTTATTTTATCATCTTCTTCTACTTTTAATCTGATGAATATTTATCTGATCAGATGTTCGTGTCTCCAGAAGAGAAATATGGTTTCCATTATGACAGAATCATTACAATAACCCACTAAATAAAAAAAGAAGAAAAGCCTGTAAATGTTTGCTTTTGAATCATATGCAGTTAAAAATAGCATGCAAACATCCTACTGCATAATTAAATCAAACCAATGAAGGATTTAATCATTATAGTTGATTTATTTGTATGATTTTCTGTAGGGATTTGAGTTGATATGTAATTTACCACTCCACCTATAGATTTCTAACAATTTTTTGCTGCCATGTTTCATAAACCATGATTTGTTTAATTTACTGGAAAATCTACACTATCAGGTTTTGGTTGCTCATTATTATGACAGTATAGGGAATCCAGGGCCCTGCATGCATAAGCAAGAAGTTTGGGCAGATCTTGAGACCAAAGAACACTTCAAGAGTCCTTACAAGTGAAACGAGTGTATGTGAACGAGGAAAAAGTATTAGAAACTGATGATAAAAGTGTGGCAGACTCCTGATTTCTTCTAGCTTTTATCTCAGAAGCTCTACAGAGTAATGTCATCTGGGCCAGTCGTTCTCCCTACACCTCAGTGGGGGCTTGAGTTGTCAGATACACGAAGAGCAGACTGTAGATTTAGGGCAGAGTGTGTGTGTGTGTGTGTGTGTGTGTGTGTGTGTGTGTGTGTGTGTGTGTGTGTGTGTGTGTGTGTGTGTGTGTGTGTGTGTGTGTGTGTGTGTGTGTATGTAAGTAAAAAAAGGAGAATAATGCAAGTTTTCTGTTAGATACAGCAGCCTGGTTCAGAGCATCTCCCAAACTGGGTCAGGTTACCTGTACATTGATCGATTGTCTCTGACCGGCCCACTTTGAAACCTGGTGCCCAAATAACTCAATCAAAGAGCGCCCAGTGATCCCAGTAAGCAAGGGAAATGAATCAAAGAAAGAAGTGTTGCATTGATCCTTCAGACAATCAATACAGTACAAGTACAAACACAACTCAATGCTTTTTGGTTTGGCTGACATGGGGAAGAATGGGGGGAGTTTATCTGCTCTCAGTATGCATAAACACACTCAGGCATGAATGCACAAACTAACCAAAACTGCACAAGCAAAACCATAAATGCTGGACTCATTAGAAGAATGTTGACAATACAAAAAGAAAGCAAAAAAAAAAGAAGAAAAAAAACATGGAATGAGGGGAACACCAACAGTAATATACAGGGAAGCCTTTGTTTGTTTGTTTTTTGTTTGTGCAGGATAATAGAAGTTAACGCTTTTCAGAAATACAACCAGGTGTAAGAAATAAGAGCTGCTCTATTTTATACTTGTTCTGTGTCCATCTCGATCTCCGGAATAAGCCAACAATCGCCTCCACAGAGACTCCGAACAGAATGAAATCTCCTAGCTCAATATGGCTACCAACCCCGAGCCAAAATTATATAATTGAAATCCTTTTAAGTATTTGCTCCATCTGGATCAATCTAAACCTTCTTCAAAGGTAAAATCAAAGCCAATTTGGCTCCTGGTGTACAGAGGGTCTCGTATTTGGAGGCATTTTAGCTGGTTAAGATGATTAAATAGCAACTTTTTTCAAGATCATTTTAAAAAAAGGAGGTGAGTATAAATTTTTAAATGATCTTTTTTAACTGGGTGGGTTTGTATTTGTGACCCTGCCTTCACACACACGTGTGTTGCAGGGAGCAATAAACTTGTCTTTAAAAAGGCCTGTAGCGTCTGCTGCAAAGATCCATAGCTATGTGAACAAACCACTGACCTCCAACCGACTGCAGTAGCTTTACGGTCCACATTGATTCTGCAGACCCTCCCTTTTCTCCTCCGCCTCTCTCTGTCTCATTATTTCTGCCCCTTCTCCTCATCCCCCCTCCTCTCTTTATTCATCCCTTGTGCTGAAACAGAATGGGTCTGACAAGCTGTGTGTCCTCTTTTTGAGTCAAACAGGTGTCCCCAGGGGGGGAAGACCCGTCGCTGAATGATCTTCCTCCTGCTTTTACTGACGCATCTGTCAGAGTAAAGAACGGAGCTAAAAAAAGTTTACTCCGCTCTTGCATTGTGATGTGCAGAGATTATTTTACAATTTTAATCACCAGACTTGTGCAAAACAAATTGTAATCAGTGGATTGTCTTTGTCATTCGGTTTGTTTTTTAAAACAGGCAAAAAAAAAAGTGCAAAACATGGTGTTTTGGTTAAAGAAAAATCTAAATGGCTTATTAGATCCCTTAAATCTCACGCTGAGAAAGAAATGACTAGAAAAGCAGCTCAAAGCCTGATTGTGTCTGAATTACAGAGACATTTTCTTGCATGGCAGCACTTATTCACAGCTGAAAAATGCACAAAAATGATCAGAATTACATTCAATCTCAAAGTGGCTGAATGTGTGCGTCACAGAGTCGTGAACGACTGCTGGTCTGTCGGTGCACAGGCCGACGTGCGTCCACGCAGCGTGAGTGTGTGTGCACGCAATCATCGAGCTGTTGACCTCAGCAGGGCATTACGCAGCCACAGATAATGAGCTTTAACGTTCTATTTCATCTTTCTCAATAAGGAGGTGCACGACAGACACCCGAGGGCCTAAAGGTCAAAGAAAGCAACTCGGTCTGAAAAGAGATAACACAATGCAGGCAAGCAGGTAATTATCGAGACAATCATAAATTGGAGGAGAGCTGATAGAGTTTCATTACTGTGGCGGTGTGCAGGTTGAATTTAGTGTTGGTGGTGGAGAACCATTAACACTCACAGGGTGCTCACCTCTGTGGAACAGATGCAAGTGAACTTTAAGAGAAATACCAGCCTCAACAAATTGTTGTGCTTCATTAAGTATGCTTTTTCTGAGTGTGAGTCGTTTTTCTTTTTACAAAACTGGCATTTTTTTCATTAAGAAAAATAAGGATTACTGTGAAATGTTGGAGTGGATTCTCAGTCAGTCAGGACCTGGTGATCCAAAGAGCTGAACAGAAACCAACTGGACTTTATTTCTTATTCCTTAAATATGTTTAGCTCTTATTCTAAAGGTGTTTGTAATTCTGATTAATTATTGTACCTGTAGCTTTTACATGCATACACAATATTCATTTATTTTTTATCATAAAATTATGTATCTTAAAATATTTTTGTTTGGGTTCAGGACATTTAAAGTGTTGATCTTTGGTAGGTAGGTTTATGGTCAATTATCATATTACCTGCTGTGCATCCAGTCTGGAGATCTGAACTTTATTTTGACAGAATTAATCAGCTAACATTCAAACAGAGTTTTTTCATGAACCTTTAACTCACTCTAAATTTTTTATTGCACAACTTATGAAAGTCTATGATTAATTTTAAACAAAAATGACAGCTGCAGCTGCTTGCTGTAGTACTTCTGCTGCAGCCTGGAGCACTTCCAGCAAAAATGAAGTGGCCTTAGTCACTTTATAAACGACACCTTTTGGTTCATTTTAATTTAGAGGGATTTTGTTGTGGCTGCATAGTGGCCCATGTGTAGGGTTCATTCGAGGACTCCGGTTTTCTCCCACAATCCATGCATGTTAGGTTAACTGGCAACTCAAAATTGTCCCTAAGTGTGATGATACCATGAATCTTGCTTGTTGTGTGGCCCTGTGATGGACTGGCAACCTGTCCTGGTTGTCCCAAGCCACTCGCACCCTGATTGCTGGAGACAGATTACCCTTATGGATTTAGTCGTTCATAAAATTGAAAGATGGGATTTTGTTGTGCAATATTGCTGGGGTTTTAAAATTAGTTGCAGCAGCTTATTATGACTTTTGGTTCCTCTTTGTTTGTGTTTTAGGGGAACAGAACATTATGTTACACCTGCAGCAGAATAGAAAACACTATACTGCATCTTTATTTCTCTAAACTGTGATTGAACAAAGAGCTCCCTATCAGCTGGCTGATCATGATTATTCCATAGGATCATACTTTTAAATAATCTGAAATATCTCTTCAACACTTGGAGCGTAAGTGTTGACGAAACATTTATTTTGGAAAATCAATTAAGTTTACGCACTTTCTGCTACGGTTGTTTTGTCATCTTGACAAACTCGTATTCCAGTACAGACTGGTGACAAATAAAGATGCCTTCATGAAGGAGTGGGGTTTTAGAATTTTGAGACAGTCGTTGCAAGTAAAATTTCAGAAAGGTGCTATCATCATTTTTCCTTCCTGCATATAAATTAGGCAGCTACTTGGTTTATTAGACCTGAATGTTGTCAGGACCTGTCACCGACTGTCACTGAACTGTATCAGCTGCCTAATCATCTGTCACACAAGAAAATGAAAAAGTTGCCAAAAGTTTTCAGCTTTGTTAATTCTCACATCACGAGTATTATATTTAGCAGTAAGTATTCAAGGGTCTAACACTTGATTGAACTCCATTAGTCTCATAAATGAGCTTTTAAATGCTTGAGATCATTCAAACGTTGCATGTTTTTTAATGCTAAGAGACTAATGATAATGGAGCGCATCTCCTTCAGCTTCCTGCAACATCTCCTTCAACACCATGTGAAGCCCACTGATGGTCAAATGGTTCTGGAGGTAAAAGATCTTGACAGCTGATTTGGCTCTAACTACTGTGTTTCACCTGCTCTGAGCAGCACTAACACGAGGAAACATGTCACGGCTGGGTAGGTGTGAATTGAATCTGGCTGCTTGAATCCGATAGAGGCCCCATACAGCCGATGTGATCCACTAATGTTTTGTTCGGCTTAATTGAGCGTTGTCCCTTCAACTTAGCCTCACATCTTCATCCTGCATCTAACAGCCGTGGCTTCCCTAAATGTCTAATTACTCTGCTGGCAAAGTTACAGCAGAGAAATGTACATCTTCAGTTTGGCATGGTAGGGAAGAGGCTTCAATCACAACTGAACACATACAATCTTCTTTTTTCTCTCCTTCTTTTTAAACATAAAAGTAAGATGATAATGAACCAGATGGGGATTTGTCTAACTGCACTTGAATTTGTCCAAGAAACCAAAAACATTCAAAAATATTCACTCGAAAATGGACATGAACAGAACAGAACAAACACCCACAGATATGCTTCCTCTATATACCTGCAGAGAGCATCCTGGCGACAGACCCTCCGTAACTCCAAACAGTTGGGCTTCTCTTTGTCTTTATAAGAGCAATCAGGAACTATTGTCTGTCTGCGTCTCTCAGCGCAGCCCTCAGACTGACAGGGGCAGAAGAGAAGCCGGTGGCTGAGCTCTGGGGGCACACGGTCCAGGAATGCCCTCAGCGTCTTGTGGCAGCGCTTCTTGTTGCAGGTCTCTCCTTTGTTGGGGTCCTCCTTGCTGCACGTAATGATGAAGGTGGAACGTTGCCTTTTGCAGAGGTTGTTGAGGTTGCAGGCTTTGGTTGCATCGAGGCAAGGGTTGCAGACACTCTCTCCATCAGGACAGCTGAAGCCTTTCGGGGCCAGTGTGAGCATCCCTAACATCAAACACACGAAAGAGTAAAGATCTCAATGACTTTAGAAGCAACACAAGTGTTAAAAGAGTTCATACTTATTTCTCTTTGCAGACTCTAGCCTTGATTAATTTTTATAAAAGGAAGCAAAATCACTTTGCTTAAGCTTGAGAAAACACGTTATAAATTAAAAACGAAAGAGGAAAAGACGAAAAGGAAAAATTTAATAAAGCAAAGTTAAACCTTTTTCCTGCTTTTAACAAAGTGCTTTCATGAAAAAATATAAAAATATACACCGTTATTTATTATACAACCTCTTATACCTGTTTCAGCTTATGAGATCTTCTGAGGTGGGATATTCTAACAACGTGTTGTTATCAGATACACACAACAATATCTGCACACTTTCACTGAACTGGCCAATCAGATCTGACCAGTCTGTGATGCTAATTCTGGCTCCAAAGGCATGCATCCTTTAAAATTCCTGTATCAAAGAGGGGCTGCTTGAAGTATTTAGTGCTAAAATAACATCAAGAAGTATATGCGTATTCAGTGTGTAAACGATGTGCACTGCTGCTAGCAGAAAAACACTAGAGATGTTGTATTGCTGACTTTTTTAAACTAAAATTGTGCTGAAAATTTAATATATATCTGCAGTGAGGAGGTGGAGTCAATCTCAGGTGGTTTTTCAGACAAGAAAGTGTCTGATAGAGTGATGATGTCACTCCTGTGAAAAGGAAGAAGTTGAGATGTTCTTTATGCAATAAGTGAGAACTAAACTACACAGTTGTATATGTTGCTTAGCTGTAAATACCTTTGAAAAAGTAAATAAATAAGCATCTTATTTGGGGGGGGGGGTTGTTGTTGTTTTCTACACATCAGACAGATATGATGGATTACATGTAGTTTAGAAATAAATATTTACTCATGAAAAGTAAGAGAGTAAAAAAAACTATTGTTTACTGTGTGGGAGGAGGGTCATCACTCTCTGTGTGTGGGGAAAGCTGACTACAGACTTGTGTGAATGAGAACCTGAAGTTTTTGTTTGACAGTTTCAGAGCGTGAACCCACTTGGAGACCAAGAGGAGTGGACAAGTCCAGCAGCACCTCATCCCCATCTATTTGGCCCGAGCTGTCAGTGGTGAAAGGACTGAAATGCTGGAAGTTCCATGAAGCTGTATTTGTGATCAGACCTGGTGTTTGGTTCCAAGAAGAGACTGTTGTAATCAGTGGCTCAGTAAGTAAAACATGGAACTAGATCTGACTTTCTTTTTTTAACTCATGCCTCCTCTACATTATTTCCATCACTGACAGTGAATCTGGGAGCAGGATCACCTTTTATTAGAGAGCTCACTAATGACTGTAGGTGGATGTATTCAGGAGTTACAGCCTTTAATGCTGAGATGTTCAGCCATTATCCAAAGTGTCCATTTGGAGACTCAACATTTGGAGACTCCAAAAACGCCTGGACATACCCACACAAAAACATGTCCATTTGTCGCGCGATCACTGTCAAATTTGTACTGTAGAAAAGGTAAGGCTTGATTTTACAGCCTCATTTGATTTTTCCAGTCTATACCTCCATGTCCTCCATGTGCAGCAACATAAAGACAAAATCCAGGTCTTTCAACTTCAATCATTTTACACTAGTTTCAGTTACAATGAATTAAACTGCTGAGGTTACAAATTCTAAGTGTTTCCTAAACAGAGAGTAACTTTTTGGAAGTACTCCAAAGTGTTCCAGAACAGTAACTTAGTTTGAGCATTTTTCAGGTGGTTTTCTGTGTGTATTTTTTAGGGCTATTTATACCAGAACCCTTCCTGTTTTGAGTATTTTTGTGTAACTTGAAAAACTAATTTCAGACTGAATCATTCAAAATTAGCAGCAAAAAACGATCTGATTCGATTCAGCCCTGAATCATGATATAGTGCAACTTAATGAGTTTTAGTTCAACACACTGAGATGTAATGTTATATTATGGCAAAACAACTTCACTCACTTAATTAGACTAATATTTTAATTAAAAACATGATCAATCATGAGCAAGTCTCTTTTTAAATAACTAAACAATTTCATGAAACCCGAATCTCAATTAACAAACGACACAGAAAGGTTTGTCCTTTTGCAAAGTGAAGAAAAAAACCCTGCAGGCAGCAGAGGTGTTTAACACTCATTTAGTACCTCAGCAGTGAGCAGCAACACCCGTTTTCTATTAGCAATAATAAAACACAAGTTAACATGTTTCTTTTCAGAATATTGATCATGATCAGGCTGCAGGAGAGAATGGCTCTAGAGGTGTACACTAGGATAAGAGTCTATATGCTATTTCTATACATAATGTAACTAGATTTAACCCAAACATGCACAATCACAATAAACTGCGGATGTTTTATTTGTATTTAGGCATGAAAAAGCATTTTCACCTTATTTGTAACTTTTTATTTTTAAACATGAACTTTTCAAACTGATTTTGACACGTCCAGGTTGTGGAGGTCTATGAGCAAATTTACCATTAAAACTCCGACATGCAATAAAACAGCTTTTAAAAAGCTGCCCAAGTCAACAGCTCTTTGTTTTTATCTAATCTTTCAATTATCCACAATTTCACGTTTATGAAAACAATACTTTTCCTTTCTCTTTTCCTTAGCTTTAGTATTATTAATACACATACAATAATATTTAAGTTGATATAAATTGGCTCTTAAAAAACATTTATTGTCATTTATCCAAATGAAAACAATGCAGGAGTCCCAGAGAATGTTAGAAATAAAAGCCTGAACTCTGCTGTGACACTTTATTTTATGCTGTACCCAAATCCATTGACTTGATGGTCGATGTCAAGATCAGGTTCTCTTAATTCTTTCTGAGTAAAAACAAACTGAAGCTTTGTAAATATCCCTCAGGTAGAAAAGGCTATTAAAAAGGTTTGGGTGTTTCGAGAAACTGTGCAGCTGCAGTTAAAAAAAGGTAGAAAAAAAGCCTTTTCCTGAAATATACTGATAATAAAGCAGGATCATGTTCTCTGGTAGCACCACTCTCTTGTATTCAGGCTATATTAGAGAAGTTAACCTCCCTCCCCTGTAGATAATGATATTTCAGAGGTCGTGGCGGCATGGTGACACTCAGAGAGATTCATCTCTTATTCAACAGAACCAATCTCCCTCCGTGTCTATCAGGGAGCCTGGAGCAGGAAGAAGACCATCTATTTTACAGGGGTGTGCTGGAGATGCAGTATTGTTTCCAAGTGGTGCACTACACATTATCAATCCTAGAAATGGAAACGTGAGCACATCAAATCCCAACAGAGGGGGGGAAAAATAAGCAAACGCTCAAAATTAATGACTTTGTGGTTTTAGATCTACTCAGATAAAACAACACTCACAGCCTGAAGGATAACAAATTATCAGGAGTTCATCCTGGAGGGAGGAGAGCTCACCTAAACTAGCTTTGCTTTTATCTAGATGTACGAGTTGATTTAGTGGGGAGAGTTTTAGGTGAAGTGTCCCGAGTTCAACGGATAAGTTTGTTCAGATCGGCGCTGCCTTTTATGGTGCTTCTCAGGGGAGATCATTAGGAGAAATGTATTTCCTTTCAATAATGAAATGTTAACTCGGCTCTTTTTAGATGTCATCATGATTATCTAGTGAAATTTGTTTATCTTTCAGCGAATGTCTCACCAGACCTGTTAGTAGCCAACCTAATCGCACCCAACCAGCCAACCTCGCCAAAGAGAAACAACTTGGTCGATTTGTTTTTACAATGAGGGCTGAAACAAAGAGCTGAATTTGGCACCGGTCAAGGCGGGGCCAAAGAAGGGCCAAAGTTTTCCTCTAAGTGGGCCGAGCTCAAAACAGGGCCAAAGGGGAGTGGTACGGTCCAGCTGGAGGAGCTGTTAGCGGGGCGACTGTCCAGTGGTTCAGGCAGCATTACATTGATGGATTGCAGCTTCTGAATCTCCCCTGGCCATCTGCAGCTATAATGTGGGCCACTGGGGGGGTCTGAGATGAAAAGAAAATAGGAGAAGGATGAGCTCCTACAATTTATCTGACCGAGCTGGGCTGAAGCTGCTTTCCAGGCTGCAGCAACGGATGAGTTTTTACTACTTTTGATTGGAAACCTAGGATTGAATTTGGTGCTCAAACCAAAAAGATATCCTAGGGCAAACATAAGACATAAAGCCTGCCTGATAGCTCTGATGTTGTTACCCTCTCATAGGAAAGCATGCAAAAGCAAAGGAAGAAGAGGATGAAGGATGGAGGTGGAGCTGAGGGTGGAAATGTTCAGTATTATGTTACAGAGTTATAATTGATTTTCCAAGTGCATCACAATACAGGTCTTTGGCAGACGTATTCGGCCGTAATGTGCAGAGAAAGCGGCCGATAAGCTAATGACACGAGACGTATAAAAATGGAAAAAGCTTTAAGTGGAGGGCGAAGACGTGTGCAGTTGATTACAGCAGCTGATCATGACAGATAGATGAAACGAGAGGACACAAACAGATTAAATGGCCTCTCACACAGACATGCTGGAGAGCTTTCAATTAATGGAGTCTAACTCAGGAAAAATGCACCGTACATGGAATGATTAGCTCAACTCATCAGCGGTGCAATCAGCAGCTCTCAGCATAACAATATTCTGCACCTATCCATAAACACGCGGCGCTGGTGGTGGTTGTGAACAAGTGAGTGAGACGACGGCTGAGCTAGACAAGAGGGGAAGATGTGCTAATTTACTATAAACACATTTAATATGCAAGATGTGCCATAAAATATATTGTTGTTTTTACATTGTTGGCAGAAAAAGTTAATAAGCAATAGGACTAGTTCTCTTATTTGACCCTATGATATGACTTTTTATAGAAAAAACATCAAAAAGCAACTCTCATGAATTTCTTGGAACTTCTAAACATTTTTAAGGTTTTCCACAAATTCCTGGTGTCATTTTCAAGCTTGTTTCTTAGAACTAACACGGTTTCTTCATGAAATAAAGAAGGCCGTGCCCATTTTAGGTAACATAAGAGCAGAAAAAAATATGTGAAGGAAAGACAGGAAGTAGCAAAGCAGTGAATGCTTTCAATCAGGACTGATTAAACAAAGATGTTCTGATTTCATTCTTCAGTGGGGCTGCTTTTCACTCTGTTGGCCTAATTTTTGTGCATTATTGATGTCTTTAGACTTTTACTTATGTTTTCAGACAATTTGGTCTAGATTATGCACATACACACAAAAACAACAAAAGTAGAAACAACTCAGCAGGCTTTGGTTTAGAAATGGTGCTTTGTGCAGATTACTGCCTGAAAAACAACACAGATAGGTTTTGTTCTCCTCTGCAGGACTCATGACCTTGACAAACATCAAGGAGGTGAAGTTTGCAGCATCCTATATAATTTGGATGACATATGACATTTAAAATAGCAGTTCAGCTTTAGCATTTTAAAATTTTATTTAAAAATGTGTTCTTTTTTTTCTGGAGAGGGCTACGTTGATTATAGTCGGCAAATCATAAAAAATTAATTCATGGGAAATAAAAACATAAATTCACAGAAAAAAAAACTTTATTGTTCTGGTTATTCACTTTTGATTTGAGTGCCTGGAAGTTGAGAGCTCATTAAATAGAGTTGATGCCATTACTTTTAATAATGCTGCTGTCATATTTATATAAAGGCTTTTAATGTTTATATCTACTCTGTGTGTCTCACATCGATATGGAAGCCAGGAAGGGCCAAGTGTAGGAATAAATATAGAAGTCAGGGAAATCAGTTACCTCATTTAAAACCTTATGAACAAATTAAGAAAAATACTGTAGTTTATGTGCAGCAGATGCTTTACTGAGCAGTTTTTGATTTTCCAGTACATACCTGAGGTGGGGGTGGATGGTGGGGTGTTATGTTACAAAGCCCCTAAAGGACACTAGGGAAAAAAGGTTTCTTGTGCACAACAGACTGGTTAGTGCACACGAAAAACATGACATTTTCATGCAGCATTATCACGTGCACACCAGAAAGCTCTCATATGCACTCAAAAGGCTTTCAGATTTCTTGATTTAAAAAAATTGTTTTATATACTTTGTGTTTTCAGGAAATTAAATAAATTCTCTTTTGCAAAGCATGTATAGATATTTGACTTGTTTTACTACAAAGTGGATTAATGTGTGCAACAGCAATTTTTCTCATGTTCATGAAAAACTGATTCCTCCAGTTGGTGCAGCAACATAAACACCTGCTGTAAAAAAAAGGGGTGTAAAATTGCAAAATCCTGCTTAATAATATTATTATTGTTACCAAAATTATGTATCAGACATTTGCAGTCTACTGTTAATTTCAATCCACCAATTAAATTAAATAAATATTCATCAAGGTTTTGATCTGGGGATTAAGAATCTGCCCAATGTCCTAATTGATGGTCTACTACCTGGTTATTTGCAGGCTCCGTACCTCACTGATAGAAATCCAGTCAAAATCAATGATTATTTTTAAACATGTAGCAAAACAGGAAGAAAAACAAAACAAAACTGAAAAGGATTAAAGAGAATGAGGTGTGAAAGAACTGGTTAGAAACATGTAAATGGAGACAAATGGAAACCTGTCTCCTGGTGGGGGGGGGGAGGGCACAAAGAGAGACAGAATGAAAGATAGGCAGAGCTTTTAGGGACGAGGGGAAGCAGATAAAATGGTACATGTGCTGTGTATTAGGATTCTGATACTTTTTTTCTTAAAGAGTAAGGGATCTTCTTTCCCAAGTAATTGCTCTCCGTCAGCCTAATTTGAATTCTGCATTTCATATATCATCCCGTACTCAAGGGACGCTGCACTGCAGAGGGGAGTTCAGCCCAGGTTAGAACGAGACTCTTGACTCCTGGTATGTTCTCAGTAATTAGGAAAGGTGCCAAAGTTTGGATTTAATACAGCCCAGGGTGAGTGTGTGAGAGCTTGTTAGGTAAGTCTTTAGTCTGGACCCCGAGGAGCGTGTCAAGCATTTCCGTGTCAAAGGCCTCATCAGTCATTAGCTCTGTACTATGTCGCAGAGGGGAGGAAAAGGGTGCGCTGAATCTACAATATCATCTCTCTAAGCTGCTCTGAGCAAGTTGTGTGTGTAGATTTCATAAAAAGGGAACCAGTGGAGTTCATGAAATGCTCTTTTCTCAGACACGAGCAACATTTTACCCCTTGAATTTGAAATTATTGCAGCAAATCGCGCTATCATGAAATCAAAAGACAGCAAGAGGATAGGGAAATTATGGGAAAGGGCCAATTATTTGTGTATGAAGAAATATATGTGAGATGGGAATAGAGCTTCTTTGCAAAACTGTTGCAAACAAACTTGTGTTTAATTGAGTTGTTTATAAGCAGCTGGCTGCCAAACCAAGTTTCTCCTTTTTGGAAATTACAAGCTTGAGCATCCTTGCTCCTGAGCTCAGCTTCCTCATCACTGCTAATAATGCAGAATGTTTTGAAACAGTCTAATGAAATAAGGATTCCAGGTTTGCCTCTGCAATATTGTTTTAATGATCGGCTTCCTTGTTCATTACCAGCATCTGAGCAACGAGTGACTAAACATGCTAACAAACCGAGACATGTTCTGCTGTTTAATGTAAACTTAAAAAAAAAAGTGCTGACTGGTGCAAAAGGAGTCTCATTACTGATCCACAGAGAACAAGGTGGGGTTTTACTGAGAGTAAACTGATTAGAAAATTCACACAGGATAATGAAGCATAAAAGCACAGCAATTAAAAAAAAAACACATGCATGACTGCAGGAATACCAATCCTGTACAAAAATTATCAATGCAAAAAAGATTCCTGGACACCAAAAATTAGAATCTTTCTAAATAATAGTAATTGTTGTGAGGATAGGGCTAAAATGTCAAACATTTCAACAGCGTGCTGCGCAGAGCTGTTGCACTGTTCCACACTTTCTCTACTGTACGAGCAGCTCTCTGGATTTAATTGGATGGTGGACACACAGAGCTGAGAGGTGAGGGGCTTAGAGAGGAGAGTTAGAGGGTCTAACTAAGGGATGTTAAGTCTAATTCCACCAGGGACCCCTGAATGCAGGATTTTCTGCTGCCCTCTGCTCCCAAGAAGTTAATCAGCTCAGCTTTGGGTCAATAGAACAGAATACATTACACCCAGAATATGTTAACAATTACACACGATGATATCGCTGCATCCTGAGTATAATTTGGCACACATTTGGGGTTTGATGAGGGGGAGTTTTGGAGGATTGATTCTCTTTCGGTGTGATGCTTTAAAGGGACAATACAGAAGTTTTAAAGCGGGGTTCTGTGGAAAGGTTAGGAAGCAATGAAATCTTACTTGTTGTGGTTCTATTATCAACCTCAGTTTAGAGAAATATAGATTAGTTCTGACATGATTGATTAGCTAATAACTATTGCAAAAGGGGTCAAGACCCAAAGTGGATTCCTGCCATCTCAAAACAACTTGAATCTCTAAAGTTTACCAGTGAGGCACTTTGTGGATTTTTGTGTACTTTCATAAAAGTGGATTTTTTTCATTTTCCTTTCCTTCAGTCTTTATGAATCTTTTATGCAAAGTGATATCATAGCTAAGAAAAGTTTGAAAATTACAGCTTTTCCAAAGTTTTCACAAAATCAACTCATAACAAAAAGTTGCATGGTCATGTTGCAGAAACACATTTCATATCAAAGGGCTTTAAAGCGGACCACAGTGGACCCTTACAATAAAATCCCAAACCAAACATTTCAGGTTTCTTCAGTATAAATACTTTCGTCCATTTTCATGGATTGCTCTCCTAATCAAATGTTTGCTCAGCTCTAAAAACTCTACTCACCTTGTAGCCAGAATATCCTTTACTTAGATAACCAGTACCGCTTCTGTAACACTAACAGAGCAGACTACAGGAGTGAACGATACCTGTCAATGGCCCTCGCTTAAGGCCTCCATATACTTCTATGCATCCATGTGCAGAAGCTATGGGACCTTGCCGATATGGATCGACTGCACCACTCCAGCCTAATATGTATTTATGAGATTTTGTTCGTGTATCTCAAAGAAAAATTACCTGATATTTCTTATCAGGAATTTGATGTAGTTTTATCCTTGTGAGTCCTGAGTGATAAATAATCCAGTTCACCTCACATCATATTGCTTTAAGACAATGGCTGTGTTTGAATTCAGGGGTAGGATGCTCATGAGGACGTGTACTTGCTGGTCTACCTAGGTTGGGTCCTTGCTCGACCGCTAAGACCGGAAATAAACGGCTCTGAATTCAGACGGTCTAACCTCATACTTATCCCCGCCCCTCAGTCCAGTCGCTTAGCAACTGTGACAGCGCCGACAGACAGGCTAAAGCTAATAAAATGGATCTAAAGAAACACTTTAAGCTCTTTTATGGTGACTTATTCCCTAAATTTCCATTTAAAACATTCAAGCTAGCTTACATTGATTTCTTATCTTAAATTACATGAAAAATAAAACATTCAACCTCTTTTGTGGAGATTTTTATTAATAAACTTCAGATAAAGATAATCAAAAAATTCCTAAACACAAGCTTTTTATAATCTTTTGAAAAACTGACATTTAAAACTGTACTGCTCTCTGGTTTTTTCTGGTACTGCTGCAAAATTGATGAATCTGTAGAATCCAACGGCCGACACGCAAAGCATCCTGGGATAGCCTTGGCCAGCGAGGATACACCAGACCCATCCTCGAAATTGGGGTGGAACGAGGACGCATTTGAGGATGCATGAATGAGTATCCTTTGAATTGGGACAGCACTCGTCGCGGCGCTTTGACGTCATCGGTCTTGAAATGCGTCCTCATAAGCATCCTACCCCTGAATTTGAACACAGCCATAAACTCATTGTATTCTTCCTCTGTTTATGGTTTGACTTTAGGTCTGCCACATTTGTCATCTGTTTAGCGCCACCTTTTGATTGGGAGGTTTATTGTCACTGCTGGCATACACAGTCTGTGTGGTCACAGAAATCTGGGTTGCTTGTTGTCGTCCACAGAAGCACCTGGCGGACCCTCTGGGACAAGAACAAACGATAACATTTACATCACATAGACCTGAGCGAGCTGGGTAGTATAAACCCCGTCTTAGAATGTGTGAGGTGTGTATCATCACATCGTGTGACTTAAAACAGATTTTGAAAGAATCAGACTCCTACCTGACAGTGAATTTGATGGGTGCAATTGAACAGCATGACATTGTTCCTGCAGGAGTTTAACACCTCTGTTGCAGTTTCAACTTGAGTTGTTTGAAGTTGCAACAAACTGAATGCAAACCTGATGAATTCATTGATAAAGCAACAAAAAGTTTAGGTAATGTGATTTTTTTGTTGGCGTTTTTACATAACTTTATAAAAAGTTAAACCTGGAGGTAAAATAATGTTATCTTTCAACGTTTTTCCATGAAGATGTAAAGATGCATGACGTGTGCTCTAAACTGTTGAAACATCACTAATGCAATGTGCCAATGAAGCCAGGACAAGAGAATCAAAACCAATCTATGCATTTATGACAAAGCTGTCCTTGGTTATATTCTCATTATCACTGCTGCAGAAGCATGAAAGAGAAGTATACTGCCCATACCTTTATTCTATTAAACAGATCCCACAGGGTTAAATACCTTCCCTCTCCTTTTCAATAAGTATGTAAAGCAGAAAAATAGCAAATCCATTCAAAGAAAATCAAAAATGAGTGGCTATTAAAAAGAGAAGCCCATGTGGTATCACTTGAGGTAATAACGCAGATTCTCCATATATTCTGTTTCATTTTCACCACAGTGAGAGTACACATTATGCCATAGAATCCTCTTTCATTTTTATCACAGCTTTTGTCCCTTATCTTCTCTTTCAGACTGAAACTTTTAGAATAGCAGAGATTACTTTTCAATTTTATACCTTTCCTCTTGGAGAGTTCACTTCCCCCCTGTGCTCATCAACCAACTAGATATCACATATTCCCCCGGTTTCCATACAGTAACATTTACAGACATGATTATAAATGCTTTGGAGTGGTTTGGTAATTGAAGTGAGAAGTTCATAAAACAAGTGTGTAATTATTCATTTGTTTGCCTGTGGCTCTCTCTCGCTGCCACAATCAATTACTCTGGAATGATAAATAATGAAGAAAGCTTGTGGCTAAAAAGATTTTGGAGTGTAAATCCAATATTTTACCTCAGAGGATGGAGGAAATAGTTGAAGTGAAATGTATGCAGTAATGAGTCCCTTGTTGTATCCGAATATCTCCACCTACATCTCATTGCATTCTGTATTTTCAACCAACAACCCATTCTTCTTCTTCTACACATGAAATGCATAATCTCCAGTTACAGCATGGAGTTTTGATGTTGTTTGAGAGGAAAACTAGCAGGAAATCTCATCAGTGACATCATGCATTCACATTGTAACGACATGCAATGTAAAGATTATGTTAATGCTTTTTCAATTGTGATCTAGAATATAGATCCACAGGGAAGTCTGGTTAGTTCTTTAACCAGCAGGTCAACTAGAGCACATTTTAGTCCATATATCTCACTGATCATGCACTGAATTTAACTTAAAAAAACTAAAAAATTCAAAAAAATATGAGGCTGGAATAGAAAGTTCATTAATGTTATTGCCTTCCATTATTCTTTTTTATTGCCTTTATCTTGAAATGGAAGTTAGAGAGTTAAATATAAGTTGTGCATAATAAAAATCACCAGGTGAAATAAGATGTGCCCAGAAAGTCTTCCATAAACCAAAAGCCATGATTTTTGTTTCAGTGCTGTGAAAAGTATTTCTCCACTCATAGATTTCTGCTGTTTTTGCTGTTTTGTTGAATTTTTCACATCATTAAACAAATTTTAGTGTCAGACAAAGATAACCCAAGTAATTACAAAAAGCAGTTTTCTAATGATTCATTTGTTTAGGGGAAACAGCTATCCAAACCAACCTGGCCTTATGCTGAAACCATGAATTACCTGTGATTAACCACTTTATGTGGAAAGCTGAGTTCACCAGCCACACCCAGGCCTGATTTCTGCCAGATCTGTACAATTATGAAATTACCTCAATAGAACCTGTCTGTTGGCACCAAATTAGAGGTTTATTTCAAATGTAAACTAAAGAAGCAAATCCTCACCAAGTGAGCCTAAATGCTAAAACTGAAATGTTCAGATAATTTAATAAATGCACTGAAAACTGTGATTTCACACAAGTTCTTAAGTTAAAAATGAAACTGATTGGAGCATCTTTGAGCTTTAAGACGTGATCAGATTGGACCACCGGTGTGTTTTGCTCTGTCTTTTACTGAAAATTCCTGAGCTCAATATAAAGCTGCTTTAATATTTAAACATGCAGAAATCTACTGTTTGTAATAAAAATGAAACACCTAACACACTTCAACATTTTCTTTTGCACAAAGCCAACTTGAAGCTAATCATCACCAAAGAATGAATGAATGTGATGCAAAACTAAAATCTGTGTTTTATTTCTAAATGTTTTCTGTTGCTGAAGTAGCAAATAATGAAGATTGTGCAGCCTTGGTGGCATTATGCACCTTTTGAGTGTTTACCAAATGAATATGCACCTAAATCAAGAGAAGAATACTGTGAGGATCTTTACAAACTCTTAACCAATCAAATCTTGTGTTTTCTAGCATCTATTATTGTTGTATCTTGTTTAATTTATTTTGTTTTAGGGGATTGTGCAAAAAAAAGCGTTTTAGTCAAAAGAAGTAAAATACACTGAAAGAAAAGGCAAATATTCAGAGAGAAAAAGAAAAGTGGAAAGCTTTCTTTGGAAATTTCTGTCAAATGGATGAAAGACAAGTGAATTTTCCTGAATGTGTTCCAGCTTTGGCACTGAGCAGGCGTCATCCATTTGCCCAATCACATTTATTACTTGCATCTACTTATGATGCAGCTGAGGGTTAAAAATGAGGAGAGCTGCTGTGATTTGTGATATGTTAACAATGGTAACCAGTAGCAGGCTGTAACTCTGCAGCGTTTTATAATTAGTAAACCAAAGAAGAAATCAAACTGAAGGCAAAATCAATGGTAGGGAGATATGTTGGCATAGTGCACAGAGAGCGTATAGGGTGTACCTTCCTACCTGACATTTAGTGCATATTACAAGATGGATTGAACAATAACCATCCAGTTTATTCAAAAGCAAGAGCAGTTTACTGCAAGATGGAAAAGATCAACACTTTGTAGTTTTCATTTTAAATTGCTTTGTAACCTTGTGGAATCCCATGATGAGTGTTGATCTCAGCTGAGATCAAACCTGTGACACGTACCTGAAGAGATGGAGGCCAAGCGGGAAACGTCAGGCTGCCTGTTGGGAGCTACAGGTTCATATGGAGATGAGTCCTCCATGTCTCCACCTGAAACAACAGCAAGGATGAGAGCAATTTATTATCCCTCCAGCAGATGGCTCGAATCATGCAGGAATGCAATTTGAGATCAAGCCGACTACAGAAAACTTTAAATCATTTTTCCATCGCGGTGGTTACACTAACAAGTAAGATCTTTATACTGATAGATCAGATGGATGCTCTGGATTTAAGGATGCGCCTTTTATTAAAAAGCTGCCACAAATTCTTCAGGTTTTAATAAAATGTGTTACAGCTGAGATAAAATACAGGAGCACCCTTCTTGACACAGCTGAAAACAGCAGCTGCTTTTAGGAGACGCTCATTGCCTCTTTAGGAGCAGATCTCAGAGGTCAATCGGAGGGCGAAGGCAGGGGGCTGGATATTTGCACTGCGTTTGATTTGTGTCATCAGTCTTTTATCATTTTAAACAATTCACTGAACATAATATTTTCAGATCCAATCAGCTCCAAACAGATTTGTGTTATATTATTGTTTTTGCATTGCAAATGATCTCAGACACTCAAAAAGGAGCGCTTAAAGAGAGAAAATGTCTTTTTCATTCTAATGTTTCTTTTTACTGTAACATTAAGTCATAACGCTACATAAAGCAAGAATAGGATGCTGCTATTCTTGTATTTTTTTATATATATAAATGGAAAACAGAATGTTCGTCATGATGAAATAATTTCCTTTTGGAGAGCCAATTTGTTCCTGCTGTGGTTTGAGCTGGGGGAACAACTGACAGACTAAAATACAAGCAATGCATCTTTGCTGTTAACAATGTGTTGTAGAAGCAGTTTGTAAGAAAAAAAAAGAGAAAGAAAAAATCAAATTAGCACTCAACTGACTGAGTCTCCCCCATGTGCCGGCTCCTCTGTGGGCTCTAATCCCACATTTAAAATTCATAGCCATTCGGTGTGATTGAGACAAACCCTCCAGTGTGTAATAGCTTTGCTTTCTGATCCTAACAGAAACACAGTGAGGGTGTTGTGAGGATGGCTCTGAGGCCCGCTGTAAGCAAGAAATGAGAAAATCTGAAATCTGTAGCTACAAGACTGCACTTCCAGGACAACCTTTCAGGAGATCGAATCAATAGATGTGGTACAATTTATCAACATGCTGCTTGGAAGTTTGCAAAAAAGAAAGAAAGAAGGGAAAAAAGATGAAGGCTGAATAAACATCCTCTACCTGCTGTGATTGTCTTGCTGAAGGTGTGTTTGTGTATGTGCATCTTGTATTTTGTGTGGGCAACAACAACCACTGATCATTTTTAAAAAGACTTCTTCACTGAAGGACAACATGGGTATCTGCAGCAGAACATTAAATAAAAAAAAACTTTAGTAAACAAGTTAAAAGAAGAAACAAGATGTGGGGGTTTATGTAAAGTTCTAAAGAGGTTAAAAAAATGAAGGAAGTAGTCTACAGGAGCAAAAGGACAAGATGAAAGAGGCAGAGAGCTGCTTGTTACAACTGGTGGAGGAAACCTCCAAAGCTAAGGATGCACTGGCCCAGACCCAAAAACAGCTATAAGTCCAAAGGTCCCGTCTCCTGGCTGAGCTGCCACAGACAACATGAACAGCAGACAGCATGATGGCGGCAGCTATCTGAACGCTGGCCAATGAGAGGAGGCAGAGGCACCAGAAGAAGTCTAGACTCACTGAATCACAAACTGAAGAAAGCCAGATGGATCAAACATTACTCATTAATTAATTCAAACATTAATATATGAGTAGAAAATACTTTTTGTGGTTGCATGTCATATTCTTTACTTTTATGTATTTGTTAAAGTCAAAACAAAATGTTTTCTCTAATAAAAAATGTGGACAAAACTCAACATGATTTTTTGGTATGTAGTGTAATAATCAGACCTCAAACAGCACAAGTAAATTAAACGGACTCTGATCTTTAAAGGAATTTATTTGAGCTCGTTGGTGCAAATGTAAATCTCAAGTATTCACTTTTTTTATAAGAATGAGTTTAGAATTGCGGTTTTAATGACACAACATCATGTTAAACATATGAAACTACAGCTAAATTCAATTCTTTATATAGTCTAATTTCACAAGAATCAACCTTGTTTTGATGGTAATAACAATAAAAAAAGATTCTGTACCAACCTGTTGAATTATAGCCAATAAAACATCAAGATTTTGGTAAGAATCACAACTAACTTCATTAGTTTAGAGAAAATAGGCACAAATGTATTCCTTCTGATAAACTGTCACATTTATAGACACTTAATAAAACAATAGAAAACTTTTGAGTTCAAATGTAGTTATTTTTTGAGGGGAAGACGATTTGACACATGGGTTCTTTCATCATCAATGGTTCTTGACATTAGTTTAGAAAAACAAAGAAGAGAAAAAAGCCTTTAGATCAAACAACTATTTTTACAAATTGCATTCAATGCACTTTCAAAGAAAAATGGGGGAAAAATCAAGAAAAGAAAGAAAATTGAAAAGAATAAGAAAAAGTGTGATATATGTGCTTTTAATTCATTTTTTTCTTATTCGTCTCTGTCAAAAAAGAAAAACTGCGTGTACCATCATTTATTTGACAGCCTATCTCTGCCTGCCTTCATGTCTTCTCTTTGTTGTATTCACTTTAGCTCAAGCTGGTCTTCATATTTCTGTCACTGGAGACGAACTTGAGAGACCACAGGACTTGACATCGCTCCGTATGTCTAATTACAACAATTACTCTCAAGCGCTATAACGCTTTGAAGCCTTTCAGCTCCAGACCTCCACTTACTCAGCAAATCACCACCTTCACCTTCATTCTCTGACTTCGTTTTTTCAGCAGCGCCCACCAAACGTTGTGTACTTTAAAAAAGAAGCAAATGTTTCTGAGAAAATGTAATGAATTTCTCCAGGACACCAAGAACACTTAGTACCGTGCGGAGCCACGTGGAGGAAAAATCTTCAAGTCTTCATTTGAGGTGGCTCCCATTTTTTATTGAGCAGCTGGAGCTCAACCACACAACCAACCAATAATCAAGTGTTAAGAATCATGAAAATTCCTCATGTACGACGGAGTGCTTATTGTTGCATATAAACAATAATACAAAACCTGAATAGGAACTGTGGTTAATGAATTTTAAATGCTTATTTACATGAATGTTACAGACAGTATTGAATTATAAAAATGCAAAACACACCACCATCCCACATGCCCTCAGGATGTGAAAAGACACACAATAGGAGGCCTTGCTGTACTTATATTAATTTTTTTTAAATGCTCTTTGACAGTCAAACCCGGACCCAATTATGGATTCATCAAGTCAAAGTATATCCTTCCCAGCTGTTCAGCGATAAGATGTTTTTAGCTGCAGGGCAACAACTTATCGCTGTAATTAAGCCTCCATTTGACTTCATTTGTTCCGACAGCGTGGAGCATGACCGGCACGGCTCAGACAGACAACCGGGCTTAGTTACAGCATCCGAGGACATAACGCTTTAAACGGATGCACAGCTGTATGGAGCTGATATGTGCAATCGCTCACAATTTTCCTACACATCATCAATTAGGTTTAACTTTAGGGAAACTGTCCAAAGGATTTGTTTGTGGTTTTCTGATCAAACTGTCTGCATCTGACAGAAGAAACTGTTTTAGAACTGTAAATCACCTTGTGTTTATTCATTCTATCACATCGCTTGTGTATTTTTTGCTCAGGGCAAGGCAGACAAAATCCCTGATATTACCTCTTATTCATAACAATACATCACAGCTCAACTTCT
Organism: Callopanchax toddi; assembly: GCA_006937965.1. Lineage (NCBI taxonomy): Eukaryota > Metazoa > Chordata > Actinopteri > Cyprinodontiformes > Nothobranchiidae > Callopanchax > Callopanchax toddi. Next base: position 3,460,124 of record SSNR01000009.1, on the reverse strand, counting down.
TCTGTTCTGGTATCATTTACTCAGCACAACCTAAGCAGCCTGGAGCGCAGCCAGAGGTCGTCTTCAGAGTCCAGCTTGGCTGCTTCACAAACCGCTGCTGACAAAAGTGGGGCTGAACCTTCGTTTTTTTGTTTTTGTTTTCAGATCTCACAAAGTTAAGTGATTTTTCAGCCAACTTGAAGTTCTACTTTTATATCACGTCTTTTGTTCAAATGCATCAATATAAGGGGTTGAAATGTGATCAAGTTATTATAACAGAGGGATAAAATGCATTAATCTGTCCTCTCAGCTTCTTCCCATTATGCACTCATTTCCACAAAACACAGATAAAGCAACGTGATAGCACAAATGCATCTTCGTCTTCTTTTTTTTTCCCTCTCTTGTGCAAATTGTGCTTAACAGAATGCAGCCCAGGGCGTAAATTCGGTTAACGGCTCAGCTTTTGAAGTGTTATTGACATTTTAAACTCAATTTCAAACCTTACAAATAGAATATTGGATTAGCTCGGAATAATATTTCGAGTCACAATTCCATTCCGGTGTGGCGTGGTGGGCAAACACAGCAAGAAATGAGTTCTGAAACTTTCCGCCTTACCTTTGGCTGTATGTTAATATCAAGAAGCGCGCTCCTCCTTGCATAAACAGTGTCTGGTTCTAAATGTCCAAATGATGGCTGAAACCAGTGGATTTAGGTTTATTTCTTCCACGGCCAGAAGAGAAATAAAAGCAGATCACACATTTACAAAGATTTAAACAACTGATAAAGGAGAATATTTACTTTTGTGTATTTAGTTTAAACATAATTGTATAGACAAACTGCTGCCTAAGGGAAGGCTGTATGACTCCCCCATATGGAAGCTATTTCACGATGCAGTGGGTCGCAGACTTACAGAGAGAGAAAGACCATAGAGCTCGGTAGTTGACTTCAATGATGCACATTCATTCAGCCTCCCCGTGAACCTTTTTTTCTTCTTCTTTTTTTGCCAGGAGTGAGCCTTAATGCCCCCATCATGACCGTATTCAGTGAGCAGAATGGCCCGTCACTCACTCTCACCTCTGATAGAGAGCCTGAGAACTCACTCTGCTATAAAAAGACTAATCTAAACTCCACTCGCCGCCCCTCATTTCAGCTGCACTGTCACACGCCGCGCCGGCCACGTATTGAATGGGTGTCATCTCGGGCAGCTCACCTTACATCGTAGAAAAATCATTAGACAGATTTACGGGGACAAACAGTGCAGGTAGTGTCACAATATTTCACCGGCTCTTTTCACGTTTTGGGACTGGAGATGAAAGGGGAGTGGCAGGTATTAAAAGGACAAGGACGGGAACGCTCCAAAAGATTGTATTGATCACGTTCAAAGGCTATCGACAGGTTCCTTCTTCTGGTGATGAAGCGTCCACGCAGCGAGCGCCAGATGGTTTGCAGGGAGGGAGAGAGCGGAGAGGACATATTCAGCATGCAGGAGCCTGTTTCTCCTACTGAGCTTGTCCCCCCTGACATGCAGGGCAGGCTGGAAAAATGTTCTGCTTATGACAGTGGATGGCTAAGGTAATGGCCAGTGACTGCTACCATTGCTCATAGTAATGATGGTTTCACCCTGGAATACTACACACCTTTGCAACCCCTCCCTCGTCTTCTTCTTTCTTCTATTCCTATATTCTTTGGTTTTGCTTTGCCTCTCTCTCAAATTTTGTTCCCTCCTCATCATTTATCTGTCCCCCCGTTCTCACCTCGCGCCCTCACCTCTTGTCTCCTCCATCGCTCCTTTTACCTGCCTGAGTCTATCACGATGTTCACGGTCGTCTGATGATGTCTGTTTCTCTCAGTATCAGGGACCAACTTGTGGCATTAGAAAACCTAACGCAGTCAGCGAGAAACTTTTGCTAAGCTGACAATAATAAAACACTCATTCTATATACATATACTGGCCACTTTATTAGGTACACCCCACTTTTGAACGCAGAACCGCCCTATTCTTCATGCCAGAATCAACAAGGTAAATATCATAGCATCACATACTGTAGTTGCTGCAGATTTGTTGACATCCTATGATGTGTCACAATCTAAGTTACTCAGCAAATCGGTTTCACCACATCTGGATGCCTACATGCACTGAGTTGCTGCCAAGTGGCTGATTAACTACATGTATTGACCAGGTGAACCTAATCAGGTAGCTTTTCACCTGGTTATCAATAATCTACTTAAATATAATGCATATCCTGCAACTCTCAATGAATTAGATGAAACCTAGCAGTGGTAGAGTCATCCCTCTCCTGCTCTGAATGGTCCTCCTTGGAATACCTGCAGACTTGGGTTGCCATTTCTCAGCCAAGGGCATAAAATAATGTATGGTGGAGGTGTGACTCTTATCGTTTAAATTACCAATTCCACTGCAAACCTGCAGGGCTGTATTCACATGAGACTTGAGACATGAAAAGAGTCGCAGTCACCAATACAATATCCCTGCGTGAAACAGCCAATATTTTTCTTTCTTATTAATTACTTCTTAAGATTCAAACTCCCACATGGACCTCGGTGCCTCTCATTGAGAGCAGAAGTCACCCCTTTAATCCATCAAGGGCAGAAGGAGTGACACGCTGAATTCAGCTGCCATTTTCAGCCAAAACACACAATTAACAGGTTGTCACTAATGATTTAAGGACTGGCGTCAGAGCGTTCTTTAGTGTTTTAAGCGACATGGATGACTCATTGAAGATCAAGAAGGAATACTAACTAATCATTTATTCACGTGGATCATGAATTTTTGGGACACTTTAAATGCTGTGAGACTGGGGATGCAACTGCCAAGCAGCGGATAAATGAAGCGGTGCTTGATAACAGCATGTCACTCTGTTAAGGCACTTTAGTGGCAGCCAAGAAGTGTTTAGGCCCATGCATATGCTCCGTCTGAAATTACAAGCTCTCACACTTGCATATGCTGCTTTGAGAACATAAGTGCTTTCAAATTGACAAGTGTGACTCAACACAGAGTCCCTAAAATCACTCTGACTGTGTACGCACGGTATTTAAAAGCCGAGAGAGCACTGAGATTGTTGCACATTTGTTGTACGTTCCTAATGGTCACCATATGTGTGGAATTGCAGGGTTTCTTTAAACCGCTCATAATCATGTTCAGTAGCTGCAAACTCAGAAATGGTGGAAGAGGTGGTTAAAAAATATAACGACAACCAGATGAAACATTTATTTAGCTTGAAACCACTAAACGTATGAGTCTAGGATGCAAGACTTTATTACACCATGAATTCAAAAGTAACTTTACACTGTCAGTGCAAAGTTTGCAACCTAAAAGTTGTTGTTTTTGAAAACATTCAGAGGCAAAAAATCATTCTGATGTCACTTTCAATGTACAGTAGCAAGCTTCTGCAAGTAGTTGCTAACAAATGTGCAGAGATAGATTTTTATCCAACAGCCATGGATGGTTTAAGCTTTGTGGCAAAGTTTGGTCTTTCTGTTTGCTGACTGATGATCATTATTGTAAAAAAAAAACTGCATGTTTAAATGCTTGTAAAAAGCTGCTGCTATCTCAACGCTGCAGTTCCACTTAGCAAAATCACTCGTACGTTTGATTTGAGACTCGAAATTCACATAAAACACACAAGTGGTAAAAAGTGCACAGCATGATGGAGATCAAGAGCTTTCCTTCAACGGCATTTTACGATAAATGTAGCTTCACTCGATTTTAAAGACTCGGGCTTCAGACTCCTCAGTCTGCTTTCATGTCTGTGACATTTTCAGTTATCAGACGGAGGAATCACTGAATGTGTGACAATTCCATGTCATGCAGTTTATGTGACAAATATTCCCTGCTGTTGTCAAATTAAATCTAACCGAGAAAAAGAAAAAGCCAAGCTTTTTAATAGTCTGTCATCAGGTCTTTACACATTATTATTTCATTCAAATCTTAATGATTCCACAGAAATATATTTTAAAAATGAAGAAATAAAGCAAAACCTGATGCTTTCTGAAAATATTCAGCTGTAATTTTTGTTCTTTTTAATGAACACATTGAGCTGATTCACATGGAGAGAGGAAACAATAAAGACATCAAGTAATGAGGTTGAACAACAGTTGTTTTGAACTTGTGAATGACTGACATTTTCTACACCTACTGGTCCTAAAATAACAATGTTAATTTATACAGATCTACTTGAGACTGTGGCAAATGTGATATGTAAATAAAACTTGTCCTGATAAAGAATGGAGGAGGTTTATTTATGAAATAAAATCATCTCTAAAATACACTCTAACCTCACTTTTATTTGTATTTTATTTGATGTCCTGAACATGATCCTAATCAGAATAATCATTATAAAGAAACATTCTAACCTAGTATAAATATAATGAATAATTATTATAGTTTAATATTGGCCTCTTATATTTTGAAACCTTTTGAGGAAGAATAACCAAATAATATCATAATTCTTGATTTGTGGGTTTTGGTATTATGGATTTTTTTGTTTGGTCGATTTCTTTATTGTAACAATGCTTCTTGGTATTAATTTGAGTCAACTTTACTATGAGACATAAGAATTGGGTATCTGTAGAACAAACAAGATAGATAAATGTGGCGCCCCAAAAACGTGCCAACTTATTTAAATTTTTGTCACGTTCAGCTGTTTTGGTTAGAGTAGGAATTATTTTTAACATATTCACTGAGATACTAGATTTGTCACTTGTCTGTATTTATATGTAACTTCGACAATATTCAGCGCAGTTTTTGGTGTGTGTGTTTCTGTTTTCTAATTATTTATCTTCCTGCTTGATGTTTATTTTTTATATATTTTGTTAGTTCACTTTGTGGTTTTACTCCTGTCTATGTCTTCCTGTCACCGGTTTAAAATGAACCATTTAGTCCTCACTAACAGTCAGTTTGTGTCATTATTCACACTAGTTTTACAGAACTAAAGCTCTGTTATATCTTCTTAGGCATTTTGAAGCTGTTCTCAGAGCTGGTTGGGTGTAAACAGGACTTCGGTTTGTGGGTTAACCTTGCCTGGAGCAGTCATCTTTCTGATGTTTGTGAAGGACTGATTTGGGAGTAGGGTAACAGTAGTGTGCATCTGCCTCAAGAGCTGAAGCGGGTCATAACAAAGTCTTAGATTAAAATTAATTTTTGGATTGCAAAACAGTTTTCAGCTGACATTTTTGCTAAATTAGAGAAAACCTTTTCAAATCAGTCAAAAAGACCTCCTAAATGATGCCTTTTTATTTTAGCTTCACTCCATTCAGTCACCAGTCCTTGTACTTCTTCCTGTTTCCCCCTTCCGTCTTTCATATCTCCACTTCAGCATAAAATAAAAACTTTATAAACCACATTTCCCAATATCTGGCATAACAATTAAATTAAAACCTCTCTGTTTTATCTAACAGATTTTTAAAGTGGTTTAGCACCATTTTGAGGGGGGGTCTGTTGGGAGTCAGGCTCCTCTGTTTGTTCCCAGAGATGGATGTTGTACACAGTTTCCAGTTAACAAAAGCCTGCTTGACTGCACAATGGATTGTGATTAGATTAAAGCTGCTCTGTAAGAGCTTTTCGTTTGTGTTAAAGTGGGTTTTATCTCCGAGGTTGACAGGGCCAAACCAGGCCAGTGCCGAGGAGTTTTCTTCAAAAAGGAACACAGGAACACATGAAGGCCATAATGTCAGCACTCCGTTTGACAGTCGGACAACTTGCATGATGCATTCAAGCACGAAGACTCAGACTGCTGCTGATGGTGGAGAAATGAGAGGAGGGTTTGACAGATGGAACATTGTGATCATTAAAAAAACTCTAAAATGGGGGGAAAGATGACAAGAAAGGCAGAATGCCTTGGGAACATGCATGCCACTGTTTTTCCTCTTGCACTTATGTCGGAGACCCTCTGCTGTCTTCGGCCTATCGAAGTGTAACTGGTGCTATGAGCAATCAGCCTGGTGAATCATTTCACGGATCACCACACAGAAGTCCGGAACGCTCACAGGCTTTGCAACATTTCCACCATTACCACTCATGTCAAAACAGCCGAGCACATTATGTCATCATAATTGACGGCAACACTTGATATCATTCACTGAAGTTGGACTACATGCATACGAGCATTATGATACACTCGTTTGAAGCTGTGGGTTCAGCTCTAGGCTGGTCCTCAAGGTGCAGACGCTTCTGCAGCTCTGACTCATGTCTAAATAGGAAACTTGGCATTTGGTGTATAAAAACTAATGCAGGTAAAAGCTGCTGTATGCTTTTAAATGGAGTGCTGAGTAAAAAAAGCAAACAGGATGTTAAAATGTTTGAACAAGAGTACAATTTGATGTCCATAACTGGATACATAAGGACCACTGTGATGTAACCTAATTATGATAAAATGGAACACTTTAGGTGGAAACCAATAAGTCTAATATTAAAGATAATCCCATTACACCTCCATTATATCTGAGGCTGGAAAGTAGCAAAGCTTTTCTGTTTATTATTTTGGGGGCTTCAGGATAGGAGGACATGGGGGTGAAAACACACTGATTCTGAAGAGAAAACTTTGTTATACAGTATGGCCAGAATGTAAAATATACATTGACTGCAGCTGGAAGCATGCATCTTATAGTGCACGTGTTAGGTGACTGACTATCAGGCTCATACAGAGTCCTGATGTACTGATGATGTCAAATAAAGACACCAGTAATGAGCTCACAGGCAAAAACTTTAAAAAAGTGAGAGCTATTTCTGTAAAAAAAAAAAAAATTCTGCATGACTGTATGAAGCAGTACAGTTGCTATAACTTCCTCACAATTATCAGCAATAATTTTTCTAAGGCTGTGAAACCATCTGCTCCCTACCTTCGTTGAGTCCCATGTGGATGGCCCAGTAGTTCTGTAGGCACTGCAGCTCGTTCTTCATGCCCCTCTTGCAGCGGCAGTCATACAGAGGGCTCACCAGCAGCACTTCCAAGGCAGCCTGGCAGTCCCTGTTGTTATCCAGCATGGCTTCTTTCTCCTTGCCCACAAGGCACTGGCGCATCACCCGGTACCGAGAGCTGCAGAAAGGGTTCTGGTTGCACATGTCAGTCGCCTGGATGCAGTCCACCCTCTCTGGCTGATCCTCACGTCTAGACCTGGTGTATGAAGATCCGGGAGTCTCGTTGGCCAGGGGCACAAACAAAGCTGACGGGCCATCCCAGGAACTCGTTTCATCTAAGCAGGGAAGAAAAGATGGATTTAGGGTTGACACCAGAATGGTTGAATGTGTGTGCAAGAGCATGTTTGCAAATTCCAGGCTAATGAACATGCTTTGATATTTGTTCTGCTCGTGCAACAAACAAGTTTGATGATTTATGATGCGTCCAAACATGCCAACTTAACAGCCCCTATTCTTGAGCCTGCATACCTCTAAGTGGAATATCTCTTAATCTCTTTTGAGTTTTATCCAAGAATTTAACTGCTTGCTGCAACTGCACTGCAATCAGAGCAGAGGAAGAGCTAGAAACAGGGTTAAAACTCACAAAAATGCTCAGTTTTTTCACAGCATCTAACAATCTTGCGACTGTTGAGAATCTGATCACTAATTACACTCACTTTTTACTCTAGAAGAGCAGAAAATGAGCTTATAGTGATCCATAATGCTGTCTAACAGGAGTCAGGATACAAACCCACCTTTACAAGTAAAGTAGAGAGAATTTCTGGTGAAATGACAAGAGAGACCCCTGGTGGTGACTTAGAGAACTGAACCTGACTGAGTGTTGGCTGTAACGCTGCAAAAAGCCTTTTCCACAAAGTTAAGACTTTGTCAGTGAGATTATTTTAATCAGAGAGCTGATGCTGTGATAAATACTGTTTATTTTAACATGTTAGTGACAGATGTGAGATTTGGAGTTGGGATTTGTTATCTTCAATCTAACAAAATTTAATGGATCAACAAAAATGACATTTTTACTGAAAAACTAAAAGTTGTTTTGAAGCAAAAATAGCTTTTTTTATTCTGTTTGTGGAATAAAGCAGAGTTTAAACATCTTAAAAGAAACCAGTTGTTTGGATATAGTTGCTTGTATAAGTTCAGTTTATTGCTATGTGTACCCTTAATCATTATTTAGTCAAATAATGCTGATTTAAATGTGAATAATAAGCAAGTTAAGATGTTTAAATTTTAAAAAAGTCTTGCTGTCTTGTTTAATTTTATATATAAATCACATATTAAATATTTTTTCCTCACCTAAGAGCAGGAGAAAAACGCACATCCACACCGTGTCAGACCTCATATTGGACTCAGCTGAAGAAAGATGACTCGGGTCCAATTAGACTAATATCTCCACCTCTTAAATGGGTAAAATTCCTCTCCGGGTTCTTTTCCAAGTCGTGGTTTAACTGGATAAAATCAATATCCTCATTTAACCCCCAGATAAAGCCGCGTTCCTTAACATGAAAGAAAAATCAAAAATAATAATCCTCGACGCCCAATAAGGTTTTAAAAAATATATATCCACAATCCTTTGGACTAACCACGGAACTGAAGCATCTCCTGATGTTGAGGAGGGAAGAAGAGAGAAGAAAAAAAATCAAATGCACTCAAACAGTCAGTTAGTCAATCCATGAAAGCAGTTTCTCAGGGTCCGCTGCCTCATTCCGACAAACTACTGGGACTTGATGTGTCCGCATTATGAGCGCAGAATCCCCGTTTCTCCTGCCCCTCAGTCCCAGAAATAGTTCCCAAACTGCCTCAGATTGATCACCTATCTACGCCAACATATCTAAGGTGGAGGAAACACTCATCAGAAAGTCCAACAAACCGCTGACTGGATTTTTTTTCTCTGTCTTTTCTTGCCACTGGCTTTCTGCGCTCCTCTGGAAAAGGAGTGAACGCTCCTTTTTCACTGACTGCACGCCTGTCGAGGCATCGCAGCACTTTATAAAGAGGCGCTTCTGCGAGCCAGCAGAGGGCGCTGCGGATGAGCGCTCTCATTGGAAACATTCACACACGCGCACTCACGCAAACACACGCACACACTGAGGCCCAATAATAAATGTTACCCCACAGAAGAGAGCTCCACGATGTTGTAATTTTCCTGCTGGGAGAGGATGCATCAGTGCTTCTCAGCATGTGAAATTACAGTGACCTCACATGACCTGCGCGGTATTTCTTTTGATTTTCATGCGACACTGCTATAGGATTTTCACTGAAAGAACACATTCTGTGGAACAATCTCTGTGATTCATTATATCCTTCTGATGTGATTACTATCTGGTTTATAGGGGGAGTCTTTACAGCTCTGTTCAGTATTCAGGTGTAGAAGTGAGGAGGAGGAGGAGGAGGCCACTACTGCAACACATCAAGGAATGAATTAGAAGGAAATGATGACTGCATTTAGACTTGAGCGAGACAACGCAGCCTGCCATCACTTTTATTATCATTCCTGCCTAAAACATTTCCTTCATGTAGCGTTCTCAGAAATCCGCAAATGATTTTAGGCGTAGAGTTCAAAGGTGAACACATCGATGATGAAGAGAATGTCACCATTCAGTTCAGTAATATGCAAACACTTTGTGCGTTATCTGTGGTTCCTCAGATCAGTATGATAAAAGGGAGGGGGGAAATCTAATACAGTGTCTCATTTCATAAACCCCATTCTTTTTTTGTTTTTGTTTTTTGCTCAGAGGAAATAAGCTAAGCCCTGCACAACCAGCTGAATCTGCCATTTTTCAAAGTGGCTTTGCATCAAACAAAATGACTTTGTTGTGCATCGCTGCTTAAATACTGCCCAGAATGTCATAAATCTTTACAAATCTCAAAAAACAAAGTCTCCATTTAGACGCGGTGACAGTGACAAACTGCATGGCCGCTGGCTCATAATGACGTTTGACTGTCAGCCCAGGCTTCCGTCCAAGAGGGAAAAGAGCTCACCATTATAATGGCCAAAAATCAGCCTCATTCTGCCTGTATTGGCCCTGGCTTGTACTTGTCCCTTGAGTCTGAAGTTGTTGTGTTATGAGGACTCTGTAAAGCATCATGCACCATCGTGGATATCCTCTAAGTGTCCTGAAATAGTGCTGAAGCACCTGCTTTAATCGAATTCACGGCTGTTTTAAAGCAGAATGCATTCCTTAAAACAAAACGGAAATACATCGATATATGTGAAGAAATGCAGGAACTGCTTGATTAGATTTAATCTTCAGAGAAGAAGAGATTTGGTCAAATAAATTCTCAGATATAAAGAAAAGCAAGTTCACAGAATTGTTGGAAGGAAGAGAAATATAAGATATTAAAATCATCATTTAGATATTGGGCTACACGCATGGGAAAAAGCAAGATATGCATCATGAGGCTTCACAGAAACACACTAAGAAAGCAAGTTTTTATTGCCTGATTGAACACACTTTCAATGTTATTAAAGTGACTATGCAGTTGCCAGGAAATAGTCTTTTAATCTGAAAAGTAAACAAATATTTAATTTAATTGCATTAAGAAAGTTGTTAGATCTTACAGGACACATTTCAGTGTGTATTTATATTAGTACATCCTCTCCTAACACTTTCCCTTCCTGTCAGGTCCGAGGTCAGATTTTATTATTGTTGACTTGCACATTTCACCCCTTTGTGGGTATTTAGTTGCACCATTCTGACTTTATAATACATTAGCATTTTTTTCTGTGTGCACAATTAAAAAAAGAGGACACGGGGAAACACACACACACACATTTGCATGACTTGAAGTCATGTAAATGTCTCTGAATATAGAACACATTGTTCTCTCCATTGAGGGAAATCACTTCTCGTCTTTTAAAAGTGTTCCTAATATAGTGAATTTAGATGGCATCATTATAAATTCATGGGATTTAGAATAATGATGCAGAAAGGAGTAAAAGTTGAGACTCGATGCAGTAAGTTGTGCTGAGTAGGGGGCTTGGAGGGCAAGCTCAGGCTTATTCTCATGGGTCAAATTAGAGCTTAGACAGTCAAAAACCACCACCTTGAACATGTAACAATCTTGCATACAATATGTACTTTGTGATGAATATTGTTTGTTTGTAATGTTTGTGGTTTTGAAATGAAGCAAGAAACTTGATATTATTTTTACGTATCTCGTATTACGTAGCTCAGAAACTCTTCAGAGGAAGGTGAGCAGGAGTCAGTCAGATGCCCAGATTACTTCATCCTTTCTTCTTCAAGCTTTTCCCAGATAATAGAGCTCATTACCTTGTCTCCAAGGCTGAGCCTGGCCAATGTATAGAAGAAACATATGCTGGTGAAGGTTCTCAGTCATCCAGGTCATAGTCAGAAACGTGACAACCAGTAAACTGAGAGCTTTGTGTTTGGGGCTTCATTACCATGAGACAGAAAATGAATCCCTGATCCATCAGTCCATCTTTCACTCCAGACTATCATCAATGCCAAACACAACACCAACTATTCGAACATAAATTAGCTGCTTCAAACTTGGTTGTGAACCATCCGAGTGCACACAGCTGGCTTAAAGACACCAACAGCACATCAACTTCAAAAAGCAGTGGTTCCCAAACCAGACACCTTCTCTCTGTGCTTCACTTTTAGGTCCTGTCCATGAATACCACAAAAATGATCGGGGTGAAGGATTCCAACCTGCACTGAGAATGAAGTTGACTTGATGCAGAAAAAGTGACACAGCTCCTGGTTTGGTTGATCAGGAACTGGTTAATCCTTACAAGATAGACCTCAAAGATTTATCGTATATTGAATGGTAATAACTATGGTTCACTATGTAACCAAGTCAAGTTCCTGATTGACAGGATGCTGTCTTTCTGGCAATAAAAATAATTCTGATTCTGAATAAACAGTATAGTTTAGACATATTTTTTTATCACATATAGCAGCACAATATTTTTGTGTTTTTGTTGTATTTTTTGGACTAAATTACATCTGTTTCAAATTGCATGCAATGAATGTAATCTTGAAGAGTCAGTTTACTTCATAGTACTTTTATTTTTTTACCCTCGTTGAACTGACAGTAGTGTATTGGTTTTGAATTATTGTTTCTTTGACACATATGGATCCTGTGTGTGTGTGTGTGTGTGTGTGTGTGTGTGTGTGTGTGTGTGTGTGTGTGTGCGCGCGCGTGTGTGTGTGTGTGTGTGTGTGTGTGTGTGTGTGTGTGTGTGTGTGTGTGTGTGTGTGTGTGTGTGTGTGTGTGTGTGTGTGTGTGTGTGTGTGTGTGTGTGTGATTTAACAATAAGCTTTTCTCAAACCTTAAATCTTTAATAGAGTTTTGCAGGAGAAAAAAATTGATTGGCTCAAAGCTCAGTAAAAGATTTATTTTAGAAGAGAGGTAGATATATGTCTTTCTGTTGCTTTCTTTTGGAGAGAATACAAATGAACCTCAGCATAACGCAGTAAACACACTCATACACACACACACGCACACACAAATACATGCAAAAACTCCAAGAAGTTAAGCATGACTGATTAGATTGGAAATTATGGGCTAATTAATGTGTATCTTAAGGGACCTGAACAGCTTGTTTATTGGGAGACGGGGTCGGTGTCGGGCAGCGAACACGTCAAAAACATAAATTAAGTGTAACTACAACATATTAGTTAAATGAATTTAAACACTACACTGCAGCCCTATTCCATTCTGTATTATTTAGCCTTCAGTGAGAGAGGCTGAGGATAAGCCCCCGTCTGTGCTGTTCAGTCATGACTTATTTAAGGTTGGGACTTGCTGTTGTAAAATATCTTTAAACTTTCCAACTGAAACTTATCACTAAAAGTCAGTTTGGGCACACTAAAAATAAAAAGGTCATAATATATTCATGTTTATGAGTCATAATGTAGTTGAAACCTCTCAGCTTTCACACGAAGTGCCTGTAAAAGGTGAAGAGTCACTTCAAATCTGTTAATTTAAATAAATGCAAAGTGAAAACAGCAATTAGGAGCAGTGAAGTCAACCCAGTATATCGTCAAGTATGGGGAGCTGATTGCAAAGTAATACTCATTTAAAAAACAGAAGAAAAGAAAGCACATTTTAGTTATAGCAATACAAAATGGATTTTTGTCACGTTTTCTCTACATTAATTATGTAATTTGTAAATGTGTAAACATAAATCTCAAGAATAATGATTCTACATTTAGAATAAAATCTAAATATATAAAGTTAATTATACATAAATGTTGCAATCTAGGTTTAAGAGTGGTGGATTTAAATTAAATATTTAGTTAAAATGCAGATTCAGGCTGCTGCTAAAGCTTTCCGAAATAAAAGCAGGGTGAAGAGATCCCTCAGCTAACATCTCATAATGCCTGTAAAGATTGTGTGAACCTATTGAGCTATGAATTATATATCTATGCTCCTGTCTGGGTTCTTCCTGCATGTTGATACAACTGTTTCATGGTTACCCACAATCCTACAAAAGGATTTTGTGAACATTTTTATACGATACTTTGATTTTACAACATGAAGCTGAATTTGCATGTTAGTTAAATATTTTATTTTAAAAAGCCACATATATATTTAAAATTGAACAAAAGGTTTATGTATTTATTTCAAAATACTTAGTTTTAGTATCTGTTGAAAAGAATGTGGTAGCTGTTCTTTATTTATATTCATATATTTGCCACCTGCACCTCATAGTCGAGTTCATTAAGGCTAACTTCTTGTTATGGATCTAGTTTGTGTTCAGCTCACAATTTATTATAATACAACAAAGTTTCTAATGTTCACATACAAGGTCCTAAATATTTATACGCCTGATAACTATGTTTTGGGTTATTTTGATCAGACAACACAAAATCACAATGTGACCTCCCCCTTAGATCCTCTGAAAGCTATTGACCAATTAGATCCATTTGTTTTCCAGCCACTTCAGATGTTGTTCATTTTTATCACATTACTTTGACAGAAATTGAATTTCCTCTGATGGGTTTTTATGTATCCTAAGTGCTGTTTTGTTCTCTCGGGGAGTATAGCGTTTCCAGTGGTGTGATGATGCAAAAACACTTTAACAGAAGAAAAAGGGCGACATATTTTTTATTTGAACATATGGTTCTCAACCCCCCAAAAAACACGAGGATTTTATTTTCAAAAACCTACCATCAGGATGATGTCCTACCCATTTTCTAAAAGTGTGTTTCAAATCCCTGTTAGTTTCTGTAACATCCATCCGGTGAAGAAATGCATCAATTCCTATCAGAGGGGCACAAACAAACACTATGATTCTGCTGTTTTTCTTTGCTCTTTCTTCTTATCCCCAGTTTTTCTCAGCACTGGAGTGCGATGGTATCAAGAGAGAGATTCTGTCCTGTGCAGAAAGAGGCTGGTTGTTGGTTCTATTTCAGCAAATTGCCATGAAGTTGCTAAAAGTGGCACATCTAGCCCATCTCGTTAAACACTCCGTGGGTCCCATATGGGATATTGACAGGGACCTCGGCTCTGCCCAGCTCTGTGAAGGTCTTGGCATCCAGAACAAGCAGGAAAGTACTTTTCTCCTGGAAGCAGAAGAGATTAAATGTGTTTTTTTTTTACATAAGACAAAAAAGTCACAGAGTACTTTCTCTCTATAATAAAAACAAAATCAACAGAGCATTTGTCTTCCCGTCTCATCAGTATAACTTGGGAATAAATTCTGTTTTTTCTTTATAAATCTCACAAAGTACAGGTGCCATTATCTCAGTATTACCCATAGTAATATTAGTCAAGTTTATAATGAGGCCTGTGTCTTTTGTGTCATTGTTAAATTACTTCTCTAGGCGTGATGATGACTGACAACACAACTCCATCATCCTCCTCAGCAGCTTTGGGTGAAGCAACAAAGACAGGTTCAGACGGGTACAAGCTGGGATAACGCCACACCTAGACAGGGAAGATTACACAGACGAACCCTCTACTCGGAGCTGTTTCATGTCAGAAAACCAACTTGCAAGCGTCTGATGTAAAAACGAACTTTGATGTGGTAATAGCACGTCCAGTTAACAATGAGCTCTAAATGATTGAAGGAGAACCTTTAGCTCCTTGGTGTGGACATCCATCTTGAGCAGGGAGTCAGCGAAGACGTGTCCAAAGCCGCACGCGTAAAAGTAACGGTAAGGCCTCCCGTTGTGCTTGTCGTAATTGATCTGAGGGAACTCCAGGCCGCCGTACTGCAGCAGCTCGTCGCTGTGAAGCTCCTCGTGGGTCACGTAAACCTGTTGGGTCAGAATTTAATGCAGAGCTGTGAAATTTGAATGCATATTTCTCGTGTTGGTATGCATGGAATCCTGCATGAGATTTCCAAACACTGGTCAGTTAACAATGAATGCATTAAAGTAATTTAGTTTAACAAAGTGTCACAGATATTTGCTCGCGGTGGCTGCAGCAGCTGACATTCAGCTGTGCATAACACAACTCTAAATGAGAACTAATACTGAGGAAAGTACTCAGGTAGTCATGACAACTAAAACATCGCCTTTTCTCTCAGCATTCCAGCTTTATTGTGCCATAAGAAAACAGCAGACAGGAATAGTGTGTGGGCCTTGGAGAAGCTATTAAATGGCAATTGTTCACTGCATGGTGGACATCATTTTGGTCTGTGATAAGTCATGAAATTACTGTCTTGCAGAAAGTAACTTATCTCATTATGCTGGGTAATTGCACAGAATGTGTGGGAGGGAAGTGGCTGTATTTATCATGATTATAGGTCCGATTCCTTACATTTAAACATATTACTCTGGAAATGCAGTGACTGTGCAGAGCGAGAGATACCATCTAATCCTACCTCCCCGGGTTTTGTCTTCTTTGCTGTGGCTTTACAGTAACTCAGCATGACGAGGTTTCGGTCCAAAGGAGTTTGTTCGTCCACATTTAGAGGCAGGACATATCTCCTTGGGAGGTTTCTGCACAATGAGTTGTAAAACTGCCAAAAGAAATTAGGAAACATGAAAAACTGCAACATGTGTGGCTTCTTTTAGAATAAAAGACTCAATCCAGACAGCAATAATCAAACCCAAACAAATACAAAACCAGGCTTCTATGCTTTGATTGAAGTTTGTGTTTTGATTAGAATAATTCATTCTTCACATTTGAAATCAAACATTTCACAATCTGAAAGCATCGGAGACAGACAGGTGAAAAGAAACAAGGGAGAATACTTGATGTAATTGAATAGAGTTTATGGAAACAAACAAAACAAAAGAAAAAAGAATATCTTGTTGATTTAAACTCAAGGTGTTTGGGGTGAATGAGCATGAAAGTAGCAGAACTGTGATTACGAATTTATGAGACATTTACAAAATAAAAGCATCAACCTCGTCCATTTCCTCTCCAGAGTCTCGTCGTAGGTTCTCCAAGGTGAAGTCCCCAATGACCTCCCCGTCGTGTCCACAGCACATGTCCATCACCAAGAAGCCGTTGTCCTCGAAGGCATTGATCTGATGCAGGGTGAACATCGGTGCTGCTCGGTACCTCACCTCACTCTGCTGTTGGGTCGAACACATCAACCAGAGAAGGCTCAGAGTCAGCAGACAGGAAGAAAAACAGACTCAACAAAGCCTCTGGACAAAGAGCTCCCTCTAAAACAACTGTTGCACCTCAACTTTTAGATGTTTTTGAGTGTTTAATGAGTGCACGGTGTAATGAGATGAAGAAATTGAGAGTAACGACGTTTGAGGGAAGGCTACGCCACTCGAGTGTGACTTCATCTAAATAAATAAGGAAAAAGGTAATCGTGCATGGTGAGATCAATGTGTAGCTTTCCTCTTTTGTTATGACTTTTTTTTTTTTTTTACCAGTGAGGTGTTTGTGTGTTTCCTGCTTTTTGCACAAAGTAAATATGGTTGCATTCAAAACCCAAACTGATGTTGTCAAGAACATCTGAGGAAGGAAAGTAAATATTTTCTTTTCATGCATTTAAGAGCAAGATATTTTTCATATTTATTCATTTACAGGTTCAAAAAAAATCTACATTGCAAAGCTCCTCATAAAAACCTTCTTTTTGGAGAATATTGTAAATAATGTTTTAAAAACAGTAAATGCAGTTCTGTCAACTGGTTGCTATTTTTTATATTATCTAAACTTTTTTTTTTAGTTTCTTTATACTTTTATCTTTTTGTTACTCTTCAAAAACAGAGGTCACTCTGACCTCGCTGTAGCTTTTTTTTTAGTTAGTTTTTTAAACTTTATACCTTTCAGAATAAGTGCCTTTAAGGCGATTTCACACACCTTGCCTGTGTGCCTGTCGACCAGGTGGAAAATGGTGTCATACTGAGGCTCCCAGGTCATGATTTTATGAAAACTCTTTCCTTGGATTTTGTACAACATGAACTTCAGCAGGTCCAGCTTGATCGGCTGCTCAACAAACACAAAGTAGTTCTCCGACATGACTATAGAGGAAAAAGAACAAGTCGAAATTGTATGCGTTAAAAAACAAAGACATATTTACTGCAAACATTCTGTCTGTTAGGTTCCAGCAGAATAATATTGCATGGTTTTCTGACAGTTCTGCAGAACCATCTATCATGTTATCATGTTATTTCATCTCTGAAGTGATCACCCATTTTGCAGCAGGCCACATCCATCAAAGTCAAGTCTGCAAACCAAATCTTTCCTGCCACAGAATTAATGTTTTCTGATTGACACTTCTGAGGTGAAAACGTTTGGACAAAAATGCTGCTTTTGCACACGAACACGTGAAACTGCAGGCATAAACCTTTTCTTTTTAGTGAAATTCAAGTGAGAGAGATGTAGTATGAGGTGTCCTTTACAATATTTCCTCACTTATGGGATTTCTTTGTGCCCCAAAGTCTGTCTGAGATGTGATCAGGGAACTGGTGCAGCACCAAAACCAAATGAGGCAACACTGTTAAATCAGCCAAAGACTGAAGTCTGATTTGCTTTAGCTGACTGGCATTAGCTCAGTGTTTGATTTTTTGTGTGGCTACTTTGTCGTCCTCTTGAATCAGCAACCTGTAACGACATATTAAAATGTGACTCCTGTAGGTTTCACTCTTCTGACAAGAGCTACGCAAATGCTACAGCAACAGCTTTCTCCACCACCCCAGCCTCTACGTTACGAGCTAAGCTTCTGATACTGTTGACTTTACTGAGATCTGTGTTCATGTGTTTGTTTATCAGGCGGATTAGTTCTCCCAGCAGAAATCTTGTTGCTGCTGGGATTTTTGAGAACTCCCACAAAGAGCAGAACTTCCTCTGCCAAATATATAACTGGGTGCAAAGCGGAGCTGAGAGGGGAGACAACATCCGCAGACGAGTAAACATGGAATTACACCCAGATAAACAAAACACCAGCATGGAATTTTGTGGAGGAGCAAACTAAATCAGAGTCTTTACATTATGTGTCTTTTAGGGTTCAGATATTCTATTTTATTTAGAGATAAGTGTGTTCATGTGAAATGAAGGCAGAGAAAATAACACACAAAGTAACCATCTGATAAAAAATCACTACAAAAGGAAACAGAAAGGAAAAACTCAGACATTATTAGCAATAAAATGTTTAGACGTTTGATAAAAAGCAAAAAAGACACAAAATTAAAGAAGGATCTGCTTTTAGGCTGAGAAGTGTATCTCACCAAAGCTGTGATAATAGGAAGGTTTTCTGGATTCAGCAGCAGGGATGGAGCAGATCACTTCAGCTCCACTCAGGTCCGCTGAGTCCTCCTCTGCTGCCTTCGTCTCAGGAGGAGGGACTCGGATGATGTTGTAGAAAAAACCTAAAGGTACCCCAAAAATATATATTTTCCTGTCATGATGTGGTTTGGTCAGGATTAAGTTTATAGCATAAATAAAAGACAGAATGATTAATTAATGACAAATATAAACTAAAAGTCTAACCTTGAATAGGAAAAGTCACCATGTCTGGTCATTTTTGCATGATTTCCATTTTGATTTATAGCCTAAACCTGAAACTTTTACCAAAAAAAGGTTTAAAATGTAAAAATAAGTAAAAACAAACCCCAACAAAGGAACAAGTTCTTTTTTACATTTTTATGTAAAACCAAAATTGTTTAATTTATTAAAATAATAAATGTCATTTAAAAACCACCCAATGACAACCTTGAAACTTTAAATTTCAAAGTATTTCAGTGAGTCCCCTCAGGCAGACTAAGTAAAGGGCTGCAAGAAAATGAAATATAATAAATTTTGCTCTGAACCAAAATACAAAACCTCGTATAAATACTCAGCAAATTTAAAGTAAAGACCTAACTTTAGGTCAAGTCATCTTAGCAGTTTCAACGATCTGTAATGAGGATGGTTTCTTTAACGGGTCAGTAAACAGAAAAACAAGGTTACCACTTCTGTCGTAAGAATTGCCCATGTTGTATGAGGCTCCATCACGGCCGTAGTGTGGGTGAGCCGTAGCTGAGTTGACAGCAATGTACTGACTCCAGTCCACCTAATAATGAAATGATGTTTAACAACCATTACATCTGTTGTATTTTCTTCTACCTTTCAACATTGTGTTTAGTTAACTTCTCGTCAAAGCTCCGTTTTTCACCTTCTCTTTTGTCTCCAGGCTTTGTGGATCCACTCTTCTCATGTAGTTGGTTTCTGTGCTGACATAATAGTCTCCCTTGTACTTGACAAAGTTCACATTAGCATTATCTGTAGCTTCTGTTCACACACAGAAAAGTCAAGAACATAACACAACTCTTTCTCTCAGACGTTGCTGCAAAATACTTTTAAAATCAATTCCTATTTAATGTCTTCAGAAGTTTTATGTCATACTCCACATTGATCTTTTCTGCACAATACGCACACACGAATATAGATTTGTGCTTTCGTATGGCTGAATAAAAATCACAGCAGCTTTCATGAGTCTGTGAAAACCTTTCATAACAACTCACATACATTCAAGGACCTGAACAAAAAGATCTCATCATCTGTTTTCCTTCATGGTTTAACACACTCCAAAGACTAATGAGAGACTAAAACAGGTTTAAGGTTAAAAAATCAGCATGATTGATACACTCAGTATTTATTTTGTATTTTTATTTTATTCTATTCTTTTTGTATAGCTTATTTTATTATATGCCATTTTTGTCTTATTTACTGTGGTTTCTTAATGCTTATGGTTCTTAATCTCTGCCGCATCCAAAGATTTTCCCACATGTGGGACTAATAAAGGTCTATCTTATCTTATCTTATCTTATCTTATCTTATCTTATCTTATCTTATCTTATCAGATGTTGTGACGTAAGCAAAAGGTTATGTGATCAAATCATGTGTTTTTGTGAAGTTGTTGGTGAGCAGGTTTTTATTCATAAAATGTAACAATGTTTTTGACAGGTGTGTTGTCACCACTGAATTGTCTGAAGGTTATGTTGGTAAAATCAACACCTTGGATGCCTCATCTGTTGTATCAGAGCAGACTGATGGAGCGACTGGATAGAAAACATTTCAATTTCATTATCTATTTTTGTCTGGCAATGTAATGTTGCAACATGTTTATTTATAAGTAAAAAGTCCAGAATTTTATTTCTCTGTAATCATCTAAATGGAAAATACATCAGAAATTACTGTGCTATTAAATATAAATGTAAGTTAACCTTATTGTTATTTTTGTCTCAGTCTTGCAGGAAGACTAATTTAACCATTTCAATTCCAGTTATGATTAACGTGCAACTGTTTGTCTATTCAAGGTGTGGTTTACTGAAAAATCTTTGTTTTCATGTTTTCTCTGATTAATATTGGTCACTCTGAGCTTTTCATGCAGGCTGACATGAAAACAGTCATGTATCTCCAGCTTTAGCTTCTGATATAAAATAGAAGTTGAAAACTCTAGGATTTGAAAAACCTCACAAATCTACGTCACACTGCAAATTTGCATAAATGGTCTCGCCCATATTGGCTCGAGCCCGCCCCACTGATAGACCCGTGTTAATGCACAGGCTAGATATGGCTTGAGCCTAGGGGTCTCGTGTGACTTGGATGCACATTGGCCAGTAAAAAAATATTTTATTTAAATTTACGTGCAAGAATATTCTTAACGTGAATTGGCCCACAAAATCCTAAGCGACACAGATTTTTTGTGATCTTGACTCACGCTACATGACACTTATTGTTCCTGTATAGAAACAGAACCAAATCATAAGAACTGAATCGTGGCATATAGGTTTAAGACACCGCCTCTGATGTGGGAGACCTGGGTTAGAGTTTGAGTCCCAGGCCGGGCATGTGTCAATTTTTATATTTTCCTGTAGGAATGCTTTTTTTTTTTTTGCAGCGAGGAGAGAGCCTCAAGCAGCTGTTTGGTAAGTTCGTAACATATTTTTGCTGTGATATTAGCAGTTATTTTGAGGTCATTGTGGTTAGCCATACATGCTAATGTTAACATAGCAACCCCCATGGTCCTACGGTC
Source organism: Callopanchax toddi (assembly GCA_006937965.1). NCBI lineage: Eukaryota > Metazoa > Chordata > Actinopteri > Cyprinodontiformes > Nothobranchiidae > Callopanchax > Callopanchax toddi. Next base: position 3,438,816 of record SSNR01000009.1, on the reverse strand, counting down.
TGCTTTTGCCCCGGTTCTGCTACATCCCTGTAGGGGGCGCTAAAGAGAAAAACACTACCACATTTTACACTGATTTAACAATTCAATGGTCACTGCAGGTTGTTTTACATACCAGAATGTGATAAATGAGAAACATGTACATACTTGGAGGCTGAAAGCGGGACAAGAAGCGCCAGAAAATGTTCTTGCAGGGATCAGGCATGGCAACCGTTCCAAACTCTGAAACCACGATGCGGTTCTTCTCTGAATTGCTGACATATGAGTCACTTTTTAAGAAGCGGCTACTATAAGTTACATTTCCCTGACAGATGTGAAACCGGTGCATCATGGCCATGCCATCAAACCAGTGGTTGTATCTGGGAGGGAAAAAAGACATTTAATCTCTCACAAAGATTTTGAGATGAAGTAAAAGGTAAAATAAATAAGAGCTCTGTAATAAAATGGTTTAGGAAAATGCAAATTATTGCACAATTGGCAATAATGAACATTTTTATAAAACTATATGAAGGGAATCCTTAATATTTATGATAACAGAGAACATTACCAACAAAGTGAACTTGAACACTGAGTGTTCACCTGTCATCCCCAAATTCAAATTTCCCAGGACCGTTTCTCAGGAAGCTGCCATTGATCCAGGTTGGAATAGATCCTTTGATGGAGGTGAGGATGGGGTCAGGGGTTTCCTCCGCTGAACGCACTAAAGGCGCCACACTCTCTAGACCGCTGGCCTGCAGACATCGCTCCCTGCTGGATACTTATGGAGGAGAACAGAAGATAATCATTAGTCCACAAGGAGACTTTCAGACAACTCTCTCCATCTCTCCTGTATTAATGCCAATGTGTTGCTGTGAAGATTTTATAGGTTTCAAACTTTGAACTTTGAAGTGTGGAGGAGGAAATGATGTGAGATTCTGCACAATTCTGCTGTAACTGGTGCTGGTTTAAATAATATTTTGTGAATGCTTTGCAGGTGAAAGTAGTTATCGAAGCGCCTGTCTGTGTAAACTAATCAGCTCTGGGTCACCACCTGAGAATCATCCTGTCTTCCTTTTTTCATTCAGTTACCAGGCCCTTTAAATCTCTCTAACATTGTAGCTCTAAATGATGTTTGAGTAAACTACTGAGGTCCAAAGCAAAGCACCGTGCTGAGCTCAGGTTGGAATATCAGTTTTTCTGACTGTGTAAATGTTATTGCAACCAATCAAGGTGTTTTTTCCCCCCTGACACAGGTGGGGGAAAAAAGACAGTAAAAATGTGAATGTGCTGCAGAGAGATAACCACTGCAGGCTTTAACAGTCTTATAAAACGTTGACTTGAGTTTTGAATGTGATTACTGCAGCAGTGCAAATGATGCCTGAATATTTGCTGCCGTTTCTCGGTTGGTGCTCCTGCAGTTCTCAACAGTCAAAATAAAGACTTTTATAAACAGCAGCATCACTGACACAGGTTTGTGTTTGTAGGAATCACATTTAGAGCATGTTTTGTTCTTTCTGCGTCGACGCTGTTCTGTCCTGCACATCTTTTCTCCTTCTGTTCTTTTCATTTCTTTTTCCATGTCAGGGACCTGTCAGTGATTCATTTCACAGAAGAACGAAAAATGACTAGAAGCTCTTAATGAGACATTGTGAAAATTCTTTTACCAGCTCTGATTCAGCTGGAGTCCGCAGAGTAGGAATAATGGAGAACGCCAACATGTCTCACTGTAACTGCAGCTCTGATTTTTAGTGATTTTCCAAATGCAACAAAATTACTCTTGCTGGAGGATTTCAGTGTTCACTGGTTTGTGTGCAGCTGAAAAGGATTTCCTGTTTGATCCAGATGAACTGTTGTTTTCCTTTTTAGCTTGATGCACACAGACCAAGTTGTAACTGGAAATTTCGATTGAGTTAGCTCAGTCCTTTCCTTGAGGTCAAATGAAATAAAAAGCAAATCGAATCACTTCAGCTCGGAGCAGTTGTGCAGTTTCATTATCTCGCAACAACATAAATCACCCCCTCGTTTAAAAATTAATACTAGCTTGGAACACGATCCCCTTTTAAAGGTTTTAAAGCAAGGTGTTAAAACTGGAATGTTAAATTAGCTCTGAAACGTTTTATTTTTCAGATATTGCTGAGCGTTTACGTTATCTCGCTTCATGTCGGTGAAAATATGTACTCACAGCTGTGGGTCCTGGACATGGCTGCTCCTTCTGTGGGTTTGATCAGAGATGAAAGCAGGAATTATAAGAGTCATAAAAAAAACACCTTTGATCCCTCATTCTCAAGTCCAGGAAGGGATCCAGGACACTAAAAAACACAGTCTGCCAATGAGAGAAAAGAAGTGACGTTTTTATCCATTTTGGTTGTAGGATCTGATTTAATAAGAACCAAATCTGATATCAGTCACTAAAAGGCTCAAATTTAGTAAAGATTTAGGTGAAATATTAGTTTATTTCCAGACAGTGCTGTGTCTATAAATACCTCCACAAACGACCTTTACACTCAGCGTGTTTATACAACTTGGTTCAAGCAGTTTGAGCTAGTTTACTGATTTTATCTAAACCCAATACGCACTTTTAAACTCTAAGTCTGTGTTAAAGGGCCCCGAGGGTTTCCTGTGTATTTCCACTGGATGTAATTACATACAGAATTTGTATTTAGAGTGAATGTTACAGCGTGCAGCAGCACTAAACTGGCTTCAGCTTTCTGCAGAGCAGAAATACATTATTCAGTCGGAGTGATGAGTGTTTGCAGCAGAATGATGAAGATGTAGTTAAATCTGTATTTGAATAAATGAGGTAATGAGACATTTTTAATGACACTCTGTGCTAATTGCTCATGCAACAGTCTGTGCATGTGTCCAGGTCTGATGTGAATGCATTTCATGTTCTTTGCAGAAGACACATATTATTATAAGAAAAACACAATTAGTGAAAGAACATGTTGGTCTCATACATGCATTCTTGTGTAAATGTCTGTCTTTTTTTTTTTTTTTTTTTTTGGGTACACAACCAATTACCATTTAGGGTTTTTTTGGTTGTAAAAATTTACATTATAACAGTGAATGCATGTGGTTAAAAAAACACCACACCCTGCTTAACTACCCCTCTGGTATTTTTTCCCACTGAAGAAGTTGGACAGTTACAAGTATGCACATGACCTGGAAGAAGACCAGTTGAGTCATGATGTGCTTAAAAGATTTAATTAAATTAGTTGCTCCCATCCTGACGGTTCTGAGGCAGAAGAAATATTGAATTGGTTGTACAAAAGATGATATAAACACATGCACAAATAATCAAAAACAGACAGCGGGGCTGGCCTTGTGTTAGTGTTAATGATAAAAGCAACAGCAGCAGCAGACAACTGATGGATTTATTTCAGCCCTCTAGCGTAAAACACACTGTTTGTGGTAAATAAAATGCAGCTGCATGATTTAAAGAGGCGAGAAGCCTGACAATAAAGACATTTGTGGGCTTGGAAAGGGCTAAACATCATATCTGCAGAGGAACACCAGTGGCTGAGGCATGCAGGGGGAAATGGGTTAAAGCCCACACAGCAGGAAGCAGCCAATAACACAAGAGTGCCACAATAATATTTATACATATTACAAAATCTGTCTCCTCTTTGCTCCATGCAGAAAATGGCAATGACCAGTACAGTGTTTACTGCTCCAGCATGATATAAACTAAGCATAAACCAACGTGTCATTCAGAGTTCAGCTGCTGTTGTGATGGGGAAAACACTCTGAAGTGTACCTTTACAACTCCCCCAGGGTGTGTGTGTGTGTGTGTGTGTGTGTGTGTGTGTGTGTGTGTGTGTGTGTGTGTGTGAGGGTTCAGTGGATGAGTTGTTCTGCCTTGCTCAGCCACGAGAACATGACAGACTCACTCTGATATAAACATATTTCAGTGATAAGAAGCAGATTTTTAAGATCAGAGCTTTTTGAGCTAAATAAAAAAAGATTTTGATGGCCAGGTGGAGACGTTTTGCTTCAAAACTGCATAAAGTGAGATCATTTACTTGATGCGTTTTTGTCCCGTTTCCCCTCGTTCACTGTGCTAATATCAGGTCACCCCGTATCTCACTTCATTATCTCGTGTCAGTATCAAATTAATGAATACAAGAGGTTTAATCAGAAAACGAGAAGAGAGGGAGGCATCCACGCTGGACTCTGGCCTGTAATAAGTTTGGCAGATATCTTAATTAGATTTCAGTTAATTGCATATCACAGCTGAACACTAAAACACACACAAGCAAACATACACACACAAGAAGCTGGGGACGTTTAAGCTTGTTTTGAGGGGGTTTCATCCCTCTGAGGGTTTGCTGTGAATGGCTGGCTGCAAAAAATATACTTTGAAGCAAAACTTTAAAAACAGATTTAGCTGTTATGAGTTCTTCACCTCTACTGCAAAAAGCATTCCCCGAGGAGCAGGATTGTCTCGTGTTTCATTTTCAGATTCAAAGAATAGTTTTTTTCCAGCTTTATTTTTTAAATGCTGCAACTCAGATTGAGGAATTGTTTGCTAATCGAGTTTTTTTTTTCTCAGAATAAATAAATCAACACTAATCCAGCTTTTTATAAATCATTTATTTTAACAAATATCATGAATCAGCTTGGTATCCAAGCAGATAAAGTGTCCCATCTAGTGGTGAACTGGGAAAATAACTGACCCATTAAAGAAAGAGTCCAGAGTGCTTTTTAATTTTTTTTATAAAAACAATATAATTTGTTTAACAAGCAAGTAAAATACTAAGTACTTATTTCATATTTTAGAAAAATGTAATCCTTACTTACAAGAACATAAAACCTAAATAATTCCTGCCACTTTTTTTTTTTAAATCACATTACTATTCACTGCCTGGTAGCACCTTACCATTTTAGGTGACAGATTTATAGCTCCTGCATGCTGACTCACCTCTGGCTTGTCCACTCCAACATGTATCTTTTCAGAAAGTGTTCATCATTCACATCATTAAAACAACCTCCTGGTACACTGAGTCAGAGCGTTTATGAGAAGATTTAACCATGCAGCAGCAAAACATACTTCATGGAAAATGAGATTTGACTGTGAAATGCTTTCAGTGTCGGTTTTTTTTTTTTTTTTTACAGGTATGGGTTCACATTCCTGGCACTGCAGAGTTTACAGCAGAACTGGATGAGTTGTGAAATGTCAGAAAAGGAGCACCGTTGACTTTTTCTCCATCAGCAACGCCATATGTTTTTCATTGTCACTTTGTTGTTTGTTTTATAACGCTTCTTAGTTGGATTTTAGCTCTGCTTTTCTTGGAAAACACCTCAATGCCAGAAATCCAGATGTTGGGTTCCCAAACTGTTATGTAAGCATTTCTTTCCAGAAGGATTTACTATGGAGATGGTTCAGGGTTAAAATAAGGGAATTGAAGTGTTTGTGTTTTAAAATATGCCATCTGCATTTAAAAAATTATTACAGTATGCATCATGAGCAAGCTCTTACTTATTCCATGCATTGACATTGAGCAGATAGTTGATCTTGATGCTGCAGTCAGATCAAGGGAAATGTCCCAGAAAACACACCTGTGTGATCTGTCAGAGCGACCTGCTCTGACCTTCTCTGCCATTGGGCCACCAAAAACCAATTGGAGACAGCGGTGCTGCATTCAGAGTGGGAGTTGCCCGAGGTGGAAAGTTTAAAAGTGAGTGCATGTCCTGTTGTCCCTCAGCAGATCCATCAATCAACATGATCCCCATCGTGCTGGCCTCAGTGCTCATTGCTGGCGGTAAGAACATCTGGTACATTCTAATTTTGTAGATAATTGTTCCTGGGTGTTACGTTGGTTCATTACCACTCAGTGAGTGAGGCCTTTGCAAACAACAACAAAAGAGTACTTTGCTTCAGATGTGAAAATCAGAAAGCCAATGCTCTCATTTATTTCACTCTCTTATGTCTCTTCTTCCTCTTCCTCCTCCAGCCTTAGGGTGCGGCACTCCGCCCATTGAGCCCCTAACTTCCCGTGTGGTCAACGGAGAAGATGCCAGGCCCCACAGCTGGCCCTGGCAGGTATGTTAAGTCCCAAACATCTGTCAGTGTTTTTATGTTCACTTTCAAACCCTCTGGGTTCAGCATCTGGTTCTTAGATGTCAAAGCCAGTGGCTGCTGAAAATCCTGTAATTAAATAGCTCCTTAAGGTGCATTATCAAGCTACGCTATCCACATCTTCCTCCTGAGTGTGTCCTTCATGTCGTTCCTCCAGATCTCCCTGCAGTACAACAAGGACGGCGAGTGGAGGCACACTTGTGGAGGATCTCTGATTGCTGCCAACTGGGTCATGACTGCAGCTCACTGCATCAAGTATGGACAGCTGAAACACCACAAGACAAACACACGTCAGCATTACGTACCAAAAGTTCAAAAAGACTTTGCAACTTTCAATTTCCAAAGGTTTAAGAGTGTGCTGAAGATCATCTGTACCACAGCTCAGCTCTAATCCTCATTGTAGCGCCGCATCTAATCATCAAACTGAATTCATCGAATCGTTCAACTGTGCACTAAATCTTCTGTCTTGCTGCCTTGGGCCTCAACAGTCTGTTCTCTGTCTCAGCAAACAGTTCTCCTACAGGGTGTTTGTGGGCAAACACAACCTGGTGGAGGAAGAGGCTGGCTCCAAGGCCATCCTGCCCGAGAAGCTTATCGTCCATGAGAAGTGGAACCCCATCTTCGTGGCCTTTGGGTAACAAAACCACAAAAGCTTGATCCATAAGGCAGAACGAGTCTCTCCTTGTATGCAGCTCATCATGATCTTTAACTTTTCCATCCATTGGACAATCAACTCTTGATATCAAGGCAGGCTAATATAGTAAACATTAAGTTGGTCTCAAGAGCTCAAATCGTCATTTAATTTCACAAAAAAACACAACAAATGCAACAAAAACACACAAAAAACAGACTGCTTTAATCTGTTTTGCCTTATCTAGCTTATCCGGTTCTGAAGGATGATTTTAAAAGGCCTGTCAGTGCTTTATCTCTCTTTCTTTCCTGCAGTAACGACATTGCCCTGATTAAGTTGTCCGAGTCTGTGACTTTGAGTGATCAAGTGCAGTTGGCGTGTATTCCCCCTGCTGATACTGTGCTGGCCAACCTCTATCCCTGCTACATCACTGGGTGGGGCAGGCTCTACAGTAAGTTAAGGGCTGGGTTGTGTTAAAGTCCTTATGTCACTTTGAATTAGGGAGCTGGAGAACAGCCAAACCGGTGATGTTTGTATTAAAAAACAGTTTTCTGTGAGTGACGGGGGGTTACCCAGGGAAAACTTCCAAAGACTTGAAGATTTTTTTTGTTTTTTAAGCAGGAGGATTACTCAGAAAATGAAAATGTGGGTCACTCTGTGAGTTTTTGCTCTTGGGGAGATGCTGTAAAGCAGCTTTGACAGCCAGTGAGTTTATGTGTATGATGATAATAGACTCAGCCTGTGTGTTTTAGCCGGAGGCCCCATTGCTGATAAGCTGCAGCAGGCTTTGATGCCTGTGGCTGACCACGCCACCTGCTCCCAGCCTGACTGGTGGGGTATCGCTGTTAGGACCACCATGGTGTGCGCCGGCGGGGATGGAATTGTGGCTGGATGCAACGTAAGTGTGTTTTTATTACAATTATATGTTTATTTCCTTTCAAAACATCTGATCATACTTCAATTTAAAATCTAATTTTTCAGGCTGCAGAGAAACACAAATGTTCTTGTGTCCTGTTTTGCACTCTATGGATCAGTGGCTTTGATTGTGATTTCTTTTGTTGTTGTTGCAACTTAAATAAAATAAATCTTATTCTATTTTTGTATCCAGGGTGACTCCGGTGGCCCTCTGAACTGTAGGAATCCTGACGGTGTCTGGGAGGTCCACGGTATCGCCAGCTTTGTGTCTGGACTTGGCTGCAACTTCAAGAAGAAGCCCACCGTCTTCACCAGAGTGTCTGCTTTCAACGACTGGATCGATCAGGTAGACAATCGTTTAGTGTTTAAAGAAATATCTTAAGGATATGTTACTGCATAAGAGCTCTCTTTGTCTTTGCAGGCTATGATGAACAACTAATGACAACAAGCCAGAAAAAATAAAACACCCAGTAAACTATTTGTCTCCAGCATAATGTGTGTGTGTGTGTGTGTTTTAACCCTATTCAGACACATCTCATCAGCTGATATTTTTCCCAGAAGCTGAAACAGTATCAGCAATCGTCCAGCAGGTGTCCTCGTACGCTCATGATCCAGAATTGTTTCTGACGGATTTCCAAATCTGGATTTTGTGCATAATAACCAATGTTTCTGCATGAAAATCAGCATCAAACAAATATGATTCACATGACTTCAGACAAAAGGCAGACGCAAAAGCAAACACAAGATTCATTCAAACTGACAGATGAAATGCCAAAAAACGTCAAGTTGAATTCTGGATGATCGGAATAAAAGCCGTGCACTTTGAAAGGGACAAAAAGGAGGTATAGATCTAATAATCATGCATGAAACTGACCTGGTTTGTCTCTTTACCCTCTCACAGCACCAGCAAGTGAATGGTTTATGAAAACTGTTCTATAAACCTGCAGAAGAGAATATTTCCTCAAAATAAAGAAGGCCAGTGTGACATGGCTGAGATTAACATTTCTGTCTTTTCTTATTCTCCTTTTTTCCTCTCTCTCTCCCTCTCTCTTTCTCTCTGTCCACGCTGTAATGAGATGTGGATGAAAGAGTAAGTGGGGTGAAAACCAAGAAAGAAATAAAAGCTCCTCTCTCTTTGCTTTCCTACTCTGTCTCACACACACACACACACACACACACACACACACACACACACACACACACACACACACACACACACACATAAAGAAAGTCTTTTACTGTACTGGGAGCGAGAGAAGCATCTGAACTGACATGAGATGAAATGATCACACATGACACTTCCTGTATGAGCGAGTAATAATGACCCTGCTTCTGTGTGTGTGTGTGTGTGTGTGTGTGTGTGTGTGTGTGTGTGTGTGTGTGTGTGTGTGTGTGTGTGTGTGTGTGTGTGTGTGTGTGTGTGTGTGTGTGTGTGTGTGCACTGTGCAGATTGAAGGAGACGTATCGGGACACAAAGCTTCTCTGCACGTCCGTGATATTCCCCATCTACATATATATGAGTGCATATCTCTCATGTGATAAATCACACATCAGAGGAAGCGTGCTGTGGACCATCAGCCTGTGGTCTATTACCACAATCCCATCCAAGCTTCCACATAGTTTACCACTCAAGGCTGCTCTTTGACTAATTCAGTTTGAATTTAAGGAAAAGAATTCCTCCTCCATGTTTCATTCATAGAAAAAAAACCTGAAGCACTCCCCCCCCCCCACCCCCCGTCATAGTACCAATAATGTAAAACTGAGTGTAAACTGAATAATTTATTATTAAATACAATGTCTGGATGAAATTAAACACAAATTAACTCCAGCAGGACTGTTAAACACGGCGTGCTGAAAAAATAATTCTGACTTATAACGTAATAAGTTTTGTCAAGATAAATACGATTCACTAATGCTCCTAAAAGTTTAATAACACCGTAGCGACAATTAATACGCTAATGTTTCTACTTTAATCACAAATGTAACTAATATTTCATTTTATATATTATGTCACGACATCATTACATTGTCCATCACTGCTTTCATGTTCCATTAAAATGACTCCGCTTGTGAAATATTAGAAGTGCAGCGTATGTGCCGATTTGAATAATGTTCTTTATTATTGTTCTTTCTTAATTTATCAGTCTCCTGTCTGCTGTGAGTTGTGGAAGAGGAGGTGAGGCCTTAAAGAAAGCTTTGTCTCTGCCTGAACTCTGGGTCATGGTACCCCTCTCCCTTTATACTCACACACATACACAAGTCTTTCAGTGTTTCTGAGGACAACTGTTCTCATTATGTAGCATGTATTATGCTCAGTTTAGCCAAACTTACAGTGCAATGTCTAACTCTTATATTTTCATCTGAGAACATAAAACTTTTTTTTTGCCATTAACTGTCAAAATTCCCCTCCAATTGCCCAAGAATGACTCACTTCTCTGAGTCTAAAAAACTAAAACGGGTCCTCACAAAGATAGATGTCCGGTTCGACAGCCACACAAAGACAGGGACAGAGCAGAATTCCCCAGAGACACCCTGCTGCTGGACTGAATACCAATGAGGAAAATGGGAGGCAACAAGTTATTCAGCTCAAGAACAAAAGCTTTGTTCAACTGGTTTCACTTCAACTGAACAAGAAAAGTCTGTTAGAATTCAGGCTAGACTGAAATTGTTTATTTCAGTTTAAAATCAGTAAGATGCATTGCCTTTATTTGATGTCACATGGAGCAATGCAATTATTAAGAAGTCAGAACAAAACTTTCAGAAATGTTTTACAAAAATATTGAAAATGATGGATTTAGTCAAATTAGTACTCAGAATTTATAATTGACTTAAGGACAGATATTTCAGAAAACTATTTAACTAAAAACAGAACAGAGTACTTACAGTAAGTACTGTTGTGTACAGAATCAGGTTATAACCATTCTTGGGGTCACTGTTTTATTGAGCTAATCACATTTATCACATTTATGGGTAAATCACCTTTTATGAGTTATTATATGTTTCACATTATCTGTATGATCATGTATTAATCTATATAATATTGGGTTTAGAATCATATGTAATCACTTTGGGTCACTGTTTGATTGTATTTATCACCACACAGGAAGAACTGCATGTTATGTTTAACCATTTGATTAAGGGTTTATTATGTGTACTCATGTATTCACTTAGATAATCAGAAATAGTTAGGAACACTTACAGAAATATCACAAAGAACTCAAAGTTCTTCACTCACATCAAGAACAATAAGATAACACTTCACACATTTGGGAGTCTGAATAGTTCACTCTCACTCACAGGAGATAGAACAAACGCACACATCTAGGTCAGGAGAGGAGAGCACTCACACATACAGAGGTCAACACTTTAATTTATGCATCCTAAATCACGGAAGTAATGGTAGAGCAACCTCACATAGTTTGTACACTCACATAAGTATTTACACTAACATAATAACTACACTCAGTTAGTATTAGGACTTCGGTAGAATAGAGCAAAGCAAATCTAGGGGTAAAACATTATACTTTAGAGTTTCAGTCTAATCAGGTTTGGTGTGAGATTTACAACAGGCCTGGGGGAGGAGATCTCCTGGCCTTGGGAGCAGAGCAGGATGCCATGGTGACGGAGAGTTGCCAGGCCTGAAGAGATAGCAGTGATCTGTCTGATTGGTAGAACCCACATTCTTGTTATTCTGTGATGCTATCGTAGATTGTAAGCAATGAGGGACCGCCCCTCATTGGATAGGAAAACCCACCTTCTTACCCTGTGATGCTATAAAGTGTATGCTCTGAAGGACTGACCTTCAGAGAGTGGCTGGAACCACAGAACTCTCTCCTTCTGCAGAAGTATATTAAACTGGTGTGTGTAACTATAACAAGCGTGATTTGTCTTTCTGGATAACTTCAGACTTGTAGAACTGGGAAAAGGTGAACGAGGGGATTTTGGGACCCCTGCTCACTTCAAATGGTGCCGAAACCCGGGAGTCTGAAGTTAGAAGGAGGACTGTAATTGGCTACTGGAGAACAACGAGTGTGCGGACTGACAGCAGGCCGGCCGATACGGTGAGCAGCGCCCGTTGATCTGTAAGATTCGAAGGCTGCATTTTTGGTACGGTTCATTAGAGTGAACCATCTAAATGAAGCTGTTGGTCTGTGTACTTGTTGTGGATCCTGTCTATTGTTAAGACTTGTTAGTTGTCTCGGACTTAGCAGTCCCACTTTCGGTTCGACGGGACTGATTGCCGACAGGGTCGGAGTGCTCGGGTTACTATCCCCGTGGGGAGTGAGACGCCCAAAACGACGTGTGAGTAAAAGTGGTGAGTGACTGTTGAGTGTCTGAGAGTGCGGGTGTGTCGTCAAGGTAATTACTGTCAGAGGTGTCTGTCCACCCAAAAACGACTTCACGGTCTGGTTGAGACCTTCCTAGGTGTAAACGACCTCAGGCTGTGTGAGAAATTGATTAAGTGGACACAGTGATTTTAGATCAGGCCTCTGACTGGGTTAGGCAGGTCAGGTAAAATGGCGGACGACTTGGTACACGTGGCTCAGGGAAGCACACGATGGAGGCCTGTGAGGGAGCAGGTACTGGAAAAAGAAAGAAACAGAGGTTTCTGGGAGGTAGCAGACCCGCTGTTGTGTCCAGCGAGGAGACCAGCAGCTGATCGAGGATCGGAGAGCTAATTGGATCATGGCAGCCGTCAGGGCTGGAGGACCCCGAGGTGCCGTGAGTATGAATGGAGAGTGAATGATGTGTGTATGCAGTCCGAGGTAAGAACAGTAACCGGTGTCTGTCCACAGAAATCCCGCCCTCACAGTCCGGTCGGAACCTACACTGGCTGTAGAAAAGTCCCGGCTGTAGAGTCAGTGCGGAGGCGAGTAAGTGGACACAGTGATGATGTCACAAGCAGAGGGGTCGGTAGTGACCAAATCAGGCCGGTGACTGGGGTAGGCAGGTAATGTAACGGACGGAGATGTAACTGTGTCGGGGAACCGGACTTCTGAGTCCGGTCCCTTTAAGAGGGAGCCGCTGGAGGCTCTGAGTGTGCTTCCAGCTGAAAAAATGAAAAGAGAAGTTGATCTGTGAACGTCTGAGGAGTTGAGAGAGAGAGACGGGAGCAGAGGGTGGCTGCTCCGCTCTGTGTGTGTGTTGAGATACTTGTGGTTGAAGAGAAATGTGGCAGAGAGGAGTTATTGAACAGAAGTGTTGTTGTGGAGTGTTAAGCATGGGTAAAAAACAGACAGAGGAGTTGGATGTTGTTTGAGAAGGTTGAAATGTGTGAAGAATTTGTAGAAAGTTATGGAACTAATGTTAAAACAGAGCAAACNACTAGAATAAAAGCCCAAAACTCATTTTATTAAATACTGTACAAAGTAAGGAGACTAAAATTTAGGACGAACTGAAAATGCAAAGAGTTATCATTAATCAGGTGACAAAATATGGAAGGTGTTAAGGTTTAGAGATTTAATGCATAAAATGCTTCAAATTATTCTAGGTAAAGTACTAAAGTTTATTTCTATAGCACCTTTCCAAGACATAAATCAAAAAGGGCTTCACAAAAAGCAGAATAAAACATGATTAAAAGACAAAGAACCAAAAGCATCAGGATAAAGATAAAAGACTGTGAAAAGAAATGAAAATATTGAAGGACAGAATAACATTTTTAGACAAAACAAAAGAATATAAGAAACAAATTAAAATAATAAAATAGAATAAAGAATATCCTTAAAACACATAATGATTGAAGTACAAATAGTAAGGGTTAAAACACCAACAAGAGAACATAAGTAAGTATTTGTAGCATAAAGAAGAGCAGAAAAAGATAGTATTCAAAACAAATCAACAGCCTCAGAGTGTAAGAGAAGTGGTGAGCATTAAACTCAGTCCACAAGTAAATTCAAACTATATCCAGCAGAATTGAGAGATAATTTGACTACTGTAATATTGACAGGCACTGAAAATAAAAGATAATACAAAATAGAATAAGAGGTTGTTTAATTCATAAATCAGGATTACTTCATTAAAATAAAATTACTGGATGTGCTGGAGATCATAACTGTGTTTGTGCATGGATGTCTGAGTTTAGGTGTGGGTGCGTGAATGTAATTGTGTTTATGTGTCTGTGTGTGAATGTAACTGTGTAGTTGTCTGTGTGTGAAGGTGAGTGTCTTTGTGTGTCTGTTTTTGTCTGATGGAACCTAAGGGTTACGATGAGAGTTAATGTACACTATAGATATTTATGTTAAAAAGATTGTATAGGTAGTGAGTCCGACACATTAACGTGTAGTCTGTGAGGAGGAATGGTAAAAGTTAAAGGATATTTTAGGACCCATACGAGTCTAAAAGGTGACATTGAATCAAATCAGAACCAGGAAGATCTAGAAAGTTAACGAGACAGAGTAAAAAGATATCAGTGAGGTCAGAAAGCGTGCAAGAAACAAAAACAAACTGAAGAACAGCTGAAGTACCGTTAATTTTAAGGAGGCGCCATCACCGATTAGAAGGTCTCTGAAACAAAACACAGTGAACTAACATAATCTCCCAGTAAGTCAGAAGATTAAGAGGCGCCTCATTTATTATCTTAGTGTTTGGAAATTATCGTAGAACATTTGCGGACAGGGTGTACAGACTAATATTTAAAATAGATTATCAGACCTTGGCCTTTAAGTCCTTTAAAAGAAAACAGGTAACGTTCCTTCCTCCCCAGGTTAATGTTTAGACATTGCTAAATTAATCCAAATTGAATAATGCCCTCCTGTAGATGATAAAGCATAAAATTAAAAATAATAATCAACAACTAGTTTTGAAGTAGGATGTAGTACTAAAGGGTTAACATCTGAAAGGCAGGCAGGTTTTCAGGTGCGGCAGTGGACCATCAGAACCCGAGACCAGGACTTCTGGATCCGGCAGGAGGTCACCAACGGCAACGGAGGGACCTTCCTCGACTGGACCTCATCACATCATCAGAACCACGCATGCTGCCCGGTTGGGAGGAAAAGGGGGACACCTGGTTTAACCTTTCATTCCTTTATAGGTCTTTGAGAAAAATCCCAAGGAGAATCAGGTGCCTACTGTTATATCCTGTGTGATTAACTGATAATCTTCTGAAGGCTATAGCTTTGTGGGGTAACATCAGGTAGAGGTAGATGGACGAGCCAAGGGTGCGGAGACCCTCAGGTAATAAGATAAACAACAGGTGTTAAGTGTAGTGTGTGTGGCTGTGTGGGTCATTGGATGGGATGTGAGTGTGTGTGTGTGTGAGTGAGGCTGCATGGGAAAGGTTGTGTGAGAGTTTGTGTGCAGGTGAATAGATGCGTGTGAATGTGCGTGTGTTACGTCTGACTGAGGAAATGAGGGTGTGTGAGATTTAGTTACTGAATGGGTTAATGCTAGAAATGTGTGTTTACAGGAAAAAGGGTAATGTTGCAAAAATGAGGTAATGTGTCTGAGTTGTGAAGATTGAAAAGAAGAGTGTTCATGTTGGTGATTCGTTTTGTTATGAATATGTTAAAGTGTTTACATACTTAGAGTGGGGGTTAAAATTAAGAGCAAATAGAGGGTAGAATAGTGATTAAATCATTAGATATAAGGTCTAAAAGAATATAGCCAATCCTAGAAGGAGAAGTAGTTATAAGTCACAGACTATAAATTTAAAATTGATAACAGCTCAAAGAACTTATAAATTACTGCAGACAGATTAATTAGACTAAAACATAGGATTGGGACAAATATAAAAAGTGTGAGGATAATATCAGATTGCTAAAATTAGAAAATGTACAACCCTAAAGTAGATGATTAAGAATAAAATAACTAAACAATGAGAGAATGTAATAAATGTCATAGAGATAAATAATCAACAGAGAAAAATGTAGAATGAACAGTGAGAATAAAAGTATTAATGACAATCTGAATGAAAGAGAGAAACAGGTGATTAAAGAATAACAGGAAGGGCAAATTAGCGTGTAGATGTGGGAGAAAATATTATAGGATTAACCAAAAATTGACTTAAATAACAGTAAAATGAGGGACCTAAAATAGAAATCAGAATATTAAAGTAGTCTTCAAGTTGAGGGACGATTAGAGTAACTTCAAACATCTTGCAACATTGATTTATTGATGAGGACATAACATAACTATAAATCCAAAATGTTACTGATGATTTAGATGGGATAAAATTCTTAGATCCGTAATTGCTAGATTACTAAAGGACGAATAAATACAAGACAGCAGCAGCCCTCCACATGATACAAAATAAAGGATCAACTTTGAAACAATCACAATGAAAATAAAGACAGAGATATAATTTCATAATGAGCAGGAATGTAGAAAACTATTCTGAAGGAACTAAGTAACAAAAGAAATGCACGAGACCCAAAATGTTAACTTAAAATTGGTCATTTTAACGTAGGAGTGTCTTATCTAAACAGGTATTTAATAGGCTAAATAACATGAGACACGTTTTAATCAAAGGATAATATCATTGGCGATAGAGGGCTGTGTTTAAAAATGAGATGGGGAACTTTTGTGATTTACAAGGCGGTGCTGAACTAAATTAAAATATTATTACTAAGAGTGAAAGGATGAAAAGGGGGAGGAGCACCCTGAGACTTCTGTGGAGCTCTGAAACTGAACTAAGTGCATGACTTAAATACAGACACATAGTTTTTTCTTTTTGGTTTGTTCATCCTTTTCACTTCCTTAGTCTGACATGGCTCACTTCCCTTGGATCTCAAAGCTCCAGGCTCCTCCTCTGAAGGCTGCACTTACAAAACTTGACCAAAGACACACAATTCCTCCTCGCCTGGGTGCAGCCGACGACCAGACAGGCTGACGCAAGCTCCATGCTCTAACCACCAGCATCTAAAGCCACGCCTCCACTGACAACCAGTGACCCTACAAGCCAAACCGAGCCCCAATAAGACTTTTGAAAGCTGTGCCAAAATGCTCAAGAGACCTACTGAGGTCTGCAGACTCAAAGCCAGATCCAGACTGGGCTGGACATGCCGAGTGCTCACAAGTCAGACTGTTTTCACGTCAAATCAAGCTGGACACACCCACAAACAAGTGTCTGGCAAAAAGGGGGACCGAATGGCAGAAAGAGGGCCACGAGCAAAAGACTCTGTGAGAAACGAGAAAGGAAGAACTGCCTCAAAGTCGAGTCGAGTGGGTAAGGCTGATAGGAGGAGGGGCTGAAAGTGGAGGATCTGATGAATGGTGGGCAGTCACTCAAAGGAGGGTAAAAGGTCAGATGACCTGCACATAGACACTTTTGTTTCTGGTAATGGAAAAATAATTCAATAACAGTTAAACTGCACTTCAAGGTCTGTTTGCTGACTTAGATCAATGACTGACGCGTTTTCATGGTATTTAATTTTTTGGTACGTACTTTCAGCTCTTAAGGGATCAGAAGGCCACAGAAGTTTCAGGCGCTGGGAAGGATGACCAAGGTTTGATGGTTAACTGACTTAATGATACAAATAATTAGACTACAACTGGTAAGGCTCTACAGTTGATTTTAGGATAAACACAAAAACCAAAATAGTTAAATATGATCGCTGTGAATTTAAAAATGATTCCAAAGGATTTTTATGTATTTATTTTGGAGTTGTAAGGCTAACTGATCGATGAGCGAGTTGTAACAAGTTCTGCGATAAATCTAGGGTCGCATAAAAGGGGAAAATAAGCAGTTAGCCTTAGATTGTTCTTTACTTTCTTATTTTATAGATTCATGTTTCCATAATTAGTATTTTCAGGTGCTCATCAAGGAGGATCTAAACTAAGCAACTTTAATGTCAGGATTCAAACAATCAGGAAAAAAAAGAAAATAATAATAATAATACTAAATAAAAATAAAAATAAAGAAGAAACCGCTGATAGAAACAATAGAACAAATTCAGGTGTATAAACTAAAGAGTTCAATTTGACCACGGGATTATGTAACTAAATGCAAAACAGGTTTTAAATAGGAAAAGGTGAAATAGGATGGATGTAAATAAATATTTGAATTTTCTATTCTGAAGGTTTCATAATGAGCAAGTAATGACTAGCAGGGTTAAATCAACTATCAGGGTAGATTATTATTATTATTTTTGGTCGATGGAGGAAATCAAAATTACAGGTATCTATTCCAATCAATATTAGACTCTGGTTAAAATTTAATTTCCAGTTAGATGATGCAATGGGATTCACAACATAGTATATTAAATAATGTTGAACAAAAATTAGATCCAGGAAGTCCTGCAGGGGCTGCAAATTTTCATTAATTTTTAGAAGTAGATGAATTAGAGTCAGCATTTAAATGAGAAGCCATAAACATTAGACAGAACAAAACAAGGTTAGAAAAATAAATAAAACAATAGTTACTAAAAGTAGAATCAAAAGAGGACAAAGAAAAGAATTAGCTGGGTGTACAATATTAGCAGTTTATGATGAAGGGGTTATGGAGTTGTCATGCTTTTATCACAGGACTAATAATGTGATTATAGCTAGAGAAAGACGGTGTATAATCAGATAAATAAATTTAGAGGACAAACTAGGTGGGCTCTCACTTCTACGACTGCTGTAATATGATCAAATATAAATAGGACTCTAAAGATTAAAGAGGGGTTATGAGTAATAGGTTCAGTAAACAAACTAACAGGATTATAGATATTTCATTAAGATTTCCGATTCAATACTGATGTGTAATTGGAGACAGAAAGCTAAATTAACAAATAGGAGAATTAAAATTTAGAGCTTTACATAGAGTCAAATATTAATTTCAAATAGTTAACGTCTT
>SSNR01000009.1:3408345-3419214 GCA_006937965.1 Callopanchax toddi | reverse complement strand
TGTGAGATTTACAACAGGCCTGGGGGAGGAGATCTCCTGGCCTTGGGAGCAGAGCAGGATGCCATGGTGACGGAGAGTTGCCAGGCCTGAAGAGATAGCAGTGATCTGTCTGATTGGTAGAACCCACATTCTTGTTATTCTGTGATGCTATCGTAGATTGTAAGCAATGAGGGACCGCCCCTCATTGGATAGGAAAACCCACCTTCTTACCCTGTGATGCTATAAAGTGTATGCTCTGAAGGACTGACCTTCAGAGAGTGGCTGGAACCACAGAACTCTCTCCTTCTGCAGAAGTATATTAAACTGGTGTGTGTAACTATAACAAGCGTGATTTGTCTTTCTGGATAACTTCAGACTTGTAGAACTGGGAAAAGGTGAACGAGGGGATTTTGGGACCCCTGCTCACTTCAGTACATACACATACATACAAGTACATACAAGTATATACAAGATATTTACAAGAGATGGTAAAGGATACTTACAGGGTAAGGGACACAATGTATTTACAGGACGTACAGGGTACTTATATGCAGCCTACAGGGAACTTGCATGGTTACATACAGGATACTTGGGTATGATAAATACAGCAGTATGTACACAGTGGAGGGGATCCCCTCAATCCATGATACACTCCAGTCTCTGTAAGTATCAGGTAGTATATATTTGTATGTATTGGTACCAAAAAAAGACAATTTAAAATTATCTTTAAGTTCTTAGATGATTAACTAAAAGTGAATTATTCACCTTTTAGAAAATAAAAGTCATTATGCATATAAAATAATGATGCTATTGTTATGTATTTCAGGAAGATTCGTTATTATACAATGCCAATAACCTTATTAATTTTAAAGTCTCTAATTAATGAACATTTACCCACTATTTGACATCTTAATGTTTCTCTGAGCCCAGCTGATCACTCTAATTGAATCCTTTCTTTCCATCCTGACCTGATTTCTTTTCTTGTGTTTTTCCTACTGATTGTTTGCATTGTTTCTGTGACCTCTCCTGCTTTTCCTCTGGGTTGAGAGGAAAACCTTTGACGCCATGTTCCTGGAGCTCCTTTAAACAGACAGTCGGTAGACTGGGGGAGGGACGGGGGAGGAGATGAGGGGGCGTTAGGGGCGGAGGATGATGATGATGATGATGTTGATGAACAGCCACAGTGACAGCAGCGTCTCCTCCTGTCGCTCTACTGTCATCAGTCTCAGCATGGGAGCCGAGACGACCCGAATAAAAGTCCGACAGTCCGGTTGTGAGCTGATGAAGTCCTGAACGAGCGCCCGGTGTCTGTGGGACTCGGATCGAGGGAGAAGTTTCCGGAGTAAACTTTGTTTTTGCTTGGAAGAAAAAAATGTTTTCGGTCATTTAATCAGAAGAGGAGCTGAACTCATGAAGACCTGACGTCAGACGCACTGGGTGAGCTGATGATGGATAAAATTAGTTACTGGAAAAAACTTATTTAAACAAATAACTGGGACTGATGTGAGGGGCAGACAGCGTGGGACACGAGTGACTTAACTTAAACACACTCAGTATGCAAATTAGGTCTTTATGTTTGACATTTTTAAATGAATAAGTTTAATTTAAAAATAAACTTTACATGCAAATTGTTCCAACTATGTTCATTTTTAACACAAAATAAAAAGTTTTCTAAACTGATTTTTTATTTATATACTGAGTTTTCAGTCTGGAGGGATAAAAATATCTGCAACATCTCTCTCACTAAATGTAACTCATGAAGAGTTAATTTTCTAATGTTACTTAAAAAACTTTAGTGTAAGTCAACAAAATAAACAGAGACCTAGATCAAATTTTCTCAATATTTGTAGGAAATGAGACCAAACAAGTTAAAATCAATTGAATATTAATACCACAGTACTTTTAAAAAATACATCAAGTTATTTGTGACTTTAACAAAAGTCAACAATATAGTGCTTAGCGTAGCATAGTACTACTATGTCATGTAGTGAATTCCACTATGTATCTTCTAATTTACAGCAGTTAAATGTAAAGAAAACAGCAGCGTCAGAAAGTTGCAGAAACAGGAAGTGATGTAAGAAAGTTTATTTATTTGTATTGTTGTATTTATTTTATTTAAAAAAAACATGAAATTTAAACTCATTTTTGGTGAAAACTCTAGCTTATAATTCTGGTACTGAGGTGATGGAGAGCACCACACTGTATTTGTATTAGTGTCATTATACTGTAGAAACCCTGTGCACTCTGCAAAAACTTGAAAGCTACTCTTTCTCCTTGTCATCTTAAACATTTCTCAGTTAAATTTTGGTCAAACCTATAAAAAGCACATCAGATAGACTGAAGATATTTAGCTTTAAAATAGCATTAAGCCATTTGAGACCTGTTAGTCACTCTTCCTGAAGGTCATTGGAGGTCTTTGTTGGTCTGTGTGAGAGGTTTTGGTCACATGGATGAAGGTGCAAATTGCTGTAAAACAGTTTGGGAATTCAACACAACATTATGCGTATTGGGAACCTGGAACCTGACACCTGTTCCTCTGTTTATTGTTAGTCTTTCCTGTTTGACGGATACAGCTTCTTTTACTTCTCTTACTCTCAAATCATCTACTTGTTCTCAAAAGACTTCCCCTTATCCTCTAGATGTGGTGGAAGTCTGAAAGACTTTGAAGAATGTTTTCCTGAAACAATCAAGCCCCCAAAAATCCTCAGACAAAAATGGGTTCATCGTAAGGACAAAGCTGTGTGTTTGTTGCAGCCGATGCATTATGAACGAGCACTCACCTGTTTTCCATGTGACCACTGCCGGTACCAGTCTGTGGATGTTTTATTGTCTTTGCATGCACTTGTCTGTAAACAAGCCTGTGGGTGCATCACATAGGCTGCATTTGCATCCGATTATTTGCAAGTGCACACAACAGGTCATTATATCAGACAGTGGTACCATTAATAAAGCTCATGCACGTTCTCTCCTCTTACAATGTGTTATGTCTGTAAAGTTTCCTGCAGCAGCCACAGGGCACAAAGCCATTGCATAATACCAGATACTCACTGTATAATCTTTGTATTGACTGTGGCCTCAGGGAGTGTGTTTATACATGTGTTCACTCAGCTGACCTTTGAACCATTAGGCCAACTTCGCTTGAGATTTAACTAGATGCACACATTGTTTTAGAAATGAGATGATGGCTGATAGCTAAACTTTAGTGCAATGCAGCAGCATATTTACTGTCTTCTCTTAGAAAATTCCTGAATTTTAATGCACAGAAATGCCTGACACAGAGGTAAAACAAGCTTAATTCTTAGGTTTATTTCCCTTTTGTTTTGTTTTTTTAACCTCAAATTTGAATACCAAAAGTCCTTTTATATTCCAAGTGAAAACTAACTATCCTTGTAGTAATTAAAGAATTGAGCCACAATCACTTTGGGATGAATGAACTCTGAAATGGCATTATGATTGGCAATAATGAAAGACTTAGGGACTCGTCTTGCCATGGACCGGTGATTGTTTGAAATTAAAATGATTCCACAAACAGTCTTTTTGTTTTAGCACATTTCTCCCCTTCATTCAATTTCCTGCACACTCAGACCATTTCTGGTCACATTCATTTTGTCCCTTAACAGCATTCCTCACGTTTCCTCAAACTGAAGCTGTAAACGCTGTAACGTTTAACGTCACCTGGCTTCTGTTCCTCAAGATGTTCTGGAAATAAGCTGCAAAACTGCGAGGACAGTTTTATTGACACTAATCACATTACGAGAGCTGTTTCCCCCACAATAATGCCTAGAGTACCCTGAGAGGGACCCATCTGCTTCAAACAGAGACCAGGTTTTGAGAGCTGGCGAGCAGATGAAATGCATCACTGCCACCTTCTACAGCTCAGCTATCCATCTTTATTTAGCTTGGTCATAAAATGCCTATAAAAGAAAGGATAACTTTGAAATGACTTCTCAAAGCAGGAGACGACTTGGACTGTTGCGATATTGCCACCAGTTGGGTCGAGGAGGAAATATGTGGTCTCATTAGAAATGCATTAGAGGAGAAGGGAGGCCGGTGGAGAACTGAGGAGATGAGCTGGAGCTTTATCTGTTAAACTCTGAGTGGAAAAATATTTGCACCTTCCATCTCATGCTTGAATCGACTGTTTTTTCCCCTCTCTGTCGTTATTTCTCTCTCACACACCTTTTGCACCTCAGCGATCCATTTAATATCAGCTGCAGAACTCCTTCCACACATTACTACTAAAATAAAATAAAAAACATTCAGAACATTTCACAAGAAAAAGTGCTTAGTGGCATCTTTCGGATCGGTAAT
Organism: Callopanchax toddi; assembly: GCA_006937965.1. Classification (NCBI taxonomy): domain Eukaryota; kingdom Metazoa; phylum Chordata; class Actinopteri; order Cyprinodontiformes; family Nothobranchiidae; genus Callopanchax; species Callopanchax toddi. Next base: position 3,414,924 of record SSNR01000009.1, on the reverse strand, counting down.
AACTTCCTTTGTGCTTTGCTTGAATAAAAGGAGGCAAATAAAAAAGGATGTTATAACACGCAACTCTACCGAAAGACTTTAGTGTCCCGTAACGCGCTTCAATTCTTCACAGATTACTGGGCGTAACTGTGAAGGAGACAAAACTTCTGTCTCTGAGACATTTTTATTTGAACTCTTTAAAATGCAGTGCCTTTCACAATGAAATACCTCTTAAAATAAAAGGCAGTGGTAGAGATACACCTGATCGCCCTCTCTGTTTGATTTGAGAAAACGCCTCATCCTCTTTGTCTTCCTCTACAAGTCCAGTAAGATGCCTTCACACAGAGACCAGTGATGAAGCAAACATTCCTTTCGAGGACAGGAATCTTCAAATCATGGACAAAGAAGATCAGTGGTTAAAGTGAGGAATAAAGGAAGTCATCTCTGTCAAAAGAGAAAGCCATAATTTCACAGAAAAATAGGTCTGAGGTTTCTCCAAAACTAACAATGCAGCTTATTGATGGAAACAACAACCCACATGTTCAGGAGTGAGATCAAAACATGTGGACCAGGACAACAAAAACCCACTAGAGGGAGGAGCAGGGGTTTGATTTGTAAATTATCTTATATTAATAAAGCACACACTGCTATTATAAAACTTGTTACTCTGCATCTTTCAGTTTGAATTGAGACAACTCCTAGAATGAGAAGCAAAACACCAAAAGAAGTCTAGTTGCTGTGTTTCTGAACCATGTATTGTCTGTAGTCACTACAGAACTCCAGGGCAAAAGCAGAATGCAAGGGTAGAAAATTACTCAGAAAACAGCTCCGCAGTTAGGAAGGTAGTACTTCGGAAATTGCCTGGAACTTTCCAGAAGGCGGTGGAACAATCAACCCTTCTGATTGGTTGAGTATCCCCATCATTCCTAGTGACCATCCATAAGAAATGTGCAAAAATACAGAAATGGCTTTTTGCCTAATCCACCCTGCAGCTGAGACCTTTGTGGAAACAAACCAGGACTGAAACAATGGTTGAGGGTAAAAAGGCTCTGAGTGGGAAACACACCACTCTGGATGACAGATGTTAAAATATGTCTGAGAATGTCAAAGCATCAGATGTGTTCCAGAATTTCATCCTGATATTTTTCTGTCTTCTCAGAAAGAATTTCCAGCCCCAAAGAGGCCGACTCCACACTGGCTGCACATCACCAACCCTCCTCTGAAGTCTGATGAACTCTATCGACCATGGAGCATGATCTGGTCACGGGTCTGTCTTTTTGGACAATTATGGCAATTGCTTGCAACTCAGTGGTGGGCGTCCTCATCCTCATCCTCTTTGTCATCATCTGCAAGGCTTGCAAGGTGCCTTCGCATCCAGACAAAGTGCCAGTTTTTGTAGCAGTACTGGAGCAGAACGCTAAAGAGAAGTACACACTGACTGGGACTTGAGGGCGTGAACTCGATGCTAAACTTGAACTGCCCTTGCAGAATGTTAGCTCTCTTTTTCTTTGTGCTACAGTTCTCCTCCATCAGCCCTCACTCTTCAGCTCATCTGTGCCATTCAGCGGAGCTCAGAGTAAGCTAACTGCATTAAGATTTGTGGCAAGACCAACGGAACAACAACAACAACAGGCAGGCCCAATCCTCTTATCTGTGCTGTGCGTCGCTGGGACTGTCCATCTGTCAGTCAGTTTGGCTCCTTCCACTCAGGCACACCATGATCTCCTCTTCTGCTCCAGTCTTTCTCCTCTCTTCGTGTAAGAAATGGAAGGGTGTGGAGGAGAGGCGGCACATTGAGGTGGAATAAAACGACTTAGGACCTTATATGGTTGAGCAAATTAGAGTAATCAAAATGTAGCTGTTTGCTTCCTTTTTTCACATCTGCAGCAATAATTTTGTCAGCAGACACACAACAGGTAGAGCGAGGCAGCGGGAACAGAGATGTTGCTGGAGGAGGTGTCTGAGTCGAGACAGACGGAGATAAAGTTTGGTTTATATTCGGGAGGGAAGGACGACGAGGAAGTGCAGGGGAAGAATTAGAAACAGGATGCTTTGATGTTTTGTTGACAGAAAAAGGAGCTGGAGGGCCCTGTTTGACAGTCTTCCCTTTTTAACACACAAGTTTCCGCGCGCGCTGATCCAACTCCCACAGGATTAAAGGCAACAGCAAAAGTGTAGCTGGAGCGGTGTTACTCATGTTCAGCTGCTCCTCTCCTTTATTCTCTCTGCTCCCATAAAGACAGATTGAGACACTTGTAGAAGAGGCTCATCAGAAATGACTGACAGGATCCAGTGAATGCTTTGTTCCTCGTGGTGAATACCCTGTGGGTTTTTGCTAAAAAGAATATGGATTTTTCTTGTAAAACAGATTTTGTTGATAAATAATAAACCTCAGTGGAAATGTTTCTGTTCTGCCTAAAAGACATCTGTTGGGGTCTAACTTCAGGTTAACCTGCTTTCAGTCCACCTAGCGGAAAATATACTGATTTTATTCTCTTTCTATTTGATCCAAGTTACAGGATGAATCAGATTCATTTACATTAAAAATTAAAAAATTTAAGAAAATAATAAAAACAATTGGGATTGCAGCCTTTTACTTGCAACTGCAGGTCAATCACCTTTAAGGTTGATTGTTTTACATGTATGGTGTTTATTACCATCAACCTCTTCCCTCTTTGTTTAAACAGCAGAGCCTGAACTGAGACAGGAGCTGATCTCCTGCAGTGTTCCTCGCTGAGATAATCAATGTTAAACATGCTGCTTGCAACTGTGACCCACTTCCTGTTGTTAATCAGCCACAAGCACATAATCCTTATCTTGCAACTACAATCCAAAATCGTTGTAATGGTTTTGTTAATGTAAACTGCTGATCCCTTTAAATCAGCAATTAGCATCATTATACTGAGTGAATAATAATCATTTTCACTTATTGTCCTGAAGAGGTGGAACTTACTGGAGCTTTGTCCAAACTTTAAAAGAAGAAGAACATTTACTGTAAATGCTTTTATGTCACTTTCTACTCCACCATACTGTCATGGTTGCCCTGAAATTTCAGAATTACAGGAACTGGACATTTTTAAAAAAGCATATTATGAGGATTAGCAGAATAATGTTGCCTCACAGCAAGAAGGTGGTCGATGAGACCCAGCTGGGGCCGTTCTGTGTGGAGGCTGAATGTTCTTTCTGTGCATGCACGGGTTTTCTCCAGGTCTTCTGGTTTCCTTCCACAGACCAAACAATCTGTCATTAGGAGTGAGTGTGTGAGTGTATCTGGGTCTCTGTATGTTCCTGTGATGGACGGGTGACCTGTCCAGGTTGTATCCCACCTCTCACCCAATGATATCTGGAGATCTACATCAGCAATTATTTTTTGGGAATAAAAATTTAAATAAAATTCTGCCAATGAGTGCAAACATCGGACATGAAAAAAACACTGATATATTGACTTAAAATATTGTTACATTATTTTAGAAAATTATTTAAAGTATTTTTAACCAACTTATACTAAATAGAACATTTCAAGGCAAAAAAATAGCTTGATAAAAATTATTTTTGAGCCTTCTTTCTTATTTGTGTAAAATGTGGTGATGAACACCATTTTTGTTTAAGAGAAAAGAAAGTTCCCAAAGCCCCGCCCTTCACATCTGGTATAATTTAGTCCTTAATGTCATTTTTAGATTACAAAGAGTGTCAGCTCAGAGTATGCAGGGATGAGAGATTTACATCAATAAAATCAGAGTCAGGTAATTACACATCATGTTTAAATAGGACATTTAGGTTAGTGAACTGCTTAGAAAAGTTGTGGATTAAAAACAACTGGATATGAAATAGACCTGTGTCACTGCATTAGCTGTGCACGTGTTTGAGAGACAGATAATGTGATGATAAAACCTTTTATCATACTGTTTTAGACGTGTGTTAATTAGAGGTTTACAGCCTGTAGTATATGAAGCAGATGGCTGCCTTTGGTTGGCTGTTTATATGAAACTGCTCACCAGAACAATGTCTCACAGCTGTCTGTCTGTCTGTCTGTCTGTGTCTCTTTTATTTATTTTCGTGACAGTTCCTTTCTTGATATTTGTCTCCTTGGCTGTCTTTCTCTGTTCTCTATTTCCACTGAGCAGTGCTACATTCATAGAAAGTGGCCACGAATCTGGTGATCTAATCAGCTGTAAGGTAGACGTGAACTGCTGAACTAATCTTCCATGATTTTCAAATCAAATCTTCAGACGGACTGCGGAAAGAAGTCATCATGGTGGAAACTGCGTGTTTACCGAAGAGCTGTCAGTTTACATCCATCTGCTCTCCTGACTTTCTCACTTCCATTGATCCCTCCATCTCGGGTTTCGTTGCTTACTGTTTGTTATTTACTCCAGATAAGACACGGCTACTGTCAGCTCTCCAGAAGTGACTCCCTCCCACTTGAAGACATGGTAGAAGATGAGGCTTTTGTTGCGAGTTGGTGCTGTGTAAAGAATTGGATTTAATTGCAGAGCTGCAAATTCCCCCCTGAGTTCTAGTTGAATTTGGAGTAGATGAGTCTCACTATGATCAGCATGGCATTATATAACGAAAGATACATTACAGGCAAACAGATTACTAATAAATGCACGAGGTGGCATTAATCTGAAAGCCCATCTGCACCACTGGTTGCATAACTAACGCCAGGCTACACATCAGCCACCAGCAGTGTCAGGCTTTGTGTGTGTGTGTGTGTGTGTGTGTGTGTGTGTGTGTGTGTGTGTGTGTGTGTGTGTGTGTGTGTGTGTGTGTGTGTGTGTGTGTGTGTGTGTGTGTGTGTGTGTGTGTGTGTGTTCTGTTGCACAATCACTAAAGGATCAAATGTTAAGCTGTTTTCATGCTCAAAAATATGCAGGATTTTTACTTTACACATTTTATTTCATTTTTTTCCAAATAAAGTCTTTCAGGTGTGTTTATGTGTCATTTGCACAAATAACAAGCACTGCACAGGTAGGTGCATGTGTCTCTTCAATGCTGCTCTTGTGTGTGAATGACTAATGATAAAACTAATCACTTGTGATCAAATTCTCACAAACACTCATCACAGTAACTTGCCCGCAGACACTCAGCCATTAAATCGGTTTTGACAACAGTGCAGCGCTGACGCTGAAATAACTGTAATTTGGTCTAAATGTTTATTTTGTCAGCAGAGGTCTAATTATAGCATGTAACAAGCTGAAATAATGTGGTTGATAGGAAACACATCAAGATGCAAAACATGGGGGGGGGGGGGAATGGGACGAGTGTTTTTGAGCAGGAGAATGAGAAAGTTAAAAAATTAATAATAAAAAAAGACTATTTTACTTTTTCATAAATTACCTACACTCTATATTTGTCTAAATTGGGAAACTTGCCAAAAGAAGAGTCATCGAGGCTCGTCATGTCTGATTCCCCAGACTGAGTGTGAGTTTGGACTGGATTTAACAGACTGAAGTTTAATGACCTGCTCGACCCTGCAAGCATTTCTCTGACATCCAACATTTATGCAGCCTTCCATCACAGTCTGATGCAGTCTTAGACTGCCACCTGCTGGCTCAGGATGAAACTGCAGGTGTTGACAGCATTATCTTGTCCTACTGCTGCCCTCTGCTGGTGATTTTAGGTTAAGACAGCATTCAGTCAGAAGGGTCGGTGTATGGTCACTAGGCTACTAAAAATCGGTTCAATTTTTATTTTTCTCACTTCACATGTTCTGTGCAGCACAAGTAAAAATCATATAGCAGTCAAAAAAAAAAAAAAAACAATTCCACAAAAAAATAGTTCAACAATTACAGATATTAATAATCTGTCGGCATCCATTCGTCATTCTTTCTGTTTAAAATATATTTGAACATTTTTTTAAATCAGCTATTAGTATTTTGTTCTTGAGTCAGAATCTTAAATAGATTTTTAAACTTAAAGCTGGAAAAATAAAACTCATTGAAATAAAGGAGACACATTTGCATTGGAAAAATGACATCATGTAGCATATTTTTGCATGACAAACACATGTGATTCTTTTAGAATAGGACATTATGCAGCATGCAGCATCGATGAGTCCTCCTGCACATGAGCATGAAGGGACTTCAGCTGCTTCCTCAAAACAGAACAGCATTAAATCAATGGGAGAGAAACTGTTTCTGTTACCAACATTTCTGTAAAACTAAAGACATTTACTCTGCTATTCTAGAATTCTATTTATCTTCTGTTCTCTAATATAAAGTGTTTTTTTCATTACCTAATTTAAAGAGACTGGGCCTTTCACAACGTCCACCAGAAAATTTTAGATTTTCAACATTAAGACATGCAAAAGCGAAAGTTTTGCACGTCTTTTGAAACTGCTTGATCTGAAAGCATAAAAATACCTGCCTCAAATAAAGCTTTAAGGAAATAAAACAATGGGTCTTTTGATGATTAAGTCATAAATAACAAACAATCTGATGTTTTATATCTTTTAAGTTATGAAGTAACAGATGAATGATTTATTTGTCTCAAAGTCTGTTACTTGTTTCACTCATTGTCTAGAAATATGTGCAGAACTGAAAATACAGTTTTTGACAAAACGCTCTCTGATTTTTTTTTTTTTTTTTTTTTTTTTTT
>SSNR01000009.1:3319677-3408335 GCA_006937965.1 Callopanchax toddi | reverse complement strand
TTTTTTTTTTTTTTTTTTTTTTTTTGTAATGTGTTTAATTCATATAAATATCCTGAATGCATCAAATGATGTGAACTGAAGCCTGAAAGCACATGTTTCCTGACAGGACCTCCCTGTTTTTGTGGTTTCTGTTTTTACAGGCTATATCTATGAGAGACCATGTTGGTCCTGGTTATGAGGCCTCTCCGGGGTCCCCGGACCTCACTTTGGGATTCCTCTCCCGGAAGTGGGTGGTGGAGGCTCCGTCACCACACTAGTCACACCACCGTCGACACCGAGCCTGTTGGGATGAAGCTCACCACCGGAGAAGCACAGGGATCGTTCCGAGTCTGAGACCCCTGAAAGTTGTGTTGATTCCGCGGCGCAGCGACCTGTTGGGACTGTTTTTGGTTCAGGAGGAGGGAGGAAACGCCAGCTGCCATCATGATGGAGGAAATAGACAGATTTCAGGTACCGAGTGCGGTGCAGGAGGCAGAGATGCAGTCTGAGATGCAGCCGCTGGTGAGTCTGGAGATAATTCATCTGATCTGTGATTTTGGCCTGTTTTTGTTCAACATTCAGACATTAGATGGATGAGGCCTGCCTCTTTTAAGGCTTTAAGTTCCCGAACAATCCACCGCCTGATAAGTGATGTTCCGATCGAGCTGTCAAGTTCCTTTCGGCTGGAAAGCGGAGTAAGATTTAAACATGACTGTTTAAACATCACATTAATGTTGATGTGTTCAGAATCAGAGATGCTTGCTCCTCTGAGGAGCGTAAGCGCCGTCCGGTCAGCTGCGCAGCATCCGTCATCTTGTCTGGCGTAAACAAGCATCCCACATCCCGACTCAGCTGCTCCATCCTCAGCATCCAGCCGGCAGCTGCCTCCGACTTCGACGCCACCTGCGTCACTTTAACGAGATGCGATGCCGAGCATTTACCTGCGCGTCTGATCCCATTACACCTGCGGGTTTTAATAGAAATCGTTGTAGTGAGTGTAGCGGTGCGCCCCGTGGCCTGTAGCGGAGCTCGGGGTTACTGCAGCCTGCAGGGCGGCCTCTGCTCAGAACCAGAACGACCTGCTGGCCCAGAACGTCCATCAGACCTCATATGGACACGAGAAAATTTAATTTCCACAAAGTTGTGACCCTAACCCATGTTTTCTAAACTAAACACTAAACAGAAACAAATATTGGAACTTGTTTTTTTTTTAATCACCTGACACTTATTAGACATGTTAGAATTTCTTTTAAAGCGTGGTGCCTCTGTTTCCAGGATCCTGCTTCATCCACTGCTTCTGAGGCAGACTCCGACCCCAGAGAGGGGGAACCTGTTACCATCAACTACAAACCATCACCTCTGCAGATGAAAATAGGTAAGAACCTCACTTTCTAGAAATCAGTGTCACTCATTCATTCAGTCAAACTTTATTTATAAAGCACTTCTCATGGACTTTGGTGCAACACAATGTGCTTTATAAACAACAGCAGAACAGAATTACCTGTAAAAAAAGACAGCAATAATATCAAAGGATAATACATTAATAAGTATAATAACGAAGAACCAGGTTGGCTTTTAACTAGTTTTGTGCTGTATGATGTTTTATGTTTTATCATGTTTTCTATGATTGTTTTATTGTGAAGCACTTTGTGATCTTTGACCTGCGAAACGTGCTATAGAAATAAATGTTACTTATTTACTATTTGTTTTCTGAATTGTTTTTGACAATAAAGAGCACTGAGTTCAAATCAATTAGGAATGAAATTTGAAGTAAAAAAAAACATAAAAGCAAAGTTGTTGTTTCAACTATATTCTATGATGGACTGTAAAACCCACACACGAGGAGTCTGATTATGTTCATCCATTTAGAGCTGCAGTTACTCAGAAAAAAATTCATTAAGTGCAATAAAAGCACCCCACAAAACACTAGGCCTTAATATTTTAATAAACGTTTAATTGAAAGTTTAAACCCTGGATTTCAGGACCCTGGACAGAGTCCAGAAGCAGTTATCATCTAGTCCTGCAGTTTATCAGAACCAAATCCATGCTAAATGGTTGACCTGCTGTAACACACAGGTCCTGTTTTACAGTGTAACACAATGTCTCAAGTCCTTTAGGATCAAACTCCCACATGATGTGATTATTGGCATAAAATAGAGTCTGAGTAAAACTGTGTTACTGCATGTAAAATCTACTTTAGTCACTTTGCTTCTGCATTAAAAACCTGAAGAAAACATGTCTGATATGTTTTTGTAAAAAATAAAGTTTCCCTAGATTAAGAATATTCTGCTGTTGTGGCAGAATAGAAGCTATTTGGTGTTACAGATGTTTTACATCACTCTACTGTTGACTGGATTAATAGAATGACATTTATTGCTGATGTGGAAAAATATGTTGACTAGGAAATCATGATATCTAATGTAATGTAATGTATCTAATGATCCAACCTGGTCAATCAGTAATCAAGACTTCCTGAATATTTATCTGTGTCTGAAGTTTAGTCATTTATTATCAATTCTGAACACCTTTTCATAATTTTTACCTAAAAATGTAAGAACACCACAGTACTTTCCTCAAATCTTATGTTTGCTTTATGCTGTAAACTATAAGAACTATAACGGTGATTTAAGAGTCTGTAACTGAAGTCGTCATTTATTCTGTCGGTGTCTGTATGCTGCTGGTAAAAGGCGGGTATCTGCTCTTGTGTTTGTGTTTCTGGTGCAGAGAAACAAAGAGAGCTGGCTCGAAAGGGCTCATTAAAGAATGGGAACACTGTAGGTAGTCCAGTCAACCAGCAGCCTAAGAAGAACAATGTCATGGCTAGAACACGGTAAGAAGTTCAGCTCTGGGATTACAGCTGGTGGAAAAAACAGGAATTATTATATCAATGAAGTGCAAGTTTGGGGAAATTTTATATCATGTATTGGTTAGCATTTGTCAGTTTAAGGTTTAAATTAACTACTATAGCATCAAAAGAAATCTAATTTGAAGCGATGCACACAAAAGCAGGAAAAATGTCACCTTTTATTAAAGTGTGTGTAATTTATGCAGTTGATTCACACTCTATTTTAGTGTTACAGAGAACAGATTTAACAAAATGTTTTTATTGATGTTTTCCAGTATCTGTCAGACAATAAGTCTGTAAAAATAGCTTTATTGATTCAGGGTTTGTGCAATGTTCCAGTCAGACATCAGGCCTCTTTCATGCTCCTGTTGTTCCTGTGGTTCAGCTGTGGTTGTGCCTCCAGGCCCGCCTTTATTTGTCCCATCGTTTCTTCCTGTTCTGCTCTCACTCGCCTCTTCCTATGTGGATCTGTTTTCCTTTCTACACCTCTTCCTCTCTGCTCTTGATCATCTCTTTATTTTGTCCTGTCTTTTGACTCGATGCAGGTTGGTAGTGCCAAATAAAGGCTATTCCTCTTTAGACCAGAGCCCAGACGAAAAGCCCCTGGTAGCCTTAGATACAGACAGGTAAACACACACTTTAATACACTGTAACACATTATTTTATTAACACTTATCTTGCCAAAATATGCTGACATGTGTCTTTATTCTGCAGCGACGATGACTTCGACATGTCTAGATACTCATCGTCAGGATACTCTTCTGCCGAGGTGAGTTACAAGCTCTGCTTTCTTATTCCTGTCTTCATATTTACCTTTTTTTTCCCTCCAAACCTTCGTTTCCTTCATGGTTGTCATAAAGCCCAGAGAGAAGCCTTTATGAGCCATTCTTGGAGCTTTTTTAACACCTATCCATGCTAATCCTGTGGGTGTGTGCTCTCCCTGCAAGAGCATGATTGCGCTGCAGGTTCACGAAATGTGCTGGAGACATAAAACGAAGATGCAAAGAAGTACAAATCACAGGCACATTTACATATATTTTCCACCTTCATGTCAGTTTCCTGTCTGAGAAAACCTCAGGTTTGTGAATATTTTATACATTTATGTTGTTGACAGTTTAAATCCAGATGCCAGCATGTAAATAACTAATGAGAGACAAATATGTTCCAACCCAGTTTACCTGTTGTCTCCTTTTATTCTTAGTTCTATTTTTAAACAATGAAATTTAAGCAAGTTTGTATTGTGGATTGTCAAAGTAGGTGTTTTGTTTTTAGTTTATTCATTACAAGAAGAAATGTAGAAGCTATAGGAGCCAAAATGATTTGCACATAAAACCTAAATGTGTATATTTTCATTTAAGATGTTGTTTCTGTTGTAGTTTGTCATGATCATGACAAACATCCAAGTGATGATGCTTGCAGCCATCTGTGAGAGAGCTGCATCTCGCTCTTCCATGGTTACCACTTTTACTTCCTACCCATCTAATTCACACTCAGTCTCAATGTCTGTGAAACTTCTGATGACATATGAAGCTGTCATTAAACAGAAGTTCAGTTGAAGGATTTATTTTCCCCTGTTGGGTTAATAACTTATTTTCATTGTTATAAGAAATGATCAGAGTCCATTCAGTCTTATTAACATGTATCCTTATAGACATTCAAAAGATTTTCTCAGTAGATTCTTAAAAACAAAGCACTTTACATATTGTTATGCTAGTTTTTCATGTTATTTAAGCATCAGTGGGCCTCAAATAAACATTTTATCCATACAGACTCCCTGCTTGGGGCTCCAGTAGCAGTTAGCATTTTACAGTAATATTAATTTGAGATATGCTGAATAGGCCCACACATATTTATTTAGTATGATAAAATAAATATGCTTCATAATAAGTTAAAAACATCACCATTTAGCACTTTTTCTTTCCTTTTTGCCAGATAAAAGTGAGCACACAGGAACATTTTTGGCTGATTTGGAACCAAGTCTCTTTAAGCTATTTGCAGCTTTAGTTTACTCTGATTTGAACATAAATCTACTGAGATGCTAACAGTCCTGTTTCATCGGTGTGTCTGCCATGTAGCCATCTGTGATGCAACATGAAATCGGTTTAGTCATGCCTTCTGACTGCAGAAAATGAGCCAGTGCTGCAAATATGAAATATCTGCAGCGGTGCACATCAGCTTGATGCCTGTTAGTTCTTATAGTTCAACTCAACTCAAACTTTATTTATAGAGCACATTTCACGCAACAAAAGCTGACCAAAGTGCTTTACATATAAAAGTAAATATAAAACCACGATAAAATATAGATCAGTTCTAAAATTTGAATAAAAATTGACTAAAATAAAGTAAAACAGAACAATATAGGCACTGTAGGCATCCTACTCAAGTAGAATTAAAAGCCAAAGATTATAAGTGGGTCTTTAAAAGAGATTTAAAAATGCCCAGGGTCTCAGCAGATCTAATGTGATCTGGTAGGCTGTTCCAGAGCCGGGGGTCAGCCGCCCTAAAGGCTCGGTCACCTCTGGTCTTCAGCCTGGTTCTGGGGACCTCCAGCAGGAGCTGGTTTGCTGACCTGAGCGTCCTGACTGGAGTATAAAAGTGAAGGAGATCCAAGAGGTAGTGAGGTGCCAGTCCATTCAGAGATTTAAAAAGAAACAGCAGGATTTTCAAATCAATTCAAAAATGAACTGGAAGCCAGTGCAGTGATGCCAGGATGGGTGTTATGAGGTCATATTTGCCTTTTCCAGTGAGGAGGCAGTGTGCAACATTTTGCACCAGCTGCAAACAATGGATTGATGACTGATCTTGTTGAACCTGCAGCTGTCAGTTGTTTTATTAGGAGAAACCTTTGTTTTATGCTAAAACACCAGGTGGTTTTAAGTTCTGGACCAAGAGAAGAAAAGAAAGCTTTAAAATGAGCTAATTAACCATTTTAAATAAAAGCTCTTTTATACATTTTTGCAAAATTTTAAACTGAAATTACAGAATATAAAAAGTTGATTTTCTGTCTCACCATATTTATATCACCATAAATCAGTCATAACTAAGGAGTAGATCTATGCTTCTTTGGGATGTCGCATTATAGAAGAAGGATACTTTTTGATCAAATTCAGTCATCTTTATTATCAAAAATATGAAAACATAATGCATCTTATGACCAACTCCTCTGAAGTATTGTGCTGGTCCATCAGTGATTTTGGAACATTTGTGTCTCCTACGTCTGAATCTAATTATGTTATATGTCACATGTTATATGTACTTTTCTTTTTCAGCAAATCAATCAGGACCTGAACATTCAGCTGCTGAAAGACGGTTACCGCCTAGACGAGATCCCCGACGACGAGGACCTGGATCTGATACCGCCCAAATCCGTCAACCCCACCTGCATGTGCTGCCAGGCGACCTCCTCCACGACCTGCCAAATCCAGTAACCCCCACCCCACCGACCCCCTGTCCTCCCTCTGCCCCTTCCCACGTCACATAACCCCATCCTCATTCGCTGTGAGTTTACCTCACCACCAGAGGGGCAACGGTGAGGCATTCATAGAAATAAGTCATGACAGTAAAGTGCTTTGATGATAACAACAAATAATCCAGTCAACTAATAGAATATTTGGTTCAGACACTTACATCAGAATAAGTACGTATAGAAATATTAGTATAGTGGTTGATTCCTCCTATGGTAGGACGTGCACTTCTGTTTGAGTGATATCAGGTTACAGAACATAAAAGGTCAGTTGATGCTGATTTAAATCTCCCTGAAGAATAACAAACATTATCATAACTGCTGACTCAACTGCTTTACCTGCCTGAACTCTGCTTTGCCTTTTTTCTAGTTTTATTTCTTTGCATACTTTGATGAGAGATTAATGAAGTGGGATGTGTTGATGAGATGTGTGGCATGTGTGTTTTCTTTAACTCCCCAAATTGAGGATCTCTTTATTCATTGTACTGTACAGGGTTGTTATGTAGCACATTTCAGACGCCAATACCGTCACTTCCTCTGCCCCGATGAGTTCAGGTGTTTTGTCACAGATTTTCAGGAATGTTTGAACTTGAATGGCTGTGGGACAAATTCTGACTTCGAGAGGAAAAAATAAAAAGCACGTAACTTTTGCACATTTGATTTTTTTTTGTTTTGCAGCCACAAGCTGTTGCAACCCAAGCTTGTTTAGAATTTGCACAAGTTGTTTTTCATTTTAAGAGCCCATATCTACATTTTTGTCCCACACAGCAGCAACTGTGGCTGAAACAAAAGTACTTGTCACAGAAGGGAAGATCACACGTCATCTCTGAGCCGGCGCTCTGTCATGACGCTCACATGATCGGTACATTATCAAGGCCAAAGGAAGTGGGGGGTGGGGGGGTGGGGGGGGGGGTGGAAGGACAGAATTGGTTTTCCCGTACAGTTTGTTCACTTTTATCTCCAAAAACGTGACGATCACCGGACACTGCAGATCAGTAATTGCACACACGAGTTCAGAACAGAGGAAATGTTCCTTCTCTTCTCACACATGCATGCATGCATACAAACCTACAACTCCAAAACAACAGGTGAGACATCTAAATCTATTTCAATAGAACAAAAAGCATTTTGTAATTTCAGCACTGATGATGGTTGACTCAGAGCACCGGTATCTTTCATTTACAACCCTCGCTCTTCTCTGAATCAGTCGTTTATTGCATTTAGAGTATGCCTTAAGTACAGAGAAGTTTAAATACAACAAAAAAAATTGTGTCTTTATTGATTTTTCTTTTCTTTTATTTGAAAAGCATTTGCTATCAAAGATATGCTTTTTTTTAAACATGTAGAAAAGTTACAAGTGTTTTTCTTTAATTTTCGTTTTTTATGATTTGTATGTATTGTAAACACTTCCATTACAGTATTTAACAATGTTCTTGTCATGTGCAGTGTATGAAGGTGATAAATAAACACAAAGTAAATACTGTGTGAGTAGTTCTGGTTAATAGTGACAGGAATTGGTGTGTGATGTGGAAAAAGAGCAACGGATACTTGTTTAGTTAGAAAAAAAACAAGTAATTTTAATGCTAGAACTGTAAGGGGTAATCATTACACAGCCATGTGTACTGCATTAACACAGGGTTTGCATCATCAGTCCCTGATTACAGAAGCATCAGAAGGAAAAGGGCTTCAACATGAAAGGCACCAGCAACTAATCACAGTTATTTTAATCCCTCCCCCAAAAAAGAAAATATAAACATCTTTTCACTTGGAAAAAGTGTGTAGTTCATGTCCTTCGACTACTTCACAATATGTGGACATTAGAATGCATTACGCAAGTAGAAAAAGAAATCCAATGACATCAATGAATCTGGCTCCTGTAGTGGATTTATAAGACCTCTCATTCCATTGGTAGAAAATAAAACACACACAGACATGCTACAATTTACATACAAACTAACAGTCCTCAAAGTGCTAAAACCAATAACATAAAAAGAAAAATGTGATGTTTCCCTGTGAGAAGTGTTGTGCTTCCATGTCACCACATGGGGGCCTCATATTCACTGCATGACCACAAAAAGATGAATCCCTTTTGGAAATCTGCAGCCATCAAAACAAATGAAATCTGATTTCAGCGTAAAGGAACTGGCACCGTTGGTGTTAGAGACAGTCGTTGAAGTATTTAGGAGAAGCAAAAAAAAAAGGATGTGAACAATTCGAGTGGTCGAATTCCCCTCTGCAACAGTCCCATCAGAAGGCACACACTGAACACAAATCAGATTGAAAGAAAGAACATGCTTTACCCCGTTGTGTTGTCTAATTCAAGTCAAAACAACACAACCGTAAAAGTGTGGTTTCCCGTGATGGTCTTGGTACTAAGAGTGTGCACGTATTTGCAGGTTCATTGTCGTATGAAAACATTTCAGCTTCAACAAAGGAAACATATATATGTACAAGTTTACCTGATTATACCTGTATGTGACCAAATGTATGAAATTAAATATCCAAGCTCTGTATCTTTATAATATAACTTTATTATTACTCTCTAATGACTTTACACTATGCGGAGTAAAACCACCCAGTCTGTCTCATATATATACATGGTAATACTGATCTGTGACGCATTCATATGGTCTGAAAACTGTACAAAACGTTGTAAGTGCACCTCTATATGTACAATAGTTAACATTCACTAAAGGACTACTTGCAAAAAAACAACTGAACACTAGAAAATGATGTCTGAAGAACCGGTAGACAGTAATCTTACACTACTCAAACACATGTAGTGTGTCTAAAAGGAATACTGTTTATGTACAGAAATGCTACTTAGTTGAGAGGTTCTTTAAAAAAAACCCGGAGTATCACAGAACAAATTAACCTTCCTGTTAAACCCTGAGTAACACTTCATAAACACCAGTTTCCTCAGGGAATAAGTCAGCGAGCTCTAGTTCCTGGTTCACAATGTTCCTGTCTGCTGTTGCGTAATGCTACATGTATGAAAGAAAAAAAAAAACAACTCCCTGAATTGTGGTCGGGCTGGTCGAGCTGTCTGACTGGACGGCATTCATGTAAAGGTGCACATCAGCCACATGGATGTGTATGCTTCTATTGTGCACTTTTATGTACATTTTTTTTTACAAGACTCAAGGTGCGCCTCACACTCCGGAGGGGCTTTGGTACCCAGAATCAGAGGAGGACGCAGACATGGAGCAGAAGCGTCTCTTGGCCACACTGGAGCCCTGAAGCATGCTGGGATGGAAGCCTGCGTGTCGCCGGGCATGTTTAGTCAGGTGGTCACTCCTCATGAAGCATTTTTCACACATGGGACAGTTGAAGCGCTTCTCGCCTGTGTGTGTGCGGTAGTGACGGGTCAGCTCGTCCGATCGGGAGAACTTCTTGCTGCAGTCTGGCCAGGTACACTTGAAGGGCCGCTCACCTGAGGAGACAGATTTACACTTTTAGATTAAAGGTAACCTTCATTCACATCTGCTGTTATTCTGTTTCATCAATGAACCACACTTCTGTTTATTTTTCTTTGCTTTTGACCCAATAGTTAGCTTTTAGCTACTTTTGGTGTTTAAAATGTAGCTTCCAAACTGAATACACACTGATGAAAGGAATATTTTATCATTAAAGACAATGATGATTATTCTACTTTAGAATTGCTATGATATGTGTTTGTTTTTAGCTTTCATCCCAGTTTAATTCTCCTAACAGTGATGACTAACACTATAAGAAAATAAATACTTTCCTATGGATGATGACAGCTGCTCCTCTTTAAAACATTTTCAACAACATATCGATTTTATAAAGGATGGGGTAAAAAAAAATTTAATAAATAAAATAATAAAGCCACACCCCAACCCCGCATGCTCCGTTACACCACGTGCCTGCCTGTCCGCTTTTGTTTACAACCCGACGGAGGGGGCGTGGAGGTGATGACGTATGAGGAAGCGGTGGTGCAGGGTGGGTTACCTCCGGACAAGAACATGTGGTGACAACTGTGTCGCAGTGACCTGCTCTGTCAATTATAAGCCAATGTGTTGACAAATGATTACTTCCGCTCATTAAAACAGCTGATGATGAACTTAATATGAGATAAACAGCGAGTAAACATGGTTTAAGGAGGACTGTGAGACTTCTTACATCCCCGCTGCCTGCCGCGCATCGCGGACGGACTGAGGAACATTGTGTTCCCGCAACAAGCCGCCGCTGCTGCGGGTCAGCAGCTCATTATACAGCTTTATCTCTCACACACACCTGCTCTCCTCACACCAGGCTTGAGTTGTGACACGCGCGCGCACACAATCAGCAGGTGGATCACCTTTCCTATCAGGAGCATGTGGGGTGTTCGCTCGTGACTTTATAATGACATAATTATAACAACTGTAATTAAATAATAGTGACGCAGCGCGGTTTTTGCTGTCGTCAACAGAACCGAGCCTGTAGGCGTGTCCCCGACCCGACCCGACTCACCGGTGTGGACCCTGAGGTGGGCTTTGAGGTGGGAAGACTTTCCGTACATCTTCCCGCAGCCGGCGAAGGGGCAGCAGTGCCGCTTCTCGGGGGACGCCTGCCTCCCCGTCGGCGGCTTGTTGTTCCGGGGCTGCTGCTGTTTGAGGACCACCGGCGAGGCCCGCCGGTCCTCGGCTTCCAGGCGGCAGCCGCCCCGCTCCTCCTTGTCCTGCCTTCCCGCTTCGCCGCCATCGAGACATTCTCCGGCGCTGAGCGCGTCGGGACCGCATTTCCTCAAGTCCAGTAAAATCATCGCCACCATCAGTAAAGTCCCGTTTTCTTGGTCCTCTTTGAATATGTCTTCTGTCCTCGAAGGACGAGTGGGAACGCAGTCTGCAGACACACCAAACTCCGACATTAGAGCAAATTTGGGCTTCAAACTATATAAAAAGTAAATAAAAACAATCCAAAAAGCGGATTTCTGATCTGCGTGGAGACGTTCTGTCCTCTGTGTGAGTATTCCGCAAAGTCTGCGCGTTTTCTTCTTCTTGAGGATGCTGGGCGGATAAATAAAGAAAAGACCGCCTCAGGGAAAGATAGCAGTCAGAATTGTTTGCCGGCTGTTCCTCTCTGCTTCTCCTCGTTACTGTTTCGTCTAAAGCTCAGTAAAACACCACAGAGCTATTGTACCAGCGTGTGTTCCGCCTCTCCACGCGCCCCCACTCCTGCGTCAACTTGTCCTATTTCACAGGGAGCAGACGTTCTCACAACTCCAAGAAACAATTTCGCGGAATCCCACGGTGTCATAATAAAACCGGGCCGTGATTGGCTGAGAGGGAACGTGACTCGCCTTTTGGAAATGCGTTTTCTGCACGTTGAGTGATGGTACTATGGGCCAATCAGAGGCATGGTTTGGTGACTGGAGGGCGGGAACAGAGGGATGTTGCATTTATAGGTGGGAAATCTGATTTTCAGGATGAAATTGACACTTTGATTGTTTTTAATTCTCGGGGTGAAATACCTGTTTTACTTTGGAATTTTTTAAAATTTGATTTGATCATTTAAAACAAATTAGGCGCTTTTTAAACCAACCAACCAACCAATGAATGTGACTGTGACTATGGCTGATGATGGAGCCTGGTCAGCAAAACTGAGGAACAACTTCTTCTCTGAGGCTGATGAACTCTGACCTAGAGGTAGTTCAGATCAGTTGAAATGTGTTTCTCTGGACACATTATGGGAAACTATCTTACCTGTTATAGATAAGGCTCTGAGCAACCTCAGTTTGGAGAAACAGACATCAAATCTGATCAGACAGACATAATAATGGATTGGATTTATATAGCGCCTTTCTAAACACCCAAAGCGCTTTGACAGAAGCTCCATTATTCTTTCACACACACATTTACACTGGTGGTGGTAAACTACAACAGACGTCTGTAGCCACAGCTGCTCTGGGGCAGTCTGACAGAGGTGAGGCTGCCATTCTGCGCCATCGGCCCTTCTGATCACCACCAACATTCACACACAGTCACACAGGCAAGGTGGGTGAAGTGTCTTGCCCAAGGACACAACGACAATCTAACCCAGCAGGAGCTGGGGATTGAACTGGTGACCCTCTGGTTACCAGACTGGCCACTCTCCCAACTGAGCTAAATGCCGCCCCAAAGTGGACTTGTCTGTTTTATTAAGCAACTCTCTAAAAAAAAGAATATTCACACAAAGGTTTCTTTTGTACACAATCTCTATACTAAGGTTTATTTCACATTGCACAATTGTTCTGCCCAAATGAATTCTGCCTAAATTAGTTTTTTAACCTAACTAGGGCAGCAGTAGCTCAGTAGCGTTCGTCTTGTAACTGCAGGGTTGGGTCACTTTTTCTTTGTGACCTTGGGCTAGACACTTCACCCACAATGCCTGCTGGTGTGATCGATTGGATGGTCTAATGTGTACATTAGACCATCACACATGTGTGTACATGTGTGTACATGTGTATGGTCGCTTCACTTCTTAATGTAGCTTACTATACAATTGTGGGACATTTACATTCACTTTTAGAGATTTTTGTTTTATCAAATCATGATCCACTTTGGCCCCACTCAGACATCTGTTCGGCCTCCAGAAGTTCAAGGAGCTACCTTCAAGAAGTAAGACATTAATCAAAACTTTCCACTGAAACACAAATAGGCCTGTATAAACTATCTCTTTTGAGCTGTTTCTTACAGTTTTCCCTATTCTAACTATTGTTTCTGTAAAGCATGTCCTTTGTTAAAGTTCAAAAATAGAGCCCACTTTGCCATTTTCTGTCCACATAAATATGTTTTCAATTATATCCTATAGCAAAAGTGACATAAAAGAGACATGTTTTTTGTTCATTAGAACCAAACCGACCCAACCACTGTGTTCTATAATATCTGCCCCAGTTTCACACCCTGATCCCAATTTAGCACAACCCTCAATGTGCCTGAGGCTACTTCTCCTCTTCACTCCAAATGAAAACTTAAGAGCTTTGCTTCTTTTTTAAAAAATCTTTAAGGAAATAAAGATATTAGAACATAGAAGGGGAAGATAATGTACAAGACAAAATGTAACAGACAGTCCACCTATAAGACCAGACCCCCCCGCCCCTCCCACCTTCCAGATTTAGAAGGGAGTACTTTAGTGCAGTGGGTGGGTCCTGTGTGACCGAGTTCCTAGAAAATCCTACTCAGCTTTTAGGGTGCAGGGATTGAGTAATGCTCCTCATTGCAAAATGCAACATTTTCAGTTAAATAACATGTCCTAAATAAAGGCAACATGTGCTTTTTTTATTTTGTTGTTGTTGTCAAGACATTTTCCCTCATAATAAGGTATTAAGGTGACATTTATTTATAGGAAATCCTGATAGATCATTTGTTATGGTTTAGTCATGAACTTACCCTGTTTTTTATATGATAATTACCCCACACATGTGCTCTTTACTTTTTACAAGCACATGATTCATGGAAAAACTAATGTTACACCTCTGGTATGTATGATGTAGACATTTTATATCATGGAACTGTTAAAAACAGTGTAGCTCCAGGCAAGGAGGGATGCCACACCTCCAAAATAGCTTAATAACCTAAATAAATTGTCCTATTTGTGTTGCAAAGCAGCTACATTATATAATCCACACCTCAAAGCAGAATCGTGTTCAGATCCCCTCGTTTTTGGGGTCTGGTGTTAAATACAATATGAAAACAAACTGTAAAAGTGGGAAAAGTTGACGAAAAATAACAGTCCCTGTTTGTGCAAAACAGAATCAACAGATTCCTCTCGCTTTTCCCCAGGATCATCCCTCCGCCCCCGTCCCACTTTACCCGAATGTGTGGCAGAACCCCTAAATTTCCAGGAATAAAATCTGGCTGAAACTGGGGATTTGTTCAGACCTCTGCATCCCGCAGTCAGCCCCTGCTCCTCCTCCTCCTCCAGCGGAGCTGTAAACATTTCAGTGAAAGAGGAGGTGCTTACAGCGGCTGCCGCAGTCTCCGCTCCCCTCTCCGCCCCGTCTCTCATCAAGTGCAAGAGTTCAACAGCGCGCGCGCCGCTTCTGGGTCATATCGTCGTGTTGACACGAGCGTGGCAAAGATAAGGTTGTTTTTGAGTTTGTAGGCGCATGCTTATGATTTAACACACGCACACACACATACAGAGAGAGAGAGAAGAGAGAAAGGAAGGGAAGGAGGGAGGGAGGGAGCGGACACGTGCGTAATCTCAGTACAGAATGTTCCCATCCACGTGCGCATTATGAACTCAGCACTGCGGGTCCCGCTTCCCCGCCCCACACCCCAACACACGCGTGCACACACACACCCACACAGTTAAACAGACTTGAAGTCCAAGTTCTCATGTGTTCTGTCACAGAACACACTCATTCTATAATCCTGCGGTTCTGACCTACTTTATTTAAACGGAACAGATCTCTATAAAACGATTTTATGCAACACATAATGTGGTGGTGTGAGATGTACTCAGACACGTGAAGTTAGTTACTTTCTGCTGTTTTCACTTTTAGTTTTTATAAGTTTTTCTTCTTGGAGCTAAAGCAGTGTGCCTGAAGCCAAACACGACAGCTGCAACTGTCCCCCTCTCAACAACAGCCGGAGACGTTCTGGGAGGGACAGTGTGCAAAAGTCTTGAGTCATTCCTCACTCCTTTAAATTTGACTTCTAGGCAGTCATTGTAATCTTTAAAAAGTGTCTCGATCAACCTGATGAATGTCTGCAGAGCTGTGATGGCAACAATCTCATTTTGAATGTAAACAGAACTAAGAAGATGGTTTTAGACCCAGATCTTGGTCCAGTAGTTGTTTACACTCACCAGTCAGGTCTGCTCTTACTAAGTGTCTTGAACTGGAAAACATATTCGGCTGGGAAGTCCACGTTGATGGTTTATATTCTTGTTTATGGCAAAGATTGTTTTTATTATGCTTTTATTCCACCAGGCTGTACTTCAGAGTCTAGAAATCAGCAAGGCATGAAGACCTCACAATTAAATGTAAGCTGGCCTGTCTGGTTCCCTCTGTTATGAAAGTGATAAAGGAATACCAGTCCCTTCAGACAGGGATGCAAAAGCATTACAGTGCAGCTGCAAGCCCATATCACATCTCCCCCTGCAATAGTATTCTCATTTTTAAAGGTGCTTGGAAGTTTTTCTTGGACTTTGGCTGCTTTGTTTGTTTTTTTATATATATTTTATTCCGGTATTTACATTTCAGAGAATGTTTGTTCGTTTAAGCCACTTAACACTGACCTAGTACTCATTTGTGAATAAAAAAGTTCCCAAACTCAAGTGAAAATGTAAAACCAGTTTTCATTTGAGTCTTTAGACACTTGAGCTTGCAACAAAGACATAGTTTGTTTCTATTTCTTTTGCTTATTCTATGAAAAATTCTAATGATAACCCAGTTTGACATGTAGTTACAAAAAGGTGATTTCCAAAGAACTAAACACTAAACTCAACCTGAAGGATACATTTAAAAGATTATTTCTTATTTGTTTCAGTTGTTTTAGGTACTTTTTCTGTTCTCCCCTTTTCCAGTTTTCTCTTCCTTTTTTTTTGCACAATATTTAGTTTAGGTCAAGTAGAAGAGCAGAACATTTGTTTTTACAGTAAAAACAGCTAAAGTCCACTTTAAAATGTTTGTAAAAAAAAAAGTTGATCAAGACAGTTTTAAAAGATTACAAGACATTCCGACTCCCTGAAAAATAATTTAAAAGCATGGATATAAAACTTAACACAGGTCTATAAACACATTGACATGGCAGGGATGTTACACACTTTTTCACAAATGATGGGATGCATCAAAATGTATCACTGACTGGTTAAAAAAGCAAGGAAAGGTAAAACAAACAGGCACTACACAGAAACCAATCTATTTAATCGTTTATTTAACAATGCATGCCAGACATGATCCTATTCACATTGAAGAATACAGATTTGTATTTGCATCCAAATACTCTCTACTGTAATTTCATATTATAATCTCTATCTTTCTCTCAGTCAAACATTACAAGTCATCTGTGTACACGCTGAGTGGAAGAACTGCATGCATTTAAAGGACATAAAATTAAGTGTGACCAGTAGTGGGATGCAATAAGTTCCCTTTTAATTTATTATTTAACATTATTGCGGAAAAAACATGTGCGTGAAACTCCTCTTTAGCGTACTAGTCACAGGTTTCATTTCATAGGAAGGAAGCAAATTGGTTGATTATCATTAAAACTCATGATTCTCTCAAACTATATGATAGCGCATAGGAAAAGATTTAAAAAGTACTGTACACTGAGACTTTGCTGGGTTGTGTTGTCGTGGCATGCCTCCCTGTTATTGGTGTCATCTAAATGTTTGAGTTCACACGCAATTCAGTTGTACACACACACACACTCACACACACACACACACGCATACACACCAGCCGTGTCAGCATATCACTCAACCGTTTAACGATTCCTACATGCCAAGGACATGTATGCTATCTGATGCTCCTTACAGTGGGGATAAACAAACCGTAGAAGGAACTTTTTATTTTTCATATTACAGCAGGCCAAATGAGAGTGCCTAGGTCAAACACAGTCATTTGTTTTCATATTTTGCCATAGAGAGCTTGAGTTGAACATTTCAACCTTGGCTTGTTTTATTGTTTTCATTTTAACCCCGCCTGCCACAGCGTTGTAGCCAACGGGTCAGCAGAACATTACTCTGCCTGTCTGACAAAGTTTGGTTTGGTTCAGAGTGTAAGCAGCAGCTGTGCATGACCAAAGCCTGCTCGTTGAAAACTCAAGCATTCATAAAACAAAAACCGACACAGAAACATCCCTTCCCTTTTGTTTGTTTTACTATCCGTAATTTAAGCTTCTACGGGTGAGCAAGTCAAGCCAGTATGAAGACATTCATTCAAATGCTATTGCTATTTCTGAAGACATAAAACAAAAAAATATATTCATATAGATCATCTAAAATCCCCCCAAAATTCTGGGTTAGACTCATAAAGCACAGTGATTACTGGACGCCTTCACTTCAAGACAAACATCCCTTATCCTTTTTTTTATCCCACCATGTCTCTATGAAATACCCTCTGTTTTGCATCACTGGGGGAAAGTGTCCCTGAGCACTAACCTGGGGTCAACCACTTGTCTCCACAATGTAACCCACACATTTGGTAAAGAAACGGCAAATCTTTTGCATGTAACAACATATTCCTACTTCTGTCCAACCAGCATGATTAATATGTGTTGACAATGTAAATCTTATGTTAATGTGGAAAAACAATAGGTTAAAGGGACATTTCATAGATTTGTAAAAATTGTAAAGAAAAGTTAGTGGTTCTTTATTGTACAAAAGTGAGATCACAGTTGCACAGTATCTTATAGGGCTGAAGACACTGAACAGTCTGGATGTTTAGATTGTACGTTTGGGCCGTGACACAAGTGAGTCAGATCAATCAGTTCAAGCAAGACCGAGAAGTCGCCGCAACTGAGAAGCTGTGTTCTCATTGGGATGTCTTATTTTCATGTGCAAAACGATCTTTAATTCTTCATCTATGATTCTAAAGACATCTTTTCTGTCAAATCCCTCTAAAAAATGCAATGATACAGTCAACCCAAAAATAACAATTCCTCTACCATACAGCAGATGACAAAGAGAGCAGAGCTCTGTGAGAAAATAATCAGTAAACGTGACCATGTTCTTCAACCATGCCCAAAAGGCACCCTAAGTTTGGTATACTGGCAACTGTGTGTGTGTTGCCAAATCAACATAAAAAAATTCTCATATAAGTAGCTTGATAAAACACACAATAAAAACTACTTTAAATACAATAAATAAGATAGAAATGTACAGTATTTGAGACTATTCTACATTAATAAATAATATTATACATCTTCATTTAGTGCATGTAGATGGTCATCTTTTATTATAGTTTTTTAAAAGCTTAATTACAAAATACTCATAATTTGACAAAAATATCACTGAAAACATATAAATATTAATTTTGTAATTCAAACAGGCATTTACTTCAATCAATGAGCAGGAAAAATGTTAATAAATAGAATCATCATCTCAAAATAAATGCAACATGATTAAACAGAAATATAAATGCGAGAAAATATATTTAATTTGAAAAATTCAAAAAGGACACTAATAGTTTCATTTATATTATTTTTTACAGATCTAAAAGAGAAAGACATCTTTCTGTTGACTTCTTCCAATAAAATAAAAAAAAGATAAATAGTTTATGGTTTAATCTCATTGATAAAATTATTAATCCAATATCTTTCTTCATGTCATTTAAAATATATTATATCTCAGATAGAATGCATATACTAGACAGCTTATTCTCAAGCTTTTAAATTGATAAAGTAGTGCTTCCTTTAGGAACTCTGTGACCTGTACACAGTTTATGTTTGGGCACATATCGAGCAACTGCTTTCTTTTAGAATCTGTTTGCAGAAAATGGGGGAAAAATAAATGACAATGTCAGTAATGGATGGAGGACGGATCCAATAGGTGTAGCTGGATGTAAAAATGTTAAAAATAATAACATCACCAAAACCTGAAGTAGGAGGGCTTTGACTACAGAGAGAGCTAAGACTTACTGAGTGGAAAGATTTTTGGTGTAAGGTTCAGGCAAAAAAGGTTCACATCTGGTTCATCTGGCCAAGCATGAGCTCACTCGTACGTTCACAGCGCCCTCTTGTCCTCATCGTTTGCAATTGCACTTGTTAATGCTCTGACAATGTTAGTGTGTGGAGAGATTTTCACCACACACACACACACTTCTTTTATCACAAACCATCTTTTATGCATTAGCCTCTAAAGCTCTGGCTAACCTCATTCGTTTACCTAACTCATCGTATGAGCAGACTGGAGACATTAGTGAAATGATTTCACCGAAAAGTGATGAAACCCAGCTGGACTGACAGAAGAGTGTTTTAGTGAGGCAAAAAGGAATGTGTCAGGCAAACGTTTTCTGTAATGGTTAAAAAAAACATGATATTCATTTAAAAATCTAAGTGAGTATTTTAAAGGTGTACTAGTGTAGTTGTTGCCACATTGCAAATCTGCAGCAGCTCAAAAAAGTCAACGTGTTCCCATCTGCAAGAGTTTAGAGTCTCACAAATTTTATGTTAAGAATAAAATGCTTTTTAAGTAATGAGTCTTAGTGGTGGTGACAACACTGAGTTGAGTGCATCCCTCTTCTTCATCCTTCTTGTCTCTCAGAACTGACGGTGTCTACAGAATAATGCAGGTAGTAAAAACAGCATATTTATCTGACTAGTGTGACTGATATGTGATGCAACACAGTGACAGATGTCTACTCGATGTGAGGTTGGTTACTGGAAGACATACAAGACAAATACACCTTCCATTGTCAGAACATCCCATACTTTGCTACAAGAGGCATAAACTAGTCTAAATTCATAGCTCTTTGTTTTGACAGGTTTACATAGGAACTTGTAAGTTTTCTCATTCCTTGGTCAGGATAAAGCTGCCCCTCAATACTGACTATGAACAACTGTTTCTAATGCAAAATGTAAGTGAATAAAGTGTAGGTATGGTCCAGACCAGCATCTATGGGCATCTTTATCCTGCTGTCACTCTTGCCGTTTCCACCCTGGCCCTAACAGTGTGTGAGTGCAGCGGTGTGTCCTTGTCACGTGTAGTTTTGTCTATCAAAGCTGCGGAAAGCTGACGGAGCAGCCAGCTTCCTTATGGACAGACTGTCAGTCTTAGCTGTTTCAGGTCTTGCTCCTGACTTGCTCCTGAGGAAAGGGTTTCTGTGTCCTACCAGACCTCGCCCTCCAGGCCCAGGTCCCCTCTCTGCTCCCAGACCCGGTCCCCTCTCCATCCTCTCACTCACTGACAGGCTCTTCCGGTGCGGAGGGGCCAGTGTGAGGGAAGGATGGGAGTCGTCTGAAGAGCAGCTGTTTGCTCGCTCTAGCTTGGAGAAGGGGGAGCAGAGAGGGGCTCCACTGGGTCCACCAAGGCCCCCTATCCGAGGGGTGTCAGAGGCTGGAATCATGTCCTCAGGGTCCTCTGGATCAGACTCTGTGTGACTTAGCTCTGCCTCTCTCTCTGGGTGAGAGGAACTAATGTCAGACGGCTTATCAAAGGTGAATGAGGTGGATGCTCCAGGTGAGTGTGAGCACTCTGCAGGAGTGTATGGAGCTGAGACACAGCGTGTATCGATGCAGTCAGTGATGCTGGTGTACTCTGCAGCCTTTACCTGGACCCCAGCCCCCAGTCCACCATAGCAGCCTCTCGGTGTAAACATAAGGCTGTGGGACTTGACTAAAGGAGGCTCATCCAGGAACGACGTGCCTGCTGTCGAGAGGTAGCGGCTGCTCTTAGAGCGTTCAAGCAGCCCTGCTGAGGGAGGTGGAGATGGTTCCATATCCCAAGGAGGTAGGGTGGTGTCTGGTAATAGGTGTGCTGAGCACAATGACAAGTCAGCAGCTGCACTGTCATCGAACATAGCTCCTGTTGTTCCGCTGCTTCCTCCTCCGCCCTCCGAGTGCCTGTCGCCCAGACCGCTAGTGGCAGTGCTGCTGAAGTCACGGCCTCCATGCAGCACCGTCTCCATGGTGTCTGACTGCACTGAGGAGTCTCTCTGCAGGGGTGGGACCACACGGAGAGCATCCAGAAAGACCTCTGTTGGTCCTACCTCCTCAGAAGTTGAGACATAAATATCAATGCATGATGATGGACGGTGCTGCTGGGAAACCGACAGCGTTGCCAGTGGGAGGGGCTTAGACTCCTTGGGGGCGGCAGCTGATGACACAGATTGCGAGCTGTTGGCTCGGTGGAGACTGAGCGAGCGCTCCTTGAAGAAGCTTTCAGCTCGTTCAGCTCTTGAACGTTCAACAACACGCCCACCTCCGACATAAAAGGAGTGACTCCTTGCTCGCATAGCCATGCTAGTAGGAGAGGGCGGGGACATGGAGCCCTCTGCGGTTCCCTCCAGTGCCTCCTGGAGGCGGTATGAATTCCCCTCAGTGCTGTTGAAGCTGCTCTGACGGAGGATGTATGCTGAGTCTTGGCACTCAGCTTGGCGGATCACATATGCAGAGTCAGTGCAGTCAGATGAAGTCCGGGATCGTGCTTTGTTGACCTCCACACGCTCGACACCTGTCACACGCTCCAGTGCAACAGCAATTCGTCCAATTAGTTCCTCCATTTGGGCCAGACGGATATCAACAGTCTGCAGCGATGCTTTCATGAAGTGCTCCCTCTCATTGACCTCTTCTAGTCGCATCGCCATGTTCTCCACCCTGATGGAGAAAAAAGAAAAGACAAAATTGCTTTATATCAAAATGTATTGAACCCCTTGATCAGAAATAGCTGATAGAATGATAATCTTGTTTAGAGGGGTTCTGTTACAGAAAAAACAGACATAAAGAAATAATATAATAAAAAGTGGATTCATTCTGACCTTTCAGATGTAACTCTGATCCTCTCATCATTAGACGAGTGAAATCGGTCATCCTTCTCTCTGAAGTACTCCTCTATGCATTGCTCCTCGAAGTCATGAACTTTCTTTAGCTCATCCTCTGTGATGAAAAGCTCTGAGGAAATAAACAGTTTGACACAAATAAATTTGAGAAGAGTTTATTTAAAAACTGTGTTCCAATCTTTTGTTTTGGTTATATCCTTTCATAAGCCAACAGACTTGACGTTAATAAAAGAATAAATAAAATCTCTGAAAACTGCTGTTCACTGTGTTTTTAATTCAGTCTAAGTGTGAATCATCACTCACTCAGTCCGTAGTCCCTCTCGTCATCATCATGCTTGCGCCAGCGGCAGCACAGATGCTTGAGGACCATGGTTATGTGACTGAAGATGATGAGGGGTGGAGGAAGGACCGGGCGTTCATGGAAGGTCATAATGAGCTGGTACCGCTGGAACTTCCACACCTGGTTTGAGATGGACTTCACCTCAAAGAATGTGTTACTATAAGAAACCAGACAAAGACTCCAGATCAGCCATGACATCCACAGGAATCTACACATTTGTGCAAAAGTTTTCCCTCATTTTTTAAAATACTTTTATTTCACGAAGGAAGAGTTTTTTTTTTTTTTTTTAGTAATCTCTCAAAGAGTCTTTAAAGGCATACAGTTTGGGCTTGTTCTTTAGCTCCCTCTAGTGTCCGTTTTAAGTCACTGTCATAAAATGTTAGCATTGTCTTTGCTCTAAATCTGTTGAAATGTCTCCTCAGCCTTCATTGCTTTCTACTGGAGTGGTTCATCAGTCATTCAAAGAAATCAGCTGTGTTCAAGCAGGGAGAGATCAAAAAATGCAGGAATTATGAGCTAAAAACACTCCGGCGCTAGCATAACAGCTAGCCACACTAGGTTAGTCTAACCATTGTGAGATACGTCACTTTACTTCAGGGGCACTGGACCGGAGACTCAGAAGTTGCAAACGTAGTATCCTGGACACAAGCAGCAGAAGGAGCTGAGTGACATTTTATTAACCCTATAACAGGTCTAGAATTTTCCTTGCTTGTTTGTTTGATAAGTAAACTAACTCTGACTTATGACTCATTGAGTCAAAAAGGCTCCAACAGTAAAGAGATAAACCAATGTGGTGTTGATGGGTTACAAAGTTATCAAAGACCCAGTTCTAAAGTGGACTGTTTGGCACTTTGATAACAGGAACCTGAAAAAAAACTGTTTTTTCCCCATTTCATTAGCTAAAGAAAAACCCCAAAGATGACATCATTTGTCATATAAAATAGTAATCTAGAATCAACCAGGCGATTTCTATAGAAACATTACAGAGTAGATTTGAAGGATGATGTAACTCTCAGGTCTTGTTCAGATGATGTCATCTGCTGTTCTGTAGATGGGTATTTTGATTTGACACGTTTTCTTGAGTTTGTCAAATGTTCATTTACCTCATTTTTAAATCCGTTTTTGTAGAATATGCTGTCGAGTCAGATGAGAGGACTAGACTGAAAATGAGTGAAAAAGACTCAAGAACAATTTGAACATCTTTCAGAAACTAGACAAATCCTGATCAAGACTGACCACTTTAAAATAACACAAGAACATTTGGTGCCTTAGAAATAAATATTAATAAATTATGAGTAGTTAATAATTTGCACAATGCTGTCATGGTTTGTTAGGTTTTTGGAATTATTATTGCTTTGCTTAGTTATATTCTTTGCTTCACATTTTTCAGCCTTTTGAGCTTTTCTCTTGTTTCTTGTTTTCTCGCCTTTTGCCTACACGTATTTGTTCTTTTTTTTTTAGGACTGCTTAGATTTGATTTTTATGTATATATTTCAATATATGGTGTTAAATTATGGAATTCATTACAGAATGAGTTGAAGTTGTGTTTAAATATTTTTCAATTTAAGAGGTTGTATAAAAATAGAACATTTCAAATGTATAAACTTGCTGATTAATAGAAATTGTAAAAAGGTGAATATATAATATTAGTACTTAATATATTGATTGTTTGTAAGGTTATTGAATGACAGTCTATCTGGAATATTTTGTGTTATGTAAAAGAAAGGGGCAGGTATTATAAGATTTTCTTCTTCCTGCTCCTTTTCAATCATGGTTGTGTCGAAAGAAGTGTACTTTTTTCTTTTTGTATCATTTTGTTTAAATGTGTGCACAGCCATGTGCGAAATAAAAATAAATGATGAAAATGATGATGTCTTTCTGAGTTTTAGGTCACTAGTTCATCTGCTCATTGTTTCCCCATAATACCTCCTGTCTGTTCTTCTCCTCGCTCACCTGTTTTCCCTGATCTGTTTTGTCTTTAAATATTTTTGATTCATTTTCTGCACCCTGAGTCTGTTACAACATGACTGGTACTGTTGAACAAAGGGAATCAAGTGATCAGATAATGATCTAAGTATTGAAAGTTAGTTGAACCTATTTCTTTTTGCTGGTTTGATATGTTCAGACATATCTGTATTGTTTGATCAAATCTTCATTTTAGTTATATTTTACACACAATTCTTTTGGAAATTAGTCTGCCAGACATAAAAAAGAGCATGAATAACCTACTATACAATTCTCTGTACAATAACAGATCATCCCAATGTCACTGTGGGATAAAAACCCAAACTCTTTTTTGTGTGAGTGTTTGAAGAAAGTAATAGCAGTCATCATGCTGCTAAAAGAAATATCAAAAACCTAAAATCATCAGAGTGTTTACGTACTTGAACACCGCTATGAGGAGGTTGACTAGCAGGATGTTGGCCACCAGCAGGTAGCATGCCATGATCGCAGGGACGATCCAAGCACCGGTTTTACAGGGTGGGAGAGCCACCACCACGCCATCCTCCGTGGTGATATTCTGTCCACATGGAGCTGCACAACGTCACAATATAAACACACACACAGGTTAATGCAGGGTAGATTATGTTTCAAAGGGATTTTATACTAAAAAATTATTTTAATAGACATTTTGGATGTATGGTTAATTAGAGATACATGCAGACACACAAAATAAACTGAAAATAAGAGAAAAATCAAAGTTATGCTCAAAATCATAGCAAAAATAATTTAATGAACACAGAACGCCTCAAGACGTTTTGAACACTGAGCACAAGACCACAACAACACGAAGACGGGCAGACTTGTAAATGTCAAACGAGCTGCATAAAATCATACAATATTTTGCAAACAAACAAGAAGCATAGTAAATGCATGTTTTTTATGCTTTTGTTTTCTTTAAACAAAGGGTTTCAAAACAGCAGACACTAATAATGGTAAGGGCTCATGTTCAGAAATGATATCTGGAAACAAAATACACAGAACAACACATTCGTCATGTGTCATCACAGCTTGTGTTTTCAATATATTTAAACACGTGTTTAAAATATATTGCCACATATGAGAGCCATAGCTTCAGTCAGCAATGGTTGATTGCTCAGAGTTATTTGAGATGTATTTAGAACACATAAGTATGTTTTTTCCATCTGTGATGGTTCAGTTGCTGTGGCTGATCTGGGGAACATTCAGCATTCGTCCTTGGTTTGTTTGCCTTGGAGATTCCGTCTAGTCATGCTCATCATTTCTCGGTGATCAATTGTTTCACACAATGTAGCCCAAAGACAGAGAACTGAAGTAATTTTTAACATTTTTTTTGTTTTACCTTCAAAATATTTGGACTTAAAAACTCTGACAACTGAACCACGTGAAAAAACAGATTACAAATGATGAAATGTGGGTTTTAGTGTGGGTGTGTGTGTGTGCTGACATTTTATTCCTGTGTGATGCAATATGTTTGTGGGTTCGTTTTTATTAGTTGACATATTTCAGCCATGATGCAGCTGCTCCAGGGAGAAGCTGAGCTGGCATAAAGAGGAAGGGATATGGTTCATGCGAAACGTGGCATTATCATGTCAGGCTCACGTCTTCAAATTAATTTGGAGTTAAGCAACAAATAAAGGAAAGAGGCATCAAGAGAATATCAAATCTTTTGATAGTTCCTCTTGATGTGGCAGTTGACCAAAACCAAAAAAACATGAAAACACTTTATAAAAGTGCTGCTGCCATCTGACCAGCCTCTGCCCAAACTGGTTGGAGTAAAGTTGCTTACAGGGTATAAGGTCAAGCTACTAGCTGTTCTACAGATTTGGTAGGAGACAGAGTTATGCTGTCATTCGCTCGGATTTTCCTGAACTGATTAGTTAATGCTGCTGAAGTCCAGTAGTTGACCCGAGATACCAACACATGGGCAACTTTAGCCTTACATTGAGGAACCACATGCACACTTTAGTCTCAGGAGGCCTCTAGTGGCAGGAGTGACATGGTGGTAATGCGAGGATGACGGAGAGGTGGGATGTGGTTAAACTGAGGTCTATATGTGTAGAATTACTGGGATTCTGACTGCACTGGGCAATGTGGGATGGACCATTGCTACGCCAGGTTCCGTGCGTTCGAAAGTAATTTTCGACCAGCCAGAGTTTTTCATTCAGCCTTTGCTGTAACTTCCTACTATGCATATCTGAAACAAAGAATGAAAACATTATTTCAGATCTCTTCTCTTTGGGCCACTCCTCACATTCTGTGCACACCGTCATATACAATGCCATACAGAGAGACAACAGAACAGCACACAGACAGACTCTCACTCTCAGGACATTTTATCTCAGACAACTCCCACAACGTCCCTTTTTGGATTTATTAAGTTAAAATGTAAAATAATTAAGATACAAACAAAAAATCATGACAAACTGATGCCATTAGTGTCCGTTTACAGTTCCAAAAAAGTATTTGCTCCCTTACAGATGTCTTTGATCTTTTTTGTCACTCTTAACCTGAGTAAATGCAAAAGGCAGTTTTCAAAGGATGATTTCATTCATTAAGGGGAAAAAGTTATTCTAAACATCCTGGTTCTTTCTGAAAAAGTAATTGAAGCAAAGTGTCCCCAGGCTATGTCTGACTTTGTATGATGATGTTTTTCTGAAATGCAGATGTAACAGGACAATTTCCAAAAAGTCCCACTTTTATCTTATCAGACCACGTTAATATTTTCCAAAAAGTCGTGGGGTTCATCGAGATCCTTTTGGCAAATGTGAAACAGACCTTTGTGTCCTTTTTGAGGTTTTAACCTTACAACTCATAAATGGAGGTACTTTTTGTGCCATCTATTTCTTATAGTTGAATCATGACCTTTGACCTTAACCCTAAGTACGAATTGCGAAACAGTGATTAAAAATTTTTTTAGTTTGAATTTCTTTAGAATGGAGCATGATGATGATGATGTTTTGCTTTTTGAGATCATTTAGCCTACTTCATCAGACCCGTTCCATTAAAGTGATTTCTGAATTCAGGTCTCAGTAAGGCCAGGGTATCATCATTTGAAAACAACATTTTATATTTATTCAGGTTCTCTTCATTTGATATTGATGTTTGTTTGCTAATCTAAAACATTAAAGTGTGACAGAATAAAAAACCTGAAGAAAACTTTAAAGGGGCAAATACTTTTTCACAATATTGTATAAAAATCAAGCAGACATATAATTTATCAAACATAATGCAGCTTGTCTCACTTATGTTACTGATATGTTACAATCTTAATGCAAAATAATATCAATAATATAAGTGTGTATTCAGTGCTTCTCTCCTTAGAGTCAGGGACAATTTAAATCAGCAGCTGAGCCCTGAGACTTACGGTCAATCTGGTCGGCAAACACCTCCCCGTAGATCATCCAGTAAGGCATGAAGAAGATGTTTCTGGCTAGCATCCAGGACGGGTCTTCATTAGGGTTGAGGATGGCCTGACGCGCCACCCCAAAACTCATCAGCACCACCAACATGATGATCACAAAATACATCATGTCGATCATCTGATGGAGGGGTGGAGAAAGGGAAAGGTGAGTAAAGGAATAAAGTAAATGAACGATTAGTTAACTAATAAGGCAAAAAAGGAAGCACAGCTGAAAAAAAATCTGATTATTAAAGGGCTGTAATTGCATTTTTGATTGCTATTCCAATAAAATTAAATTAGAATTATTTAGGACTGAGACTCGAGTCCAATAATTAAAATGCATCTAATCTGGGTTAATTTCAGATTGATTAAAGAGGTTCCAGGGCTGAAGAGACCACCCTTCCTCCAGTCTAATTTATACTCTACAAAACTGTGACTCTGTAACATTTTTTAATCAAGACTGTGGCTTATTGTTTTTCTAAAAGGGCGAGACAGTCACACTTTTAAAGCTAATTTGGGCACAAAATTGTTATTTTTACCATCACTCCACTGTCTTAAAAATATAAAATCACTGTTGCTCTGTTTAAAATCCGTTTTATTGCCTTTTTATAATGTCACATTTGTTTTTCATTATGTCTCACAAATTGCACAAACAAGCATTAGAAGTGCTGCAGCATAACATGAGTCAAAAGAACTGACTGACTTCTCTCCAACCGACTGCTGATTTTCATATCAAAGACTTTGCGTCCGGTGGTACACAGTCCACGTCAAAAGCAGTCAAGCATCAGATGGTTACAGATTTGGGTCTTCATGCATAAATCATAGGCTCTGATCTTGTACTTGTTGAGATCAAACAATCAAGTTAAGAGGCGCTGGTACTCCATTAGCATTGGGCTTGCACACCAGTTACAGATTACACCTTTGCAATCTTAGAGCTCAAATTGATTGTGCAGTCACTATCAATTATGTTTCTTTGAAAGTAAACAAATCCCAAAGATTTGATGGGGAAGAAAGAAAGGCAAACATGAACAACCCTGCATCCTCTTACCATCTTGCCGATCATCATCACGTAGGGACCCAGGTACTTGTTGACTCCAAAGATGTCAAGAAGCCGGATGTACCAGTAGATTATGTTGACGCAGTAGATGACCCGCCCATAGCTCATGAGCGGTGGCTCCTGGAGACGCAGAACCATGCCGACGGAGAAAATGAGGATGGCCATGAGGTCTGTGATGTTCCAGTATTCCTGGAGCCATACCTTCACCTTCTGCAGTAACTTCCCTGGCTCTGACATCAGGATCTGGAAGACATTGGTAAAAGGTCTAAGACGTGGGACTGATGGAAAGTGGTGTTTATAAACAAGAAGAATAAAAATGTGACCTGAAAAGTGACTGAAACAAAAGAATAGAAATGCATTTTATCATGATCACCATAAGAGGGCAGTATAAATTCATCAATCAGACGTTTGGACATCTGAGGAAGCTTTATGGTGCAGCAGAAAATGATGTGACACAATGATTAATGCATTTCATACACTTACAGTACAAAAAAGCCACGGAGTGAGGTTGAATTTATTATATGGTCACAATGTATTTTCTATTTACTCTTTTTCTTTTGTGTTTTTTCCATTTCTATATCCTACTTTCATCACCACCATCCTGCTACCCCTTTCTCACACTTTAATGTGCTTTTTGTGGCTCCTTGTTCACCAATCCATCACCGTTTGTCTGTTTTGTTTTGAGCTGTTTCATGAAATGAACATAATGTTGTAACTCTGGTCTCTGACACTGATGCAACTAAACAGTGACTTGTTTGTGTCTCATCCAGTGCTTACTCTGTTCAACACATCCTTGCAGTCGTATCTCACATTTACATTTATCCAGGATCATATGTACCTCTCTCATCTTTTCAATGCCATTGGTGAAGATGTAAGCAATGACAATCCACTCTTGAGGAGAAGGCCAAAGGTCCATCTTGACCAGGACGATGTAGTTAAACAACATCAGGTATCCCACATATGCCATCTGCATGAAAATACAACAGGAGAAGAAGGGTCACATTTTGGGTTATATGTTTATGTTTGGGCCATATTTTCAGTTCATTTGATTTTAGAACTGGCTGCAAAATGGTAAAGACTAACTATAATGACACCACAGTTTTTATCACCTACTGCCAAAGACAAATGGTGGGTGATAATGTTTTTGCCTAAATCTGTATGCATTATTTTATCAATAATTTTGCTTTTGAAATAAGTACAATTCAAGATGGCCGCCACAGCCAACTGACCATGGCTAAAACTCAGTCAGCTTTACAGATATTGAGCTGAAGTCATCCCCATCACATACACACTCAAGATATTTCCCTAAAACCCTGGCATGAGAGTCCACTCTGCTCACAGTTTAGCAAAATATCTCATAAATTATTTGATGCATTTTAATAAAATTCTCAGAAACTAATCGGTGTATGTAGCTCATTACTTTTTAAAAGTCAACCCAATTTTAAATGGCAGCCACTGTCAACTGACCTTAGAAACCCGCAAAAATGGATATACCGTAAC
Organism: Callopanchax toddi; assembly: GCA_006937965.1. Classification (NCBI taxonomy): domain Eukaryota; kingdom Metazoa; phylum Chordata; class Actinopteri; order Cyprinodontiformes; family Nothobranchiidae; genus Callopanchax; species Callopanchax toddi. The sequence goes on along the minus strand of SSNR01000009.1, from coordinate 3,378,341 downwards.
TTAGTTAACCTTAGATATACTGAACTGAAATCTGGTGCTAATATAATGGGAGCTAAATTCCATTCAGAACACATTCTCTAAGTGCTAACAGTTTGCACAAGACCTTGAGATATTGTGAGCATGTGCATGGCTTTAATTGTCACAATTTACCCAAAATTAAATTCTCAACATATAATGATTCTAGTTTAATATGGTCAATGTCAATTTTATTTAGATATCACTTTTGAACAACCAGGACTGCACCAATGTGCTATACAGCAGCAATACAGAAAGCATGAGTACCAAGTAGAAGTGGGTCTTTAAGAGTTTTTTTTTATGACAAAGGTTCTGAGCAGATCTACTGTAATGTGGAGTGGTTGAATGTTCCAGAGGTTAACGGCAGCCACAAAAACAGAATCACCTCTGCTCTTTAATCTGGGTCAGGGAACAGCGAGGAGCATCTGGTTATTTAACCTTAGGGTTCTGGATGGAGTGTGGATCAGTAAAAGGTCCTGGACATATGGGCCAGACCGTGAAGAGCCTTGAACACCAGCAACAAGAGCTTGATGTGGAATCTGTATTGGATGCCAGTGGAGAGAAGTGGAGAGAAGCCAGAATCGGTGTTATGTGCTCCATTTTCTAGTACCTGTTAGGCGATGAGCTGCAGTATTCTGAGCAACTTGACAGTGGATGGAGGACTGATCAAAACCCTTATACAAAGAACTTCAAAAATCTATCCGTTGTAATGAAAGAATGGATGAACTCTGACAGAAATGCTAGACCTTTAACTAAATGAGTTATTATGGCCTGATAATGTATATTCAGTGTGAGTTATTTTCTGATCAGATTCAGTAAATCCACGTTTCCATATTAAACTCCAGATTGACGTATTATTACAGAAAGTGAGATTTTTTTTTCCATTAGCAGGTAAAGGGCTGCATGGTGGCGCAGTTGGTTAGCACTGTTGCCTCGCAGCAAGGAGGTCGTGGGTTCGCGTCCCGGCTCTGCGGCCTCTCTGCGTGGAGTTTGCATGTTCTCCCCATGCATGCGTGGGTTTCCTCCGGGTGCTCCGGTTTCCTCCCACAGACCAAAATACATGACTGTCAGGCTAATTGGGCTGGTAAATTGTCCTTAGGTGTGAGTGGGTGTGTGGTTGTTTGTCTCGTTTGTCTCTGTGTGGCCCTGTGATGGACTGGCGACCCGTCCAGGGTGTCCCCCGCCTCTCGCCCCTTGACCACTGGAGATAGGCACCAGCTCCCCCGCGACCCTCTGTGGAGGAATAAGCGGCTACAGAAGATGGATGGATGGATGGATGGATTAGCAGGTAAAGCATTTGACTGAAGTGGGTGAAGTGATTGTGTGACAGAGACTTTTCTTATTACGCACAGCTGGTTCCTATGATAAGTTGGACCACCGTTATTAAAAAAAAGCAGCGCTCCGCAGCAGGTGACAGGTATGAATACAATCTGTGTAATGAGTTGAGGGCCACATTCTGAGAGAAAACCAAGCATCTGTTTCTACATTCACTTATTATACTGTAAAATATTTTTGTTTTAACGTGAATGACAGAAATGAGAGGCAGGGGGAAAGAATGATGCAAAAAGCAGCAGAAACATTTTTTAGCACAAGTAAACACTAAAGAAAACCCTGCTGGTGCTAAAGACGTGTTTTTATTGGATGAGAAAATTAAAGGCGCCCGAGTGTGGAAACAAAAAGATCCGCTTGCATGAAATATTATATTAAGCATATGCTCAGAGGCGAAACCTTACACCAAATACAAACTATAAACAGAATCTCGATGCATGCTGCTGTGAAAAACACATATTGAATACACTTTTTCCCCACTTGGAGCAACACTCTAACTGTAAACTTTAAATCAAACACTAACTCAAAGGATGTACTGCCAAGGGCTTTTTACTGAAACGCAGAGGCTTTACTGTATATTTGAGCTATTAATTCAAAATGTCTACAGTATGTGTGATTCAATTCTTTTTCTATACTTCCCTCAGCTTCTAGCATTCTCCTCCTTTCCTCACTTAACTTTAACACCTCAGTAAAGCAAGTTAGAACAGGAGTTTAATGACAATGGAGGCTGTGTGGAAGCAGACATTAATCGCAGGAATGATGCTTTTGCAGGACTCCAGTCAGCAGAAACACTGTCCGTGGGAGAATGTAGGAGGTGTTGCTGAAGCTGACACTCACCGTATGAAACCAGAACTTGACAATTGGAGCGTTGTAGAACTCATATATCTTGCGTCCCATGGGGATGAGGCGGTGGCGGCTCTGAACCTCCTCAACATCCTTTTTTCTGGATGCCTCGGCGGTTACCTTACCCAGCATTGCCTGGGCGAATGCAAACCCCGTGTGGAGCAAGGGAGGAGGGAGTGATAGGTGTGAGGATTGAAAGGAAGGAGAGAGTGAGGGAGATGGAAATATAGAGGAGGAGTTGGTCAAGATACAAAAGGAGGAGATAAATGAAGACGTATGTTTGGAAAAGGAGAATGTGGAAAGGGATAAAAGACATAAACAGATAGAAAAGCGGGTTATTTTATGAACAACGGCGTGGCTTTAACATCGTAATCAAAGAAGCAAGCACGCAGGCAACGTTATCATTCCAAAAATGTGAAATGTCTGTTTGAGGTGGCGTTTGAGTGAAGGCTGGTATTGTAACACAACATGACGAAGACACGGACACTCATGGATTGTGTCTCAGACAACAGTTAGGAGGAGATAGACACAGTGATACAGACAGGAGGAGTACAGAAAAAGGACAGAGAAAAGGATTAGACATAGATATCTCAACTCAATCTGTGACACATTTTCGTATCCATGAGAGAGGGTTCTGAGCCCACTGGGTTTTATGGGTCATGGTCTTAATGTAAAAGCAACACCATATCCCCGAGGGAGTTCATCCATGGAATTGTATTGTAATTGTAAAAAACCTGAACTTTGAAAAGTGGTACGAATATTAGATAAACAATGAGGAGTTGGTCCCCAGGCCCGTAAAGCTGGTGTTAAATCTATTTCTGTGAAATCGGCATGAAATAATAAAAAAAAGTGTCTACGTGAGAAAAGAAGAATCTGGGAATCGTGGCGCACACATGCGGGGCCTTCGAGAATATCGGATTCAGATGCGGGCGTGTAAATCCCATTACGTCTTTACTGTACTCTCAAAACCCACATCATCCATTCAGCAAGTAACCACAAGCTAACAGGTTCATTACGTGGTTTATCGAAAGCATCCGAAGACACAATACAATCTCCCTTTGTGGTGAAGAGGTGTGTGTATATCTGTATGAATCTTTGTATGATTCATAAGAATCTGAAGGTGCATTGTGCAGTCAGAAGCCAGGGCAATATGGAACAGGCTCATAACAAATGCATTCTCAAAGGAAAAAGGTTTTTTGTTTAATACCAGAAAGCCTTGAGGGCTTTGAGTGTTACAGGGCCCGTTTTTGTGGGTGTTTGCGCTGGCTTGCTGGCTTAGCTGTATGCAGATGGAAAGTATGTACAGTGGCGCTGAAGGCGTACAATTTCAGTTTAGTCCCTTCTTAAGATGACCACTCATCCGGTTTGGGTATTAAAATTACCGCCCGAATCCCAGCCTTCATTTAAATAAACAAACTGGGTGAGAAACTCATCAAGAGAAGTGGACAGACTGAAATAGAACATGTCTTATTCCTGCTGTACATCCATGTCTATGCAGATGGACCAACTCTTCCACTGTGAGCTGGGAGAAGGTGCTCAGACTCTGCATGATTAAAGCCCTGCAGCATCATGCAGACACAGTTATATAATGCAAAAGCCTGGGCCTCCCATGCTCAGCAGCTGACATGCTGAGTGGTATGCTGCAGCAAACCATTACTGATGGGAGAGAGAGTGAGGGGCAGCAATCGGCTGGCATACGGTACTGTACCTCAATCAGACCTGAGTTTGGAGGAAAAAGAAAAAGAAAGAAAAAGCTGGAAGAATAGGGGAGGAGTGGGAAATTCAATATAATAGATAGAAAGTGAGAGAAAGAAAGGAGCAAGGAGAGAGATGGGAAGAAAACAAGAAAGAGGGCAGAGAGAGACACACACGGGGGAACCCACAAGCGGCGACAGACTGAGACGCTACAACTCCACACCATGTCTTTGCTAAGACGACAAGGAACAGGAAGGGACGATTTTACTGGAAGGGTCCAGTTGGCCGGACAAGTACGTGTGTGTGTGGGGAGGATTGTGTGCACGTTTGTGCCTATCTCATTGTGGGCTTTCCTTCAAATTAGTCCACAAGAGATATTTGGAAGGCACACAGAGTCAGTGATCAGTTTTGGACTCAAACTCAGTAAGTGTGTATTGTGTTATTTGGATATGTGTATGGATTCTGAGATGCGGGGCTGAGGTCTCTCACCACGGAGTTGTACTGCGTCTCACAGTAAGATCTTACTGTGAACTCCATGTCCTCCTCCTCCTTCTCCTTGACCGGTTTCTCTGGCTCCTCCTCTTCCTTCTCCTGCAAGTAGTTATCCTGATCCTGGGGCATGTAGGACATCTCATCCTTGTTTTTGAACTCCAGACTCAGGATGGACGGCGGCAGAAGAAGACCTAAAATCACCTGGATAATGAGGGAGACATAGAGATGAAGCAAAGTTAGAGGATAAAATGGATGTCTGTAATCACAGATGAAAAATCTGGACACAAACAAAGTTTTAAAGCTGATCTGCAACTCCACACTCATGTGAAACTCACATGATAAAAATGCATCTTTGTAGTCACCTCTGCATCACACCACAGTGGTATGACAGAGCTTTAGAATTGAAAAGAGCTCAGACGAAGGGCTCTTATTGTGGAAGTCAATTACAAAAGCATTATTTCAGACAGGTAGCAAGATTACTGCACTGCTAGGGTCGATGAGAGAAACACCAGCAGCAGATAAAGGATGCACACTGTACACACTTCAAATATATAACACAAGAAAAGAATACTCTAAGTAAGGGATGCTGAAATGACAGTGGAAGGTGAAGAGCTAGGGAAAGTGACAGTGATAAGAGCATGGAAATCAAGTGTTTTCGTATCTCTGTGAGCGGCTTTCTAATTATTTTTCAAAGCATCATCTGGCTTAAATATAAACTAGAAAATATTGATAGATTTAGGATGGAACAGAGAGAGTGATGAGTGAGATTATTATGAATAACCACAGGACATAAAGTAGTGCCTCAGCTTCTCATGCTGTCATACACAACAAATACATGTATAGTTCATTTACAGCCTCCTGTAACCGCATACCCTCCAAGCATGGTTAGAAATGCTTTTACAACTATATCAACTTAAAAAATAAAAACTCATTGTTTTGACATTCTTATTTGATCATAAACTCCTGGAGGCCTCGAATCTTGTTTGTTCCACTTATTTGTTCCTTTTTGTCTTTCTGCTTCAATGAATTTGTCTCAGCACAGCGCTCTTGTCTCCTTTTCCTCCAGCAAAGAAAAAAAAAGGCCAAACCATATTTACTGCATTGCAAGCCTTTCCTGCTCCAGACCAGTCAGGCCCCTTCATCCTGCCTCATTCAGCAGAATGAATGAGTGCAAACCCAACCTTCAGCAAATCCTGAAGCGACACTTCATTAAAAATAGCTCTAACCTTTGTGGTGTGGGCAGCCGCCCTCTGTCACCATATTCCACCAGACATCTAAGGAAGCCACATGAGCACATATCGCTCAAACCTCAACCACTGCTCTTCAGTGAAACATGTCTTCTTGACTCTAAGGGATGTTCATTACACTGGCCTTTATGTAATATCTACAGGGCAAACTGTCATGTTAATGTTTTCAATAAAAAGGTCAAACCTTTCTCCCCCTCCGACTTAAATGATTTGTGCAAATGAAGTAAGCTAAAAGCTTGCCATATCTTAAGTAGTAGCCATTAACAAACATTTTACATACAAACATTCTAATTACTAGTATGCTTATTCTAACACTGCCAGCCTTTCTACAAAAAGATGTTCAGCACACATTTATGGGTTTATTGTGGAGACCAATGTGCATTTTCTTCTTGAAGTCTTGTCAGGAACACTAGATGATTGTTCAACTGGTGGGAAACTTATTTATTTACTACTTACAGATGTGTCAAAAATAGCTTTTTTTGTCAATAACATATTTATATTTGTCAATTTTTCATCTACTATTCAGACATGTAACAATCAAATATTTGTATGAAGTTTATGGTAATCTTCATTTAAAAATATGGCAATTTTTCATGCTTTGCACTTTGCAAACTTGTGGAAAATGTGTTAAAAAGTAAAATTTCTTTATGGTGCAAAATAATGTGTAGTAATTCAATAAACAGTGTCGCAAAGGAGTCAGTATTTCCCAACAAAGAGCACTGACAAGTTTGACTTTCAGCTGAAAGAAGAAGCAATAACATGTTATTAAGCTGAATTTGAATAGTTAGTAGGTCATGCTGCAAAGCAACCATTGACACAAAATGTTCTACTGAATAATTGTTAAAGAAGGATGAAGATAAAAACAAAATCCTCAATTAAAATCGATAGAAAAGTCATGGAAGGAACTTTCTGTGAGGAGACCCATCAACATTATTTCAGACTGATAGATTATAAAACATATCACCATTGTGGTTTTCTGTGGTGTGTTTCGTTTCTTGTATTTAGTGTATTTTGTGTATGGTTTCTAATATCTTGTTTCTGTGATTCCTGTTCAATGTGTCCCTCTTGGTTGCAGAGCTCCTCACTTGTATTTCACCTGTAATCACTCACTCAGGTAATCAATTCAACCATATCTATTCTTCTGATTCTTAGTTTTCAGATCCTACTCTTGCCATGCATGTTTTAAAATCTTGTTATCATACCTTTTTCTGCCCCATGAGTCCAATTGTAAATTTTGTCTTTTGTTCCTTTTGCATCTTCCCTGTTCTTTGACAAATTTTTGGTTCCTCATCATTAAAACCTTTTGGGATTTTACCTGCCAGCTGATGCTGTTCTTACATGCAACCTTGGGTCCAACTACAAATCATTACAAGAAATGTTTAACTGTTGCACATAAGATCACAACAGATGATCAAAGAGAAAATGTGTCAACAGAATTTGCAACACTGGACACATTTCTCAATACATAAATCAAATATAACATTTTGTCCAGTGTTTATTTGAATTCTCATCAACTTTTAGAAAAAAATAGATTTCTGATTGTGTTAAAGGTCATATCAAAACATCAAATGTAAGCTAATATAAGGCAGGCTCTCTAACTATGTTTATCAATTTATTTTACTTTTTTGCAAAAAATAATGCCGTTTCTCATAAATATGAAAAGGGTTGTTATAACTTTCTAAGCCTAAATTTTATCAAGCAACCAAAAGGTAATTTAATATTGAAAAAGAACCTAATTCTCCAACACGAAAAGCTGAGAACACAAATGTAGATGCATTTTATTTCAAGCCTTTACCCACAGTTCATCCTAAACATCTGCTCTTATCGTGCTACCTTCAGGCCAGAGTTCTTGCGCATGCGCAGGCGTCCCATCCACATGTCGGTCAGCAGCATCTGACTGCAGGTGTGAGCGATGAAATCTCGGTGTTTGGCTGCTACAGCCAGCTGCAGACAGGTGGCGTTGCTCCAGTTTTTCAGCTCATATGTCAGAAGTTTCATGGCCATCTGCTCGTCCTGTTTATAGGACTGATCTAGGAGCTCCACTGCCAGCTGGCCGAACTCTCTATCAAAACATAAGCAGGACATATACAGACAGACTTAAAAGGAGACAGTGATTTATTTTGTTTAAATGTCAAAATAAAAGTTCTTGAGATCATCTAATGACTGGATTTTGTAAAAAAAAAAAACTATTTGTACACACTAAAATGTTTTTATTTATTGTTATTATAAGGATTTTATTTTCAAATTGGAGCTAAAATTGTGGGAATTTAGGGAATGAAAGCAGACACAATGAAAAAATCAGGGTGGTAAATGTCAAAAACACCATAGAGCATTTAAATATGACAGTTGCCTGAAAACATAAATTACATGCCTCAGTTTTATTTTAATTTCAGCTAATGAAAGAACATTCATGTACACAGACATAAATACATTCATACTGCTGGGATGACTTGAAGGACTCACAATGTCGCAGATGCACCACATATCCCACAGTTCAACTGAGTTCTATGAACAGATGAACAACTTCCTGTTTCTTTGAAATACTTTTCAAATAACTTACACAAGGCAGACTTACATAACCGGCAAAAATTGCAACACTCTTTACTCAGCTTGAGTGAAAACATCTTGAGAGGCAAGAGCTCCCTACAGAACATGCAAGCATAAATCCACATCCGCACATTAGAAATAAATAACATGATTATCCTTTGAGTTTTCACAAACAAGCACATAAACCGAGACAAAGGTCTTTCCAAATACTTCAAATTATGTGGTGTTTGGGAAAAAATAGCAAGCAGTTAAATGAAATCTTTAAAGGGCGCCATGTGGGAAGTTGAACTAAAAATATCTCAGCTCTAACTCTGTTTTTTTTTTAGCAACTGCATTCATATTAAGGGAGTTAGTGTTTTCTGTAGCCAGCATTTTCTTCTCTTGCATCACCTCCATCTTAGTGCACATCCTTAACTAACGATGATGCATGTTGTTTGAGTTCTGTGTATGTCTCTTACATCTCATGGGATTCAGTCTGGTTGCAGCAGAAGAGGACATGTCAGTGTGTGCATCTGGTTATAGTCGAGGCAGACATTCATGTCAAAGTTCATAGCTAAACTTCTCATTAATCATTTCATAACTTTGTTTCTATTTTTTTTTACAGAGTTTTACTTAAAACTCTCAAATCCCAGCCAGTCAGGACAGATCCTGGTTCTGGTTCTGATGGAGCTGTTAAAAGGGATTTTTCTTACCACTGTCATCCAGTGCATTCTCAGGGTGGGGCTTGCATTGTCTAGCGTTACCAAATACGCTATAACCTCTGACCTTTGACCCCTTGACCATCACACAAACAATAATCCTCTTTTTCCCAATAACGTGGATTACAATGACTCTTTTATTATGTTTTAACCTGAATCAACATTCTTCCAGGTGTCCAGATTGTTTTTCCGGAAAATTCCAAAGGACTCTTTTAGTATAATAATAAACTCAAAAGACTCCTTGGTGTCTCTTTCTAAATGACACTCTTAACCTACTGTTCAGTGATTAATGCACTTTCTCCTACAGTATGAATGTTTGATCCAGCTTCAGTATTATTTCATATTTGTACTTTGCTAAGGTTAAATCAGTATTATTTTATATTCATTCATTAAGGTGAATATGACTTTAAAGACCTGAGTCAAGTGACTTGATAGAAACTCTCCCATTGGTCCACATCAATACACGACTCCCATTCTCCCCGCCCCATTCTCTCTCGGGCCAATACGGAGACGCTGATGCTTTTATCACCAGTAGAATCGATTACTGCAATGCCCTGCTTTCTGGTCTTTCCAAAAAGAGTACTTCAGGTCTACAACTTTTACAAAACTCAGCAGCCCGTGTCCTGACAAAGACCAGGAAGCGGGAGCACATCACTCCGGTTTTAGAGTTACTGCATTGGCTCCCCGTATGTTTTAGGATCGATTTTAAGATACTGTTAATGGTTTTTAAGTATCTTAATGGTCTTGGCCCTTCTTATCTTTCTGAACTGCTTTTGCCATATGAACCCTCGCGGTCACTGCGCTCCTCTGGCAGCCGTCTCCTAGTCATCCCTAAAGTCAGGACACACACCCACGGCGAAGCTTCTTTTAGTTATTACGGCCCTCGCCTCTGGAACAGACTGCCAGAGGACATCAGGACCGCAGAGAACGTTCAGATTTTTAAGAATAGACTCAAGACCCACCTTTTTAGATTAGTTTTTAACTGATTATTATTTATTTAGTTTTTTATTCACATTTTATTGGTCATTTTACTATTCATATAAGTTCTCGTTATTTTATATGCTATGCATTTTAATCCTCCAGTGTTTCCTCTGTGGAGCCCTCTGCCTTGGGACCGGTGGTCGGCGGTGGCGGCTCGGGCGCTCCCCGGTAGGGCCCGGGCAGTGGCGGGGGTTGCCACCCTCCATTCCCAGGTGCCCTTGGTTGGTGTGTTGGCTGCTGACCTGGTTCTACAGCTGACGAGGCAGAGGGCCCACTAGATGCGTGTTTCTCATTACTGGAGCCATCTGAGCTCAACATAGTGTTTACTGTGGTTTTTATGTATATGTGTGGGTGTATGTGTGCCTGGGAATGGGTTTTGGACTGGGAGGGGAGAGTGTCATAATTGTTCTATGTGTGGGAAAGGGAGGGAATGTGGGTTGTATGGGTCATTTTAATCTGTCAAGCACTTTGTGTTGCTCGCTGGGGCATGAAAGGTGCTATATAAATAAAGTTTGATTTGATTTGATTTGATCCCTTCAGCTACCTCTCCACTTCCTGGAGACGGGAGTCTCTCAGTATCCTACACTGAGACAAGACCGCTCACTGTTTTTCCTCGCTACACAGTGATGCTTCAAGGTCACCGGCCTCGCCTGTACGGGTAAAAAGCCCCGTTCCCGGCCGACCTCCACTCTCTCCCTCAGGAGCCAGACACCATCAGTCTGCCTCTCCTCACCAATATGGGGACGTTAGCTCAAAATGCTAACCACCAGCTACACCAGAAATGGGCTCACTAAGCTTCGTATCCTCAGATGGAACTGGTCGCCCCCGGCGGCTCAAACTGCCCCCGAAGGGACCCGACGACCGAGAGGGGTTTCCACCTTCCAGCGGTCATCCTTCCACGCCGGATCTGAACCATGGAACGCCGCCCGGTGAGACCCATAATCTGGTAACCAAGGCCTGCTTGATAAGTAACTCCATGTAACTTATTCAACAGTAACTCCTCCAACCAAACTCCCTTTAAGTTAACTCTCTAGTCTTAACATCACAGACTCAGATTGTTAAACTCAAATTAGGATCAACTTAGAACACCGTACCATCATGCTAAAAATGCTAAAACCATTGCTACCTCTTTGCTAATCTGTTTGTACTGTTCGTCAGCTTTTATAATAAATACTGTAAAGTCTTTTATTCCTGACTCAGTCTTCCTATCGTCAATATCAAGGTACGTAATCTACTCACTGTAATATCTCTATAGAGCCTAGGTCCCTGCATAAACCATCAGTTGTATGCCAAGGTGTCCGACGCTGAGCTGTCCGTATAAAACCGACAAAGCTAACTGATACAATTGCAGAAGTGTGCAGCTACAAACTTTAAACAGTTTAAAACACTACAATTGAAATGAAAATTTGATGTAATCTAATGGTTTTCTCAAACAGAAAATGTTTACTAATTGGCATTTTATAATCTAAATCCAATTAAAGCAGCTCTCTGGAGGATTTTTCTCTGTATCAAAGTTTTCTAAATGTTTTAAATGATATTTCAGGTCTAAACTATGATCTATGGGTTGAGTTCCACAACATCTGTCATTCTGATGAAGACCCTCCTTCCTCCTAGAGACCCCTTTCCATTATTTCTTGCCGCCGACATTTTCCAGCCAATGAAATTCAAATTTCTGCATTCTCTCAACATGCACGCGCATCGACCAAACCTGTACCAGTAGGGGGTGCTGTCGTACAGGACGCTCCGTGTGTTTCTCTGTTTACCGTCTCGTTCACTGAGGACTCACAGCTCATTTCTACTAAAAACCTACCCATTCTCCAGCTAAAGACGGGTTTATTTTTATTTTTAAACCTTTCACCTCACAGAATGGCAAGGCTTGACAGGATTACGCATTTATTTTGGTCAGAAAGTTCATCCAGGGCCGAGTCAAGTTCAGCTTCAGAGTCCAGCAGCAGCTCTCTGCTAACAGAGCTAATATCAGAAGCAGCAGGGACAGAGAGGGCTCATCAGACCCTCGTAGTATTGTTGGAATAAGACTGTGAACTGTGAGTGATTAAACCCTACATATTGAGCGATACAGTTCATGTCCGAAGTATATGCGCCGCGTGCACGCGCGCATGCGCGACCGGACGCGCGTGTCGAGATGTTTTGAGGAGGAGCCTTTGGACGTTAGATTCAAAAACTGCTCCCCTGATGAAATCCTCCAGAGTGCGGCTTTAAGTGGGACTAAACTTTTATTCTAAGTTAATGACTTGGTTTATTTATTAAATAGTAGGCTGATATTTGTGACTTTTTAGGAAGTCAGCTGCCTGTGCATGTGGCAGCTCACTGCAGTTTAGGCAAAAATTTAATTTCTGATACACAATTATTCAAGTTTTGCAGAATAAGTATTTAATCAAAACAAACTATTTTTAGGAAGGCAGTAAAATGGCAGCTGAATTAATGTTGTAATAAAATAAACAATAAAACTGTCAGAAGGCTTATTATATTTAACAGTGTTGGTTTATCCTGCTAAAGAGTATTAAAAATGAAAAGTAATATTTGCAATAATAAAATGTGTGTGTGTCTGTGTGTGTCACACCTGGAGTTGTGGTTGAGTTCTTGCGAGATGTCGTCCACCATGTCATTCTCAGAGGCTTCGTGGGCCATGGCTTTACACAGCTTACATGCCACCAAGGCCTTGGCCATGGCTTCCTCTCCATGCTGCCAAAAGAACAGCGCCATCTTCTGACGTTTCATGAGCACAGCCCACACCATCAGCTCATGGAAGGGGAAAGGGAAGTGGTTAATCTCCGGGTCATCTAAGTCAATGTCCACCTCTTCCTCTCGTTTACGCGTCGTCTTCTGGCGTCCTCTGCGAATTGGCATGTCATCCTGATGGTAACCAATAAAAACAGTTTGACTAGAGGACCTCAGCAGGACCAGAGGTAGATTGGACTTGTGAGACACACCATAACACGTGAAATGACTTTGTTGTTACCAGCTAAACACTCAGCACATTTCACAAGTTAGAGGGTTTGAGGGATGAAGGAGAGGAATGGTGGAGGAGCTAAATAACAACCTTGATGGGATCAGGACTCACCTCCATTCCCAGCAGTTTCAGGGCTTTGGGCTAAAAACACAAAACAACACAAACAAACAAAAGAAGAGCTGTTGAATGTATTTTTCTGTGCACTTTAATCTATAAGCACAGACTCAAAGACTTGTTACAGGAGGCTATATAGATTAACATCTCAGTTAAATGACTTATTTTAAAGGAAAAAGCTTTTGTTGATGTGATTATTACCAATAAAAAAATCACAAGATCAATAAGCTCCTATGTATTAAAGTGAAGCATACTTGTGTGTTTGCTACAGTGCTGTGTATCTGTCAAAAAGCAGGACACGTATGAATTATGCATTCATGAGCTATCATCCAGTTGGTAAAAATAACCCAAGTTTCCTGTGGGAATTTTGATAACCACATCTATTTCAAGGCTTTGTTGTTACTTAACATCAGTTTGTGTGTGCGTACACACATGGCTGTGTGTGGATCGCACATTCAGTTCACGTAGAAAATCGCTGTGAAACTGGAACTGACTCGCTCTCATTTTGCCAAGTCTCTGTCCCGCTTTTTAGCTCCACATTATCCACGTCTATGCAGCAATTTATTGTTCTCACTTTGTCCTGTACAAAGGTGCCACCAAGCAAACCACGCCTCAAAAATGTTGTCAGGTGACAATAGATAAATCAGACTTAAATGCATTAACCTTTTAAACTTGAAATGCTCATCAGGAATTTCTGGTTTAATTTTAAAAATTGCATCTGTTTTTAGGAGAAAATTTGCTAAATAATTATGCTATATTATAATTTATTTTAAAGGCATTTGCTACCTGTAGTGCTTAGATCCAGAGAGCAGAAGACAAGTGTAGCATCCAGCATTTTTTTAAAGTAATAATCCTGGTAAAGCCAAAGGGGCCTTAAAATAATCAATCAGTCTGCGATGCATTTGGTGAATGCAAATAAGCGCTTTAAGATGTGTACACGTCTCTCAATCATTTATGGTATTCTTAGTCTAGAGAGGATTTAAAATCTCTCCAGCTAGCTTTGGGTCTTCCAGTGGGACGTGTTTGGAAAACCTACAGAGGTGACCATGGTTCATCATTAGATGTCCGAACCACCTCATCTGACTCATTTCAATGTTGAGGAGCAGTGGCTTTACTCTGACTTTCCCTTAAGAAAACAGACTTTCTCACAGTATATCCAGAACTTTTCTTCTCAACTTAGCTCCTTCATGATGAGCAGTACCCTCATTACTGCAGACAGATCCCAGATCTGCTGCTCTATCTCTGTAAACAAAACATCAAGATCCTTGAACTCCTCTGGTTGGGGCAGAAACTCCCAACCTAGAGAGAGAATTCCACCTTTTATCCAGCTGAGAACCATGACCTCAGATATGGAGGAGTTTACTATCATCCTGGCTGCTTCACACTCCACCTCAGAGCGTTCTGAAGGTCATGGCTTGAAAATGCTAACTGAACAATGCGATCATCAAAAAGCAGAGCTGAGCTCACGAGGTTCCCAAACGAGTCACTCTCCTCTCCATGACTAATCCTTGAGATCCTGTCCATTATCCTCAAAAATAGGGCTGAAGAAAAGGGGCAGCCCTGACACTGGGAATGAGTTCGACTCAGTGCTGAGAATGTCAGCAAAGCTCTTGCAAAAATATTCCTTCATTTTGTGTGTTAATGATTCAGCTGGTCGAAAGGCCAGAACACTTTATTTACATTATCCTTATGGGAGCTCTGACATCCTGGAATATCCCATCTGGGTGAAATGTTTAATTAAACAATAAAGGTGATAACTCATAACAGCTGTGTATTGATTTCCAGTTATCCTTAAAGCGGCACTCCGGAGGATTTCATCAGGGGAGCAGTTTTTGAATCTAACGTCCAAAGGCTCCTCCTCAAAACATCTCGACACGCGCGTCCGGTCGCGTGTGCGTGCGTGCACGCGGCGCATATACTTCGGACATGAACTGTACAGCTCAATGTGTAGGGTTTAATCACTCACAGTTCACAGTCTTATTCCAACACTACTACGAGGGTCTGAAGAGCCCTCTCTGTCCCTGCTGCTTCTGATATTAGCTCTGTTAGCAGAGAGCTGCTGCTGGACTCTGAAGCTGAACTTGACTCGGCCCTGGATGAACTTTCTGACCAAAATAAACGCATAATCCTGTCAAGCCTTGCCATTCTGTGAGGTGAAAGGTTTAAAAATAAAAATAAACCCGTCTTTAGCTGGAGAATGGGTAGGTTTTTAGTAGAAATGAGCTGTGAGTCCTCAGTGAACGGCTGAGACGGCAGAGAAACACACGGAGCGTCCTGTATGACAGCGCCCCCTACTGGTACAGGTTTGGTCGATGCGCGTGCATGTTGAGAGAATGCAGAAATTTGAATTTCATTGGCTGAAAAATGTCGGCGGCAAGAAATAATGGAAAGGGGGCTCTAGGAGGAAGGAGGGTCTTCATCAGAATGACAGATGTTGTGGAACTCAACCCATAGATCATAGTTTAGACCTGAAATATCATTTAAAACATTTAGAAAACTTTGATACAGAGAAAAATGCTCCAGAGTGCCGCTTTAAAGGCGACAAATGAACTGAAACAATGTCAGCACCCCTCACAGTAGAGACCAGAGGGTCTGGGCCTGTACAGTCCTCTCATGTGCTCACCCAGCTGTCCAACTGTATCTCTTCTGTCTCTGTGGATCACTGCATATGGTTTGTTGCACCACTGAACTGCCAACGATGCACTCATCTATGTAACGAGCAGTTTTGTGTCTTACAACACTACTGTAATACTCCTCTATAACTGTAGATAGGCAGTTTGTGTTGTCAGCTTGATCCTGAATCAACCAAAAGCCTGAGAAAAAAACTGATTTTCAGTTATATTTTTTATCTTTTTCTCACATTTGCACCATGGCCAATAAATGTGCACCAATGACCACAGCGTCTGACCCCATTTACTGATGTCTTTCTCATTAATTTAAACACAGATGTCACTTTAATCGCTGTAATGAAACACTTGTCAGTTGCACTTTGTGACTGAAGCTCGTGCCATCTGTGTCCCAACTGTGAGCACGTTTCAAAGTCATTTTCACATTTTTGGGTTGCAATAATCTGACATTAGACCAATTCCTGAAAGTGCTGCAGAGAAATGCAAAGCTTTTGTTGGAATATTTTAAATATAAAACTATATTACACTCATACAAACACATATATTCAAAATAAAACGCACCAATAAAACAAAACTCTGCTCCATACACCTGTGCACAGTCCTATTTTCATCACACCTGTGGCGACTTATTCATGCAGAACGAGCAACAGAACACCGTGTAATGTGCAGTGTGTGTGCACGACGTAAAACCCACAAACATTAGCATGACTTCAATTATCACAGACTCCACTTGGTTGGAGTGTGGAGATCATTTAGAGGAGTTTCTGTAATGGAGTACTCATTTTCTCTGAGTTAAATCGGCACATGACGAAGAGCCACTACTGCTGAGGAATGATTTGTTGCATCAAGGTTAGAACAGCCCACGTTATAATATAATATGTCATTGTGGAAATAAAGTGCTAAAACAAGGATTTTATGTTCGACCTCTAGTGATGAGCAGCGACTCGCACCCATTAAATCACAATTTGCGTGACATCTGAAAATGCTCTCAAGCTGAAGAACTCTACAGTAAAATGAGTTTTTCTAAACGTGTTGTTACTGGATAGCTCACCTGATGAGTCTGATGCAAACTTCAATTGAGAATAACTGAGGCAGAGGCATTCTATTATCTTGAGTTTTACACATATCTACAGAATAATTTACACCTTTTTTTTGTTTGAGCTGATTTAAAACCATAAAAGTTGTCCTTCCTTCATGCTGCAATTTGCACCAGACCTTTTCGTTCTGCTAATCTTCATGCAACATATTTGAAAATGTACCTGTTTATGCTGCTCAGTGATTTGCATCAGCAAAATGAAATGCATCCTCAGGAGAACAACTCCTAATTTACATTTAATTTATAAAAAAAAATACTTCTGTCTCACATCTGCCATTATGCTCCTGCAGGACAAGTTTGATCTCAAAGCTCATTAAACTGATATGGTTCCTTCCATTAGTGACACTGATTAAAAGGTAGGATGCTAATGGAGGTGGGAATCGTTTACTCACCCGTTTGGGTCCAAAGAGGTTATGGTACAGAGTTCTGAATCTCTTCCTGGTGTAGTTGCATCGATATGCCCCGCCCATGAGGTATTCAATGACCAGCCCTATGTCGATGAGACTGATGCGGTAGTCCGGGGGCAGGTTTCCCTACAAACCAGAGAGTGTTTACAGGCAACAACCCCACGCCAAGTGATTAAAACAAACAGAAAAAGGGGAAACGAGAACAAATGAACCACACATGGTCATACACACGCACGTCACAAAATCCATATCAAATTGTTTTTGGCTACAAAAGAAAACGTGATTATCAGATTCACCTTGAAGTAGATCCAACTGAACCCTGGATATTCTCGCTTGGAAAGAACACACAATGTCAGTGAGTAAAACGCACGATAAGCAAGAGCAGGGGGGATGAGAACACAGAAACTCTCGGGCAGGATCTCTCTTCCAGTCTTTCATTGAGACTAGTCTTTTATGAATTTGCAGCAGATTGGGGGCTTATTATGATTTCTTTTAAATTATGGAGGTTTGGTTCAAATTTTGAAACTTAAGGCTGTAATTTATCTATGGTTGTTTGACAGTATTGCAACCAAAAGTCTCCAATCCAGTCAACACAGCTTTGAAGAGTCTGAATCTTTAAATAAATCAAACATTAGAGGAGCTAAAGACAAAGAGAATCATAAGAGCAGTTTGAATCTGAGTTATGTCTGAGGACAATTACAATAAGTCGTCATAAGTTTCATTCAGGGAAATAATGAGATTGTTTCAGGGAAGTTCAATATTGACTTGAAGAGAGAAGATGAGAGCGATGGAAATGATTCATTAGCCTGGAAGAGAGCAGCAGTAGCATGGAGCGATAGGCAGCTAACGCTTGAGGGGAGAGTCATTATTGAAACAGAAGTTCTTTCATGTGAGGCCTAAAAGTCTGTCGATACTCATTGCTCTTCCCCATGTCTCTAACCTCAACCTTAAACCCTGCAGGAACTATCCTGGTCCCTGCTGTTCCTGTGAGACACACCAGTTAGCTGACTTATTTAAAAACAACCCTGACACCATTTCCTAGAAATCCTCTATCCTGCACCTCATTTTCTCACTGTTAATACCCTAAACACATGGGAAAATGAGCCCACAGTCTTTTTAAAACCATGTCGGTTAGCAAATGTGGTATTTGAACAAGAAAGAATAGATAAATAAATAAAATTATTTGCATTGTAGCCATTTTACTTACAAATTATAACTGATATGCAATTCTTCTGAACACACATTTCATTGGCCCACCTTTCAAGATTTCTACTGCTACTGTGGACACCAAATTTTATCCATGGTCCACCTCTCTTCTCCTTTAAACTCACACACAGTTCAAATAAAAATATTTTTGGGGTTTTGATCAAACAAAAGTTAGGCTGATTTTGTACTGTACAATCCAGAAGTAAACTAAAATATGTAAATTACAAAAGATTATTGCTGCCAAACCAGCAGAAAATAAAATGTCATCATGATACAAGTTAAATTTATTTATTTTTCTTCACATTTTAACATATTTGTATATAGTATAATTTATTTATTTTGTCCTGCTACAACAAAAACTAAATCTTAATGGGTTTTTTTTAATCATGTAATAGTGTGGGATACAAAAACAAAAACATATTGCACTGTGACATGATAAGTGTGTCTACTTTAATAATGTATGAACAGGTTGTTATACATTAAAGCAATCAGATACATCTATACTTTATTTTTCTTCCTTTAAAGTTCACAGTTATGTTGTTACAATTTTATTTCTAGTGAAGCAGATAACACCTGAACATCATATTTAATAAAAAGCTATTCGAGTTCTCCTTCCTTCCATATCTCCTAACCCGAGTAACAGCTGCAAAACAAATTCTTACTTTATCTGTTAGATGCTCATGCTGGCTAATGAATTAAAAATAACTTAACACAATCCTTTTTTACTTTAGAAGGTCAGAATGCAAAGAAAAATAATGTGTAAAACCTTTAAGTTAATCATCAAGGTGCACTGGGACCAACCTTTGTCTAAAAGCCACGTTTATTTTCTCTGCAGGGCAACTAGATTCTGCATTTAGCAGCTGTTGTCAACAAACTGCTCCATACTCAGCTTTGAAACATTATATAAAAGGGACCAGGTCACTAAAGCCAGCTTTTATCAGTTCTTCCAACTAATATTACCATAAACCCGCTCTCTGACTCACAAAAAAGAGGGAAAAACAGCTGCTGACAGTACAAGAAGACAATCCTTCGGGAATAATGGGAAAGAAAAGAAAATAGCGATGACATGGAGACTCCGCCCAAGGGAAAGCGGTTAGATCTAATTAGCATCATAGAACAATGACACACAAACACTTAATCACACTGTTGCAGTTACACAATCCTTTGCTTTGGATGATGGGATTTTTACGCCATGCACTAAAATGTGTTTGGCAGGTTGGTGAGACTGATGAGATGCAATGTGTTGTTTTTGTTGGGTTATTTTTCTGCACAAACTCAGAAATAAAGTTTTGTTTACAAACATATATATCATCTTCATCAACCTAGAAAACAATACATGTAATGAAAAACATGTTAAACACCTCTAAATGTTAACAACGGTGATGCGGGCCTCACAGTTCGACCTCTGTGAATCTAAATCTATGTTTAATGGTTGGTTTGTCATAGTGGAGTGTGCCATATAGAGAGACAGAGTAAAACTGAGCCATGAAAGGGGTTCGTGCAAAGCTCTACAGACAATGCAGCGCACAAATCCAGCTGAAAGGGAAAAGCTGGCGTCTATTTGCTTTTTACAGCTTCTAGAGCTACCAAAATGTTCACACACACACACACAAACAAAAGCACACAGAATAACATATGCACACCACAAAAAAGCAACACAAACTCTCCTTATAGTCAAACATGTCCTCCTCAGTATACACAATCTGCATCCTGTGTACCTGAGCAGCTACAAAACTACCAGCATGGCATGATGGGAATACCTTTTTCACATCTCTGACAAGGTGGTACAGCGTGTTTGATGGTCCATGTCGCTGTTGAACAAAATGAGAAAAGGGAATGATGCAACATGTGTTTAGGAGAAAAAACACGTGTTAACGCCACAAAACGTGCGGATGTTGTTACCGTGTTGTAGAGCTCCTCCAGTCTGGAAAGCGTGAGGAAACGGTGCATGCTGACTCCGTTTTCAATCAGCAGCTTGACAAAGTCCACTCTGTCCAAAACTAAGGCATCGAGCATCGCCTGCTCCAAGGAACCAACCTGATGCACAAAGAAAAGAAGACACATTACGGGTGGATTACTGAAAACAGTGTTTAACTGCATTTAGGTTGAAGCAACTGAGACTCCAAACCAAGATTTATAAAGATATTTAGTAGTAGATCTACTACAAATAAAAAAAATTAAACATTGTTTTTTAGTTTCTTACAGGCCACTGTTGTCCGTAGATGAATATCTGACTACGTGCGATGTCCACTCTGTTCCACGCCAGAGCCAAACTCAGCTGGTCTGGAGCTGAAGCGTTGGCACCTATAAGGACAGTAAAGGTTCATAAGAAACGGGTTGTTATAGACACCTCTGAATCCAGAGCAGTAAGAACCAATAGTGCATTTTCTATTTTTTCTATAAGAGGTTTGATCACGACTGCATAGAATTATTTTTAGTCCAAATTGTGTTGATTTATTCATTAGCAGTTCATGTCAGTTTTAAACAACTGGAATTCTTCAGCTTGTGGATGAAAAGTTATTTTTCTTTAAAAGGAGGCAATAATTTATGATCTGAAGTAATTTTGTATAATTTTGTGCTCAGATGTTCCAGACTACACTGAGTTCTCTATTGTCTGTTCCGCTCCTGCTTTTACCTGTGGCTTTAATGACTGTCTGTGAAAAAAAACCTGACATCTCATTCAGTAATGATGGTCTATTCTTTGCTTGATATAATTTTAAACTCCATCTCGTCTTTGTATAAAATATATACCAGGTTCCACTGTTTTTCTCTGCTTTTGGAACGTGCAAGATTGGCCTTGTGATAAAAATAACAACTTATAAATGCTTTTATAATTAGATTGCAGTATTGCATAAAAAATAACAGCAACATAATATATATATATTCTATGCAAAAATCACCTGTAGGCTCTCTGCTTCCATTAATTGTGGGGCTTTCAGGGTCACAGTCTCTATGGTTGTGTTTTAGAGATGGTCTCATGTATGCTTGCAGAAGTTTAACCATTCCATAAAGATCATATATCTACTGGTGCTGCTGAACCAAAAACCAATCAGTCCTCCTGAAGGTTTTTACAGTCAAGCAGCAGTTTTGATCTGTTTGCATATAAACTGTTCTCTTAGATTTTTCAAACCTCAACTTGACCTCCACCATCCCTGCTAACCACTTTTCATAATTATATAACATATTTAGAAAATAGTTTCCTAAAACCGCTTTGCTGTCCTCTGAAAGCCTTCTGCTGTTTTTTTGATGATCAATTATTTATTTTGCATGTTTCAAGGCTTGCTGCTGCGCTGACTGCTGGGACTGTAGGTTTGAAAACTCTGAGTCTTAATAAAGTTTTGAAATTTGCATCATGATGCCTGATTGGAAACAAACCACAGCTGGAATGAGCTCATCAGGGTCTCAACTCAGAATGCTGCATGGTGTTAATTTCCTTTTTATACAAATGTACAAGTGTTTAAATGTTAACTAAAGCTCAGTTTAATTTGACTAACAAGCACAACTAACTTTCAGCAGGTGTTTCTTTTTTTATGATTTTTTAAACAAAACAAAAAAAATTCAAGTGATAAGATTATATATTAAAAGGTAGGCTTTTTTTTAATTTTTAAAGTTCATAAAATAAAATACCTGTAGAATTTAATTTGCTAAATTCTGAACACACTGATGATGATAATGAAAAAAGAAAATAGTGAACCTATTCTGCAAATACCTCCCTTTAATACAAATTTCTGCTTTTTAATGTAATTTTTAATTAAAAAAATTATGACTAGCAGATTTTAAATCAAATCTGATCTCAACTGAAACACAAACTTTGATTTTTATAGCAATATATTTGATTTATGTTCATATGGTCAAGAAAATAAATCTTTTTTTTATTTCTCTTCTTTTCAGCACAAAGTCACCTCTCCATGAAAAAAATAAAGGAATCATTTGAAGCCTTTCATCAAAGCTCCATTAGAGTGCAAACAATAATAAATGCATATTTGATAACAATCATTTTAATTAAGAGAGAAAACATATAATTGACCACACCTTTCACATTAAGTTTGTGATAAATTTGCTGTTATGGTACATTTTTTATTCAGGTACAATTTATTTAACACACAAAAACACAATCTGATGATCTGACTACAGATGAACCTGCCACTGAAAAGAGGAAAAAAACCTGTGTAACACAATGACTTCAGTACCTTAATAATCTCCTGAGTGTTGACAACATGGTGTAGTTTTAATAATTACACTAAAATCATCACTTTACATGGTGCTCTCTGTGGCTTAAAGGTCTGAGCAGAATTACTGGAGCTTAACCGTATGAGTTCAGACAGACCCTAGTAATAACAAGCAGCGCTCACTAATACGCGCTTTAGTGAAGATATATGTATAATAAAAGACAGGGTGGCTCTGGTGCTTTATCAGAGGCCAATGACTTCATTTTATCAGCCTGGGGGTTGAACTGCAGCCAACTTCCTTCACATGTTCAGTCCTCAGGATAATATTGACTATCTCAGACAGCCAGCCATCAATTACTCCACTCTGTTACACTGTGAGGCCTGGCTGCTGGTTCCCTCCTGTTCTGTCTCTTTCCACTTGTCTTAATCGCTATTTTTTTTCCACGTTCAGCCTCAACATTCGCTGCTTTTTTTTCTCCCTCTCCTACTTTTACTTTGTTCTCTCCACGCGGCGTATTTCTGACTGGGCTGTGCATTGTTGAGCTTCAGGCAGCAGCTTAGTTCTCTGGCAAAGGATGTTTTAATCCAGTGTTTTAAAAAGCTCTCAGGCAGGATGTGAGTGATTTTATTTTAAACATGTCACTGACTCTTGTGCTGCAGAACCAGACCTGCATGCAAATTGACCATCATGCCATTGACCATTAGGAACTTCTTTTTTTCCTCCTTATCTCTGGATTTCCTCTCATATTTTTAAGTTCTCTAATTAATTCTGTATCTTTTCCTTTTCTTTGATCCTCCTTCACTCGTTCATCTAAATGTCAGTCCTGTGACAGTGTGTACAGAAGGAAAGAAGAAGGAATAAAAGAAAAGATGAGATAAATCAACAGATGCCATGAAGAGGATACGTGAGTGGGATATAAACATACAGAAGGCTCAAAAACACGTATAGGATGAACATGGAGATAAAGGAATGATGCATGAGCCAAAGGAATCATGCATCATCACTATTACACATAAATTATTTAAAACACATTTCTCTCACACTTCTCTTCTCCAAACTGTACTTTCTTTTATATTTCCAACCCTCTGAAGACTGATATGCTTCTCTAAGAAACAATCCCCAACATAATCAATCACATGCTCTGAATTGCTAAGCAGCCCCACCGGACTTGTTGCTGCTTTGTACACACACACACACATACGTTTGTTCACACTGTATTTAGGTGTGTGAGAGAGAACGGCTCGTATTCCCCGAGGAAGCAACAGAAACCACGGTCGATACAAGCTATTGAACAAAGTATGGATCCCTCAGTCTTGGGAGTGTGTGTGTGTGTGTGTGTGTGTGTGTGTGTGTGTGTGTGTGTGTGTGTGTGTGTGTGTGTGTGTGTGTGTGTGTGTGTGTGTGTGTGTGTGTGTGTGTAAGAAACCATTAAATCAAAATAGAAGAGATGATGAGGAACAATAGATGTTTAAACAGATTGGTCCCACTTTCATCAACTAAATTCTCTGTCAATTTCTTTACTGGTGGATGAACAAGTTTTTGTAGAGGCTAAAGTTTTTCCTTTTTGAACGCTAAATTGCCAAATCATTATGACCAGTGACAGACGACTTGTTGGATGCAGTGCAGGAGGACTAAAACAACCTCTTTTTCCTGGTTGAAAATGTTTTGCACAGACGACATGATAGGAGTTGCTGATCAGCAGTGACGAGTTTTCTAACAAATAGTCTGAGGAAAAACAAACTATTAACAAGTAATGACTCCAGGTCAACTTGTCCCGTCTCCATGACGACGATGCTAACAGTTTTATCTTTTATTGCTGGGGTGTCCAAATTTTCTAAGACTAGATGGGCCCTACAAATTCAATTTTTTATAATAAAAAATAAATAAAAATAATGTAATAGGTGAATATTGTATTTTTATTCACTTAACAATTTGTTAAGCATGCAACATCTTAATGAAAATAACTATATAGTTGTGTGTGTGTTTTTTTTTGTTGAAAAAATATGAGTTATATAAAGGGTCTCGTTTGTTTGACTTAATAAACGAAAAGCATCAAACTCACTGGATTTGAAGGGTTACTTGTTCTCTAGTTTCTTGGACTTGAAATTTAATTTTAGTCCATTATAAGCAACAATAATGGGTTATGGGTCGATCTATATTTGGTCAAATTAGTGAGAGGTTTCGATGCCTTTTTACCATGAAATTAAATTAAATCGAAAACATGGTTTAGCTATAAAAAAAAACAGTCATTTAATTTCACGTTTTTCATTAAAATAAGTATCTATATTGTTTTTTTTATTAGGCCTTACATTAGTAAAACAATGTGAAAAGCACCTATCTGCATCAACAGTCGTAGGACTGCAAACAAAGACCAATGACATCAGTACTTCATTGCCTATTAGAGGAAATGTAAAAAATCAGAACAAATACTTTGAAGTGTTAAATAGTTCCCCCAAACCCCAGAATGTGAACCCTGTAAACATCTGTGTGATGCTTAAACACTGAGGCGAGCGCCACAAAACAGGAAACAATAAGCTCACAAGGCAGCCGCAGAAGATTTATCTGTTTTACAAAGTACAAACTGACCTCATGAAAGATGCATTTTGCAAATAAAACAAAATAAATTAATTCAGCAGAAGAGGGATTATACAAAACAGCCATTTTTATAATTTATCATGAGGTGTCAGAGTCCTCCTGTAATTATTTGTCTAACTACGGAGTTAATGAGCAGCTGTGTTTACAATAATAGACAATTCTACAGGAGCTATTTTTACTTCACACCCAGTTAGAAACCCTAATTTACTGTAAGCCTGCCTAAAATGACTTGTAGTAGTGGTGGCTGTTTGATGGTTAACGCTGGAATGGGTGCAGCCTGGAAATGCTTTCTTTCTGCAAAATATCCACAGAAAGCATCGTTCCTGAGAAATGGAAATGTTTTGTTTTTATGTTATGGTAGCAATGATGACAATTTCTGTTTTAAGTATTTTGTTGCTGCAACTCTAGAAGAAAACTTACATTTAGGAACAAGAAAAGTCTCCACACACCTTACTAACACTTCTAAAAAACTACTCACACACTAAAAAGAGAGACGTCTCACACATAATCTCACACACAACCAAACACCTCGTACCTGTTTGAATCATATACTGTAGTACTACGTGTGAGATGTATAACTTGTATGTGTATTATGAATGAGGGACTGGTACTAGTACGTGTGAACTTGGACAACCTCACACTTATTTTCTGAACCTAGAGCTGTGGGGGGGTTGGAACGTATCCCAGCAGTCAATGGGTGAGAGGCGGGTTACAATCTGGACAGGAAGTCAGTCCACCACAGAGCCAACACAGACACACACAACCAGGAACACACACACACTCACACACACA
This sequence comes from Callopanchax toddi, assembly GCA_006937965.1. Taxonomy (NCBI): domain Eukaryota; kingdom Metazoa; phylum Chordata; class Actinopteri; order Cyprinodontiformes; family Nothobranchiidae; genus Callopanchax; species Callopanchax toddi. The sequence continues at coordinate 3,352,516 of SSNR01000009.1, read as the reverse complement.
CACAGGCAATTTAGAATCACAGATTGATGTGTGTTTTTCAGCTGTGAGAGAAAACGAACATGAGAACTGAAAGCACAAGAATAAATGATGCAAATAAAACAAAATTCTCTCTAATGACTAGGTCAACACGTGTCAGGTGTCGTGGTGTTTAGTACAAGGGATAGTTGACTAAAAGACTAAAACACTGTTGGACTTGATGTTTCTGATTTCCTCACTATGAGTCATTTTAAACAAATTATTTTGACAATCTTCATGAGATCAAAAGTCAGATCATTCAAATTCAATCTTTTATTTCAGAATCCTGTCACCATTCCCCTGCAGCCAGTGGCTAATGTGCAGAGCCAGTCCCTCGTTGGACTTTTAGCAAAACAAATGAACACTTGACTTCAATTAGACTTGCAGAGAATCACATAATTGTAGCTTCTGCTCTCTGTTTCACTAAGTCTGTACTGTAAGGGGGGGCAGATTAACTCTGACGTTTTCCAGCCCTGTGGTGCTCAAAAGTAATTTTACAAGGCTCGGTGTTCTACTACTGAGACGTAAGCCAGGAAAACAAGAACTTATGTGCTCAGAATAAACGTCTTTTATGAATTTGAAACATGAGAGACACGTTGAAACGGAAGCCACACACACACACATGCAGACCCACCTTTGAGCAATGCAGTGAGGATGGCAAGGTCAATATCCTGATGACCCTCAGAGCCCATCCGGAAAACTGTTATCTGGGAGTCAATGAGATAAAAACAGAGAAAGAAAGACAGCAGTGAACACAGGTGAGTGTTTGTTTTCCACACCAGAAAAACTGTGTATAAGTTTATTTTCTCTTGAAGCGTTCTGCTGAGTGTATGAAAGCTTACAGCACAAAGGAAATTCAATCACATGGAAGAAATTCCACTGCACTGTGTGGGAGTGCTTTTATTTGCTGGATTAAACTGTTACACTACAAACACCACTGCTAGAGAGAGAGAGAGAAGAGAGACAAGAGGAATTGATCTGAAGTACTGTCCTACACTCCCCCCCTTGGCTGGACTCTCTTTTCTCCCGTGCAAAGGACACCACAAAGCTCACTTCTCACTGCGGGGAGGGAAAAGGGGAATTTATTGTGGAGGAATCTGAGAGCAATAGCTGGACAAAGGAGGATTCCAGATGATTATGAACTGATGACAATAAATCATTCTGTTTCTGTCTTTTTAGAATTTGAAACCTTCAGCTCTAGCTCAGGTCTTTGAGTCATCATTTAGCAGAATTGTTTTGAGGTTAAAATATAGTACAGTAAATTTAAAACATGTTTTTTATTTGTTAAAGTGGTAACCAAGTGCACACAGGTGCTCCCCCGTGTGTGGCCACACATGCTCATATGTTTATGTGTGAAGGGCACCTTGTGGGAGCAGTGTATGGAACAACGCGTGTTCTGAATGCTTAATGAGCTACTCCTCTAATCCTCACTTCCATCCATCTCCTCCCCGTCTTCGTCCTGCCTTCGTCCCTGCAGCCCCCACCCCCCGCCAACCCCCACCCACTTCTAAATGGCTTCATTTTGTGTGGAGTTTCAGGAATCTGCAGGCTCGGCATCTGCGTTTGTAGTCGCTATCCCCCTCCCGGGCAGTGCTGCAGTGTTAACCCTGCTCTTCCCCACCTCGATCTTTCCATCTCTTTTCATACAATCTAATTGCATGAAAAGGAATTCAATTTGCAATGTTGATTTACAGGATGGGTGTAGTCGGCTCATCCATCATTGGCACACCACATGCATGTGATGATGTTGCTGTCTCCTCTTTAGGAGGAACATGAACGGCGAGACATAAATACCCTGATGATTGTGTAACAGTTAGTAACGCAAAAAACAATACATTCAGCATACTTATTTCTGTGTGATGTTCATGTGACAGTCTAATCAAAGATGAAATTGGAGCACAATGAGATGTGAAGGTATCGATTATGGCCCCGTTGCTCTGTGACACCAATGAGTCGTGGAGTGTAATTTCATTTACCTCTCTGAGTTATGCTGCTGAATGTCTGTGCGTGCTTTAACATCCTGGCCGGCAGCAAAATTATTATTTGCTACGATGCATCTTTGCCTATTGTCAAGCAGACATTGAAAAACACATTTACAACAACATCTGCTGAGCACAGTGTGGGTGAAGGAGTCGATTTTATGCTAATCTTGCTTTTGCTGTCATGTAGTGGCTTGTAAAGGTCAAACCACAGGTGTGTTAAACTGTGATCTTCTTGCAGGATTGGTAGAATAAACAAAGAAAAAAGGAAGTCAAAGTGAGACTTTGACTGCAGGTTTTCTTCTATTTTCCTGACTTTTACTAATTTACTACAGATGGGATTGTTCTGGTGATTCCCTGTTGTTTTTTTAGTAGCAGACTGGGGAGTTCCTCTACACTCATTCTCTTGCATGCACATACACACATGATGACAGGGTATTTTTCAGCTTCCGTCAGGATAAAGATGGATTATAGTGCAGCATCAGAATGGTGATGTTTTTAGAAGACGTACAAATGTGTTTCCTCTCTCTTCCTCCCTCTCATCTTCTGCTACAACCACTTATCCCACAACACCTCCCACCTCCAGTCTTTTCTATTCTTCCTCTCTTCTTCGTCACTGTTCAATTCCTCCAATTACACCCTCAAGGTGACCCTGTGGATACGTGCTACCTGTTATCACAGAGACCGTACAGCCAAAAAAGCAGAGCGTCACATCCTCTGTGACATTGCAATTGTGAGGGTTTAATCACAGCAGTCCCTCAGAGAGTCATCAATAAGTGAGAGCACAATGTAAACAGACAGCTTCTCCTTCTTTTTGTATTGTTTAGTCCAAACCAACAATGCTCAATGGTACTTATTGTAAGCAAAGAGGTTCAGAGACATGGTGGATATGCTGTTTTTTATTTCAAAAGGGGGGGGGAGTAAAGATAAATGAGTGATAAGAAGCTTAAAAATGGTGGAGGTAGACATGGTAGGAATAGACATTAGAAACCTGAAAAGAAGAGGTGTGACTCAAGCAAATAAAAGACAGAAGGGATGAGATTTAGAGCTGAAAAATTGACAAGGATGGCTTAAAAAATGTGATGCTATCTTTCTCAGTGACTGGCTTTTGTGGAAGGATTTCTCTATCATCAGAGGCTGTAATTTACCGACTTTAAAGATGCATCGCAGATGGGAAACTGCACTTCACACTCCAATGAATCAAGCTCATTACGCAACATTCATCTTCATTTAATAGGCAAAGACCCCACTGATGTTGCTGCGTGTTCACTAAGACTAATGGCTTACAAGTAGACATACTCTTAAGGTTTACATATAGCAACTACATTAACAGTTGCAGCAGCTCAAAACTGACAAATAGACTTTCATGTTTAGGGATACAACTGTAAAGCATTTTAATGTGTTTAGATACTCCATATGTGTTTTCTGGAATATACCACTTGCATACTTTCTTCTGCACAAGAGAAACAGGGGAGTGATTCCCTGCTGATATTAAACTGTCTCCTTGTATCTCTGTTTGTGGCTTCAACTCTCTCACAGTCCCTCACAGTCCATTTAAGTCACTCTCTCTTCTCCTCATCTTTCTCCAACTCCTTAGTTTCTCGTGTCAGGAAGGTAGAGGAACACTCTGCGCTGGTGGTTTCTCCTCAATATTTAATCCAAATTAAACATATAAAGATGATTCAAAGTTAAATTATTTATAGCAAGCTGCGAGATGCCAAAACAGCCATCTTGTGCCCTCCACCTCCCCCCACTTCCCATCCTCCGACAACAGAGGAAGAGTGAGTGGGGAGAGGCAGTCACAGTCATCTAATTGGACAAAAATATTGGCCTCCTATATTTTTGGCAGCGACAACAGACTGAGGTAATGCTGAAAGGCACCGACTCTCACAGTCTGATATTATTCCACCTTTGCAATAGAGGATTTTAAAGTAGCGTGCATATATGTGGAAGATAATGTCATTTATGATTTAGATGAATCTTGCATATGCTTCGGGATTGGCTTTTGTAGTGCTTGCATAAATCATCATCGTCATGCAGCTTCTCAAACATCTGCTCCTCCAAATGTAAAACTCAAGCACTTGCACACGAGTCACTGATTAGCTTTCAATTATTTCTTTTCTTTACTCCCTAAAACACAACATCTATCAACAAACAGAAATGAGCCTGCAAACTATGAGTGAGAACCGCTTGCTAAAGCATACAATTTACAGTTATTTTTTCAGAAAACAGCTTTTGTTATTTTCTGATTTACTACAACTGTGCTATTGTCATGGAGGCATCCATCCAAACATCTAAAACGTGTTATATTTAAAAAATAATATCAGAATAAAAATGATTATAAAGCATGAATACAAATAAATTTAAAATAATATGACAAGTCAATAAATTATTGCAGAAAAACAGATTTTATTGTATGCAAAATATTTTTTCCAAATTTATTTGATTAGAATATGAAGCATAATCAGCATAAGATATACAGAAGAAACAACGTTGGTGCATGAAATGCTTTGAATAAATCAATAGCTGAAAATGTGGAAAAAAAGCCATGTCTTTTTATAGTCTTACTCCTTCCAACAACTTGTCTTGCTAGCCACAAAGCCAAAACACTCTTGGCATTGTCTTACTGGCAACCTTTCAGAACAAACACTGACTGCAGATTATGCTGCATTCGCTGCCAGTAAGGAATAATCATATTATCCACTCAGGTGTTGTGGCCTGGCTCGTGACTGGGGTCAGATACCAGTACAAGCAGACTGTTGTGTTTAAGTGTCAGTTCAATACAGGAATTAGTTTGAAATCGAGAGTCACAGTGACCATCGATAGGTCAGACAATCATGTGATATCTAAAAAATGCTTTCAGTGTTGAGTTTCAGTAGTAAAAGTAAACAAACATTAAAAAACCCCAGGTAAAAAAAAACCTACACAAATATTATAATCATAATAAGTCCCTGGAAGGCGTCGCTCCAGCAGATGTTCCACGTCAAATAAATATATTTGTAAATATTTGGTTTTGGATTACTAGTTATTCAGCACATTTGGGTGTTTGTCCTCACTTCTCTGATTATCTGTGTGAGAATGTAGTGAAGAAAAAGAGGTAGGGTGAGGGTGAAAGATGAGGGTGAGGGATGAAGGGATGAATGGGATGAAAGGGAGGAGAGATGAAGAGTAATGAAGGGGAGGGTGGGGTCAAGAGCATGAGTCAGACAATGCTGAAAGAATGAGCTGCCACGTTAACTTTTAGAGATGCAGCGATACCACTTTTTATCAAACCGATACGATACTTGGATCTGAGTACTTGCAGACACAGTGTACCGATACCAATACTTCTACCGCAAAAAAAAATGCAATAAATTAGAACAGGTTCAATTTTCTTCTCTGCTTGTTACAGCAAATGAGGGTGAATTAGGTAAAATATTAAAATATTGATAAAAATGATCACAAAACTATGTGAAAAATATACATTTTCCGTGAAAGTATTGCACAGTTTTCCACTCCTAACCGCACTGTTCATCTCTTTAGCTCAACAGCTCCCCCTAGCCACCAATCTAGAAAACTACAACAGAACTGACAAGTCAGTGAAGTCACCTTCTGACCGCAGTCAAAGCAACTGCATTGGTATTGGTTAACTTTAACAAGTACGAGTACATGGTATCGATATTGGTATCAATGAAACTACACAGAGAACTGGTCCAGAAGTTTGAGTGGATTCTGTGAATATTTTGTGAGAAATTTACTGAACAAGTTCAAAACACCAGTGACATGAGAGCGGAGCCCTGCAGCTCTCATATAGAAACTGTCTGGGACATTATGGACATTTCTCAAAACACATTTGAAATTACTAACATTTTCAGCTTAGTGAGAATCTGTTTTATTCAAAATGAGCAAACTTCCACTTTAAGAAAACAGTTTAAAAAAATTTGAAAAACAATCAAATCAGTTGAATTTTCCCCAAAAGGTCACTGGAAGTCAGACATTATCTGTTTTTGTTTTCCAGACTGTGGATGTCATTCTTCCTATAAATAACAGAGAGAAAAATTTTATCTTCACTTCAACTTTTCTAGTTTGTGGTATTTATGGATGTGAATCATTGACTCATAAGGTGCTAATAACATTAATGAGGAAGATCAAAAATGTTTAAAAATCAAATAGGGAAAGAGCCAGGCCTTACTGGTCAGTCCAGTCTCCTGAGAGAAGATGATTACCCATTTTGTATCATTATAATCACATCAGAACTATATCAATGGATTGCAACAATTTGCAGGTTTTATTAAGCAGCAAAAACTAAATCAATCAAGAAGGCCAACATAGATACTAAAGCTGCATTTAAACAACAAAGAAAGCGATTAGGATATTTGAACCATCAGCACATCAGCAGAGTCCTCATTGTCACAAAAACTCAAAACCCAGTCAAAGTACTCCCTCTCTGCTGGATCTAAGTCAGTCCTGAAATAAGAAGACATGAAATATACAGACAAGTTTTACTTTAAGTGAACTCAATGGGAATTTGCATACCTCTTTGTAATATCAGCTATCAGTTTGTAATAATTAGATCAAGGTAACAAGCTAATTTAATCTTCTGATGAAAATCCAAAACTAGATACATTAGGAAGAACTCCAAAGTTAACACAGCAGAAACTAAAGTGAATTCTATTGTGACTCAATGTTATAAAGTGTTTGATCACTAAAGTAAAACATTACACCTGTGATTTTAAACTGATGTAAGGCTGCTCTCAAATAACCTGAATAAATAATAATAGCTCTTTCTCAGTTTGGGATTTATGTGTCAGCATCAGAGGTCCCTGTTAAAAGCAAAAGAAAACATTTTAAAACCATAGCATGTTCAGGCTGTTGGAGCACCTATTTATTAGAAAAGCAGTCTGCTACTTGCATCACTTAACTCTAACAAACAGACAGTTAAATCCTCCAAATTTGACAGCAGGGCTATCCTTTGAGATCTGAAGACATAAACAAAATCTTTAAACTGCAGCTTAAACTTCACTGAAGCCTTTAAAAATCTGATTAATGCTAAAGACCCTTGATTTAGTCAGATGAGACTGAGATAGTTTTTCCTGATTAGACGGGGTCTTGTGAGTTTTTCTTGAACCTGTAAACCCGACAGTGACAGAATAATCCTAACAGTAAAACCTGAAGGTGGATGCGTGACGAGATTTGATGAGATAATTTCATAAGTATTAGAAAGATGACTCTTGTTCTCCAGAAACTTGGCTGAAGATGAATATTATAATTTATGACTAACCCTGCCACAATTACACAGAGGAACTAAAACACTAATGACCTGAAAGTTAAACCAAGAAGAACTACTGGGATATTTTTAAGAGAAAAGTATAGTAAAACTACAACTCCAGCAAAAAGTGTCTCTATTGCTGCTCTACATGGAGGGTAGGAAAACGATCTAAAAAATATAGACACTACAAGACAGGAATTAAAATCACTAAATACAATTCAAATTTAAATATAGACAGATGGTATAAAACTAAATGTGTGCACATAAATAAAAGAACAAGAAACAAGCTGGTGTGAAAACAAGCAACTGGAAAAATAAAAAGTATTCTGGAACAAAAAATGAATAAAAACAACAAATAAAAAATACCCAATGAAAATAAAGTAAAAAAAAAATAAAAAAAAGGTTATTAAAGATGTTCTGAATCCAGATTTGGAGCAATTTGCTGAGAACCAACACAACAAGATGAGTAATTTAAAAAAGATAAACAATAACAACATGTTTCAGAATAAAACCTAGGAAAGGGAATGAAGAAAAAATAAAATAAAAGCAAAAATCTCCAAACCATAAAACCTAGAGCTTGTATTTTAAATATGATTATCCACTTGAGTCCTACAGAACTCTTTAAATTAATTTCAGTAATTCATATATTAGAAATATTTTACTGCAAAAGAAAAAAGTGGAAACGTTTCATGAGGAAAACCCTGCCTGCAGCAACAAAAACTCCCCAGTTAGCTTCAATGTAAGTTTGCACTGTCAGCACTGTCAGATCACACTTTGACTGCTCAGTTTCAGTGTGACAGTATAACTCTCTTGTCAGAGACAGCATCAGATTATCTGAGCTTTACAGCTGCCGCTGCTGCTGAATGATTCACGCCCTTTTGTCCTTCTGCTTTTGTGTGCAGCGTTCAGAAACTCCTCTGGTGTGAACATCAGTCAGTCCCTGGAATCTCGCAGAGAGGGAAATCAATCCATTTACATGCTGCAATTTAAGACTGCTCGGAAAATACCATACGCACACCTCTGTATGTATGAATATATGATGTATGGTTTGTCACTTAGTGTGTTGTGCTTATTTTAATAAAAGAACCACAACGGAAATGCATCAGCTTAATGAGAAACAGCGAATATTACTGCAAAATTTACTCCTCAACAAAACATGTAGAACTCCATGATTAAGGCAAACAGTGAGAGCATAAAGTGTGTTGTTGCTGCAGAGAGAAGATCCTGTAAATATAGCTGCAGCTGCTGGCAGTTTTTGTACTATAAAAAAATCATCACATTATTATCTTGCGTGCATGTGTGTTTATGAGGAATGAACAGCTACTGCAGGTATAATCAGAATTTGTTGTAAGCCCCAAAGACGAAACACAATCAAGTCTGAACAGCTTTACAGGACATCACATTGATTTTTTTTTCTTCCGTTTTCTTAGAGATTTACACTAAACCCAAAAGGGACTGGATCTCATTTTATTTATTTCACATTTGTCCTGTGAGCTGTTTAAAAAAACTGCTTGAAACAGCATCTAAATGCTCAACGAAGACAATAAAATAAACCTAAAATCAAAACAACATGATCTGACTTTGGTAGTCATTTTTATTTGAACTTTTCTTATAAACATTTTATGGTGTGACTGCATTACACATGCAGTATGCACATGTGTTACCACAAAACAGCCTGAAGCTACAGGAGGAGATGACTAACTGAGAGAACTGTGAGGTTCAGCAGAGAACAGCTCAAATAACAATATCAGTTCACATGAAACATAACATGCAACGTGCACGAGCTCCAAAGTCACTGCAGATCTGAGATTCTCTACTTTAAAGGGGACACAGGAAATGAACATCACATGAAGTTATGTGTTCATGTTTTGCTTTAAAATAGAGAAACTTTGGTTGATAAAAAATGTTTATATTCATTTGTCAATCATCTAAAAAATTAAAATATTGACTGCAGTTTTTAAGAAACCTAACACGTGATTTTAATGCTGGAGCTCATTTATTAATGCTATTTGTGCAAAGGTTCATGCTAAATTGATTTTCAAGCTCTGACACATGCATCAGGCAAATTAGTTGTGATGACTTAATCGTGTACCAACTAATTAGAACATTTAATGTTGTTTTCTGAGGTCTGATTTTGAGACCTCAAAGAAACTGAAGGTTTTTTTAATATACTGGCAACATGTATGGTTGTCTATTCTACAACATCTTCTGTATGAGTGTAATAGCTTGTGTTATGGTGAGATTTTATATGCTTAAAAATAAAAAAAGAAGTGTGCTTGATAGTGACATCTAGTGGCAAAGCTCAAGAGAGCAACAAAGTGAAAATCCCCCATGTGACTTTTGAGAAAGAAAAGTTATGTGACTGGATCAAAGTTTGTTTTAGAGCTAAGATTTGATGTTTCCAGTCTGTGTAATGAGACGATTGTGGTCAGAGAGGAGAAAATCCCATGGCTAGATATGAATAACTTATGACTTTAGAAAACACTCTTGCTTATAACTTAGTTTTAATTCATTTATGCTCAGTAGAAACCAATAAATTCATCATATTTTACATTAAGCTATATGTTTAACTTTTACTTCACTATGTACATTCAGAAATATTCAGTTTTTTTCAACTTTCCCCAAAGTAAAAAAGCAAGTATATCCTATAAATGACAGCTCCAGGTTCATACTGTTAGTGCGTGGCCTCTTTCACACACACACTACACACTGTAAAAAATCCAACTTGAGATTGCTCAGCTTACTGTGATTTTTTACTCAGTTCAACAATAAAGGTTGAGTTGCCCCATAAACTAAGGTACATTAGTGGTTTCAACTAATCTTATAATGTTTTGGAGCAGAAGTTGGTCTCACGTGACATGGTAAGCTGATAAAACTAATAAATATAAGTTTTACATGAGTTTAACCTGTTGGCACCCTTTTTGTTCGCAGGAGAAGAAGTCCCGAAGTTGGTGTACTACCATACTTGGAATTAGAGGCAGCAAACATCTTTCACCTCGACTTTAATCAGGTGAGTATTGTGTGTTTTATTACCTCATATAAAATGTGTGGTTGAACAGCCTCAATTTGTCATTTAGAGCCAATATAATCTCAGTTGAGTTGCAGCAAGAGATCGCAGCAGCTAATTTTTTTTAGCTAGGTAGAAGTTAATGTAGCTATACAGGCCAAAATAACAAGCAAACTCGAGTTCGCAGCCTTAATTCTCTGCTGCTTGACAAACACGAGGGGTGTGTGAGGGAGGGAGAGGATGGCTTGGGTCGTGATGTGTTTGGATCCTGCCTCGACCGGATCTGGATAAGCGGAGGGAGGCGAGACTTTTCTCATGTTTAAACACTCTTTGGTACCAGCTGGGTCGTCAGAACAGCAGAATAAGATCCGGTCCGAACACCGTGTTGGAAGCCCGCAGCACCGTTTTCACCTGCTGAGAGGCGTCAGCGTCGCGCTGCAACCGACCTCCTCTGGACACAATGCGCTGTATTTTTTTTTTTTTTTTAAAGCATGTAAAATTGCATTTTAAAAAATCCGAGAGGCCACGAAAGACGTACATATTTTATTTAGGAGCATTTAATTTTTTTTATTAGAGACCATAGTTGCTGTTGTCAGCAAGGATGTGTGGAGGATTTTCCTCCTGGTCATTCAGTTTTTCCAGTGGCCCCCAACCTGGCACATCTAGAGTAACACTTTGGTCGACCTGAATCCTCTTTGTTAGAAAAAGGGAATAACGAAATTATGAAAACGGATCCGGATTGATTCATGTGGCCATATATCCGATTTTGTTTTGACATAACAGAACAAATAAAGGTTAAATCCGTGTACTTGGGAGTTCGGCAGCTGAGTTCTCAGGGAGGTGACTGCTGAAACGAATATTTTTTCTTGTTCATTTTTTGCATCTAGTCCAAGTCAGATTAACTGAAGCAGACAGTCAATTTATGTAATATTTTTTAACCTTTGAGAGAGAGAAATCTTTCTGGAGTTGACCAAACTTTTGGTTAACTCTGTAAGAATCTTTGCAGTTAAAATTGATGGTTAGCTGCTGTCTGCTGTGTAAACACATTTGATAATGATTATAGGATTGTTATTTCCAAAGAAACAAGTAAATATTAATTGTTTCAATCCTAAAAATTAGAATAAAAAAAAGAAGCAATCAAATCATGTAATTTTAATTTCTTGCAAGGTATTTGATTGATATTAAAGGCACACTATGTAACTTTTTCATATGTTTAAATCTTTTCCTTGAGCCAGTCTGTGCTAATCTGACCCTTTACAGGCTTAATGAAAAGTCCCTCAGCCCCATCTGCTGCTTGGATCCAGAATACCACGTCTGTAACTTCTGAGTCTCTGGTCCGGTGCCCTGAAGTCTCACAAAGTCACGTATCTCAGAGGGTTAGGCTAACCCAATGTGGCTAGCTGTTATGCTAGCTCCAGAGTGTTTTTAGCTCATGATTCCTGCTTTTTTCCCCCCATCTCTCCCTGCTTGAACAGCTGATTTCTTTGAATGAGTGATGAACCGCTCCAGTAGAAAGCAGTGAAGGCTGAGGAGACATTTCAACAGTTAGATTTAGGTGTTTCTGAGCAGAAACAATAGTGCTAATCTTTTTACAAGTAATTTAAAATGAACACCAGGGGGTGCCAAAGCATACATAACTGCATAGTATGCCTTAAATTATTGCCATGTCAACTGCCTGTAGTGAAACTGTTAATGCTAACAGTTTCTAAGCAAGAGCAAATATTTAGGAGTGTAAATAAGAAATGAGTCTAATTTAATGTTTTTGTGTTTTAGGTGTCCAGCATCGACGAACGCTGTTTGGAAGGGTTACCAGAATTTGTTCGCGACAATGAGAGTAAACTCTTTTTGACTTGTCTGGTGAGTACAATAATCTACTTATCCCTTAATTATGCATTTTGATCTTCAATTTTGGTTTGAAGAGACCTATATGTACTGTTGGTAATTTTGTTTCAATACAAACTGGTTTCAACAGGATACGGATCCAGTTGAGAGGGTGACCCAAGGTGTTGCGGTGGGCATCCTCACTGTTCAGGAGGACGACGTGGGACCTGACTCACAGCCCACAGTGGTCAACATTGCCATTGTGTTGGAAGAGGACATCATTCTTGAGGATCTGCCAGACCTTCCCACTGCCCTTGCCTACATGTTTGGCTTACTTTATGGACTAAACATGGATACACTTTTGAAGTTGCTCAACACATTTTTATGGAGTTGACAACTACCTGTTCCCAGCGTGTAAGAAGCTTCAAAACCAAGCTCTTACTCAAAGTCTAACTTGGGTTGAAAACATGAACAACTCAAATGATGGTATACAGTAAATTGTAGAAAAAACGAATGCAATGAGTTACATTTAGATTTGAATGGTTAGACCTATGATTTCTTTGTCAATTTTGGAAAAAGAAACTTTAAAGTATGGCTTTAAAAAATGCAGTTCTCAAACCCATCACTACTTGGTTAATAGAATTTTTATAGATGGTGCCATCCACTACCTGAAATCTGATTTGATTTTGTTGGTGGCTTTGTTCATGAAAGTAATTATACTGTATATCGTATATCGTTTATCGTCTGGTCTGACAGTATCACAACTTCTTTACAGAATTTTTATTACAGTTGTAACAAAACCAGTGTTCTCAAAACCATCTGTTTCTGTTCATAGTATTGAAACTAGATGAAGCATATCACTTTAAGAAAATAGTGAAAAGTTCTATTATGAGAATGTTATTTGATGCCAAATGTTTCATGAAAAAAAACCATGCCAAGGCATCTGCATTTTGAATTGTGCAAGTGTTAATAAAGTTGCATTTTTGAATTTGAACATAATCAGAATATTTATTTGAAATCTATATTGTGTAAACATGCAATGATACAACAGGAAATGCATTATGTAAACTTAAGAAAATACATTGCTAAAACTATAGGAAATATATTGTGTAAACATAATACGTTGGTAAAACTAGAAATTTGTATAAAATTATGTTGCTAAATCTATTATTTGTGTAAACAAGAAAATAAGTTGGTAAAACTATAGAAATTACTTTGTGTAAACATAAGAAATTAAGTAGCTGGAACTATAGAAATTACTTTGTGTAAACATAAGAAATTAAGTAGCTAGAACTATAGAAATTACTTTGTGTAAACATAAGAAATTAAGTAGCTAGAACTATAGATTACTTTGTGTAAACATAAGAAATTAAGTTGCTAGAACTATAGAAATTACTTTGTGTAAACATAAGAAATTAAGTTGGTAAAACTATAGAAATTAATTTGTGTAAACATAAGAGAATACGTTGACAAAACAATTAAATGTTAGTTAAAAGGATAAAAGATTAATTTTGTGAACACTAAAATATAAGTTGGAGCAACTCGTCTTCAAAACTTGAAATTGTAAGTTAGCCATCAAAACACAAAAATGTAAATGCAGTGAGTTGCCTTGAGTTTTTAAGTTTTGAACACTTTTTTTTTTACAGTGTAATAAGAAGTGATTTGTTCATGGACTAAAACTTCCCAGGAGTTGAAGGACCTCACAGACTGTTGGGCTTGACAAGCTGTGTCTTAAACAGAGCCAAAGGGATACAAGGTGCAGAGCAGCAGGTCCCAAATGTCAACTGAATGCATTTACATCTATTTAACTCAACGCGTTCTGCTTATTAGATGAAGTTATAACAGCTTCACTCAGAGCGACATGTTGAAAAAGTCATTCCCCCCCACTTTTTGTTTTGCCTTTCATCCAACAAACAGCATTGTTCAAGTAATTTGTGACACTTGTACCATTTGTGGTTTAATGACGTGTGTGACGACGTGGTGTCTGTACTTTATTGTTACATTTAAACACAGCTCATTAAACTGCTTTTCTTGCATCTGCAGACATGAATATGCAAGTGCGAAGGTGCTGTAATTGTAGACATAATGAGCAGGGTTCTCTCGCTCTCTGTGCATGTGTCTGTGTATGTGTGTGTGTGTGTGTGTAGAAAATGACTAACCAGTTCCTTCTTCTTCATGCACTCCATGAGAATAATGAACAGATGTTGAGCCTGTGTGCGGCTGTAGGTGAATGTCTTCTGGATGGTCACCAGCAGCTGGTCCCTAAGAGACTCATTGATTATGCTGCAGAGGAAGAGAGGTGTGAAGGAAAAAGAAAAGATGTCAGGAAAGAGGTATGTGAAGGTTATAGGGTGACAGAAAATGCAGCTTTGATTCAAATATTACACCTGCATTTAAAATTAGAAATGTTACAGAATATTACTGGATTCCTATTTGGTAAAATGTGAATTCATACCCTCCTTCTTCAGAGTATTTGTGTCCAAAGGCCAAGATGTCAGACGCTCTCCCGCTGCCATCACACACCACCACGGGGACCGGAGGAGTATCCCTGAGGTACTCCAGCACTATGGAGATCACATTAGGTCCTCCCTCCACAATGAGAGCCACCACCGGAACGCCCTGACCGATACCTGCACATTAAGAGGGAGCAGGAGAAACAAGAGGAGAGGGAAGAAAGGAGGAACGTTACAGAACAATGAAAAATATTTTTTAAAGAGGGGAGGTAACAATTTCAGTATGTCAGCAATCTATGAACAAACTCTTAATTTCCCTGTTTCAACTGTGAAGATAGCTTTTAATAATAAGAAAATGTTTGCAAATCATATTTTTCTAAATTAATCCAACTGTCATGGTGGTTAATTTTATTTAAAACAAATGTGTGCGTGCACATGTTTGCAATATCTTTTTGAAAAAAAAAAACAGCCTGCTTCTTCACAGGCTATCCAGAGTAATTATACATAATTAACAGGCCTGTTGTTCTGCACACAGTGATGAATTTTCAACCATTTAAAAGTGGTCTCAATACATCTATAATTCTCCAGACGTTCATGTCTTGAGGAAAATGAGCCAACATTACCCTACATATATCAAAATGTGCCAGAAATGTGTGTCTTAGCGCAGCATGTGGTATGAAATCCCCCACTGAGCAAAAACTACCACTAAACATTTCTGGTCTGCAAATCTGCTTAGAGGAATTTGAGTTAATGCTCCACAAAGAACTTCTTCAGCTAGAAGGTTGTTTGCATGTGAACTGTGTTCATGTCAAACATGTTTCTGTCTAGTCTGGATTTTAACTTTGATTATTTTTCTTTGCTATTCTATGATGGAACATTTTGTGTATTTGCTGTTTAATCCTCTTTTTAAACTCATTTTGTGGAGACGTTTTGATGCTTTCTAATGAAATTTCACCCTTCAGAATTGACTGTTCCATCAGAAGCTTTTCTGTTTCAAGACCAACCCAAACTATAATTGTACTTTACAGAAAGAAGACGTTTATTTGTTGGAAATCAAAATGTTTCTTTCATCTAATGTAACACAGCCCCTCACAATCACATTACTCACAAACATCCATGCACACACTTTGAATTTGTAATTTTAAAAGCGGGAAAAGTAAACACAATAAAATCACAAAACCAAAACCAGCTCTTTATGTCTGCCCTGTGCACACATCAACATCCTAAAATGATTATTACAACATTTACAGGCTTTCCAAATTAAAGGGACATTTACACAATATTACAGCAATAAGAAGCAGCAAGTTACACTAGAAATTTTCAAATACAGGTTAAAAAGTTTTTGCTAAAGTGTTTATTTCTCATTTGTTTAACATTCTGTATTTATCTCTTATTATATCTCTGTAAACCTTAATAAATGATGCAAGTCCCGTTGAGTCCGACCCCTTAAGTGTGATCACTTTTCTAAACTGTTTTCCCTCACATCCTGCACTCTGTCTCACTTCCTGCCATCTTCTGTATCTTTTTTCTCTCCATAGTTGCTCCATTCTCATCCGCTCCAATCCATTCTGCTTCACAGAGCTGGATGCTTGATTCTTCTAAGTCAAAAGCTGTGTAACTGCCTCATCTTTCCCTCCCTGCACCTTCATCCTGGTCTGCATAATTCACAGTGGAGCAACACAACTGCCTGCCTGTGTACTGTACTCTCTCTCTCACACTCACACACTCACACACACAGAAACACATGCAAGTGAACATATTCGGGACTATACCCACCACTACATCGTGCCTAACGCAGCCTTGTGTGGCCTCGCAACAGGGACGCTTACATAAGGAGAATATTTTAGGGGTCTCGCCTACTTCAAAGATGTAAAACGTCACTGTGCCACAACACATCACACAACCATACATCAACAGAACGGAGGGAGAGAGGAGCAGAATAATGACTCGTGTTTTGTATTTGAATTTTCTGATTCTTTAGGATATCTATTTTTGGTTCTCTTCTTTGAATGTGTGTGTGCATGTGTGTGTGCATGCATGTGTGTGTGTGTGCATGCATGTGTGTGTGCATGCATGTGTGTGTGCATGCATGTGTGTGTGCAGCTGCTCCAGATCAAACATTGATATTGATGACTGAGCTTTGGAGGCACTGTTGTAGTATCTAACGTAGATTATTGTTCAACTGAAACCCACCGAGGAGCAGATGAGGAGGGGGAAAGCACAGCTGTGTCATGGCTAATTGGGGAAAAGAAAAAAATCTGCCAGTGTTCACACTAACACACACACACATTCACAGCCTCACACACAAAGCACAGAAAAAGGCACACACACTTTAACAGCATATAAATTAAATCAAATTATCTTTAGGGCTGTCATTAACAATTACCTTTTTATTAATAACTACAATCCAAGCTGACTCCTTATGGGAAGGTAGGTATTTATTTCAACTGGTAACAAAAATACTAAAGAGGCATTTGAATCAATAAATAAACAAAATGACAGAGTAAACAGAACTGAAGGAGAGGACATGTATTCTAAAGAAAATTAACAAGTTCACTCCAAAAGAACAGGATTTTGTTTGGCCACTCCACTTCACTCTGTATGGTTGATTGAGCCTGAGCCAAATCTGATGTCAAGCCTTCATCCTGTGTGGCACTCTGCTCCCCTTCCAGCATTTAGATGTGTTACACATAAGCCTTGATACAGGAAACAGCAACATCTGAGCTGATATTCACTCTAAAAACATTTTATCTGAATGGTTTTCTTTTCTGCCATGAAGCAGTCAGATTTTATTTTATTTTATTATTTTATTTTATTATTTTATTTTACTTCGACCCATTAAAACAGTTAGAAATCCATCTAAAGGAACGAGGTGATGACTCTGATCCACGACTCCATTAGGTGCCATCTTCAGGACATTAGTTTAATGAAAATTCTAAATAATTGTGCGATATGACTGAATTAATTGGGTGTGATTTTGATGAAAAATATATTTTTTTCTAAATCTGATCTTTTCCTGCTCTATGATCAATATTGTTTGACTAAGATAACATGGTTGTTATAAACTGGCTCTATATTTCAGAATTCAAGAATGCAAAGAGAAAAGAAAATTAAACAAAAACAAAACACATGATCCAAAAACTACAGCATATATAATAAAAACAGTGACAATAACAAATAAAAGCCTTGCATGTAATTTTTTGCCTTTAATGGATGAGATCATTGTCAATAATTAGTTATTAAATGTGATAAATATTGAAAACTATTGACAGAAAAAAGCTACAGTGGTTGTATATTTGTACATGCTCTAAAAGCTTGCTGGGTATTCAGCTAAACCACTTATTTTTCATTCTCTCCATTTCCAATTACTTAATGACACGAACGTCTAGAACTGCATAAGTAAAAATCAATAAACTGCACAAGAGGGTGTCTGCACTGGAACTTCCTCTTTAAAATCAAGTTTGTACATGAACATCTGCATCCCTGATACAGAGGGAAAGAACAAAAGGTGGTCAAAGTTAAGAATGTCTGTATTTATGCAGCTTGGTAGACGAGAGAGTCGTGAGGTTCAGCAGGAAATTAGGAGAGAGAAAGAGGAGTGAGAAACAAGACACACATAATATGCTTAAATGGTCCCAATTAAGGATACCAGGAATGACTCATCCTCTCTCAGTGTGTGTGTGAGAGAGTGTGTGTCCTTGTATATGTCAAATTAGTATGAAAGTAGGAAGTGTGCTATATAGTTCTGACAACTTAAGAAAAAACAAGGGGCTCTTACATGCAGAGCTTATCTAATATCTGAATTTGTCTTTTAATGCTTTTTTAAAAAAAACATCAGACCGTTACATGGCTGTGGGAGGAAATATTCACAAACAGGAAACTTACAAACTCCACAAAGTAAATGGCATTCAATGACCCATAATATCAGAACCCATTTACACTACCCCACTTTAGACATCCTGGATTAATCAGATTGCTATTACACGCTACTGTAGGTGCAAATGCACCCCAGGCACATTTAAGAGAAACTGAATTCCTGCAGATCGAACCACCTTGGGAGGATTCTTTCTACCATGATACTAAAAAAGGTGTAAATGCATCTCTTTCTTCAAGATGCACACATGCTGTTATGATTTACCCCTCCCCTCCAGGCGCCTGCAGGGTCAGCTGCCGTTGGAATGAGATCACACAGAGGCTGTACGCTGTACGGATGACAGATGAAGTTTCACTGAAATTAGCTGTTGCTCTTCTTGTCTCATTAGCAGAATAAAACAACCTGTGACTTTTTCTTCCACGGTTCATTGAACTGTTTGGATATAGCCGGGCTGATAAATACAGCCCTACTGTGTGTGTGTGTGTGTGTGTGTGTGTGTGTGTGTAGTCTGTGAAATCTGAGAGGATCTGCAGTCAGAATTATTATCTGACCAGCAGAAACTCAAACATGTGGCTACAAGTGTAAATAAAAATGTATTCAGACTGATTATATTCTGATACAAACTGCTTGAAATGCACAATAGTGGTTTGCAGTAGAAGTGGGTCCTGGGTCCTGAAAATCAAATCTCTTACATTTCAAAGGAAAATATCTTTCTTTTGATTCCACTAGATTGATTTGACTTCTTTTGTTCGACTTTCCTTTCAGATTACAATTTTATCATTTGTATTTCATAGATTGCAACATAATATTTATTTTTTAAATAGTAGATCAACCATTTTGGCACAGAAAAATTACAAAATAACAAACTGTTAGTGAAATCTGATTTGTTTGTGTAGCAAAATCTTCTTAGAATCCTCATTAATTTCATTAAATTAATACATTTTTAGATTGTCCTTAGCCCTTTGAATTAATAAGATTCCTTTAAATGAAATAATTCCAACTCAAGTCTAGTCCTTGAGCAGCAATTACTGCATTATTTATACTTTTCTCTGCTCCAACACAGTTGGTTTGAATTAATAGATGAAAAACAGGCTTCTGCTGAACTTGAAGACATGTTGAACAGGTAATTAGAGTACTGAATCAGGTGTGTTAGAGCAGAGAAACAACTAAAACATGCATGAAGGGGAAAATTTGTGATAGTTAGGGTTTGATGTTTTCAGGGTTTTCCCACTTGTTTCTCAGCTACATCCCATCTACTCATTAACTCGTGTTCTTATCCACTAACCATCCCTCCCAGTACAGCAATTCCTCAGTTTCTCTGCATCATATTCTACTGTTTATCCTCTACTCTCTCACAAGAATGCCTGCACAAAAGTGAGACATTCACACAATGCAAAAAAAACCCATCCTTTTCAATCAGATCCATTCTAGTGTGTAAGCCATCATTCACAGACCAACATTTATTCCACTGTTTGTTTGTAACCACATCAGACATTTACCACATTTATCTCCCCTGATCATGCACTCAAATTCTTTCCACACCCAGGAACATGTTGTCACCCATGCAGATCCTCAGACTGGAGCCGTAGCTGGAGCAAGACTTCTATCCAACCAGCCACTGACTCTGTTATCTCTCCTCCACAGGGTTGAGCACTCTGACAGCTCATGTTAATCATTTTTGACAAGATTTTTATATTCATGCATGCATGAACATACCTCACCACCCACCAAATGGCTTCAATTGTTCCCACACCATGTTTGTTTGCACACTAGTCTTCAAACACTTTATCTGCAGGTATAGGCACCCAAAACCCTGCAAATAATAACACAAGCCACTGCAGCGCAACGAGATAACAAAACCTGCAGGACTGTGAAAATAAATGTTTATTTAAAATACAAAAAATTAATATTTGTCATATGTAATCAACCTGCCCTGTACATTTATATACCTGATTTTCATCAGATGACACTCCTGCTTCATGATAAATATTTTTTAAAAAGGATATTTGAAAAATCAACATTTGCAGCTCTTAAAACAATAGAAGTATAACCTTTTTGACTTTCCATGTATAACAACTCCACTATTGTTTCTCATGTAAGAGCTGTTCCACAGTGAAGGTCATCATGTCGAGGCAAATCTGCAATGCAAGGCCTTATGGCTTCTAGATTCAATTACTAGAGCTACTTCCTTTACGTAGTCTGTGATTAATGAAAGCTACAGCTACAGGGAGGAGGGTTCAGTGAAGGTCACATGGAGGTACACACTGTGCCCACATGTGTCCTAATATCACAGGTGAGTTTAACGAAAAGGGAAAACGGCGCACTGATGGTGAACTGGTCATTCCTGAAGATTTTCTCTAAGCTTGCAATAAATTATTACCTTGATGTGCACAATCAGTTTTAGGTAAAGTGTCCCAAAACTTACAGAAACCTAAATATTTTATTTCCTGTATTGGTTTACTGAGCTGAGCTGTAAATCAGGGTCGTTTGTTTTCAAAAACTAGATCATATCCTGCTGACCGACTCAAGAAAAAGACAAAGAGAGAAGAAGAACACAGAAGGGAAAACTCAGTCTGCCATGGGAATGTGCTGACTCCACTCAGCAGCTCTTCAACTCAAGTTTCCTGTCTTAAGACATTTATTTTGCACACTCTGAAAGCTATTCTTTGATATTTTGTTGACGTTCCTGTTGTAAAAAGTACAAACGCTGAAAGCATGTAGAGGAAAAATGTTCTGTGTCCAAATGTGTTGTTGAAAGCTTTAGGAACTGCAACTCTGCTCCAAAGACTTTAATTCCAACAGGGCTGCTGCAACTTCAAACAGAAATGTGCAGTATCACCAGAAATATCTGGAGGGGATTTAGCAGTAGAGGAGGTTCAGTTTAACTTATTTTGTCATTGAAAATTTGCCTTATTTTAGAGGTGTAATCAGAACAAACAGCTGCAGGTTTGTCCAGACGATTGATTCTTGTGTTTAACGACAGCTTTCTGCAGCCACAGCGTTATGTCACATGTTCCAAGCTGATTCATGGAAATTACATACACAGGATTAGCATCAGCATTGTCTGGATGTAAAAAAATTACCAGAGAGGGAAGATTAGGTGCATCTGTCTGCCACGCTTCTTTCATCTCGTGTTTGTGTGACTCTACGTTCATAAAGGAGCCCACTTGTGGTTACATGCAGTCTACAAACTACATGCTAGGTGAGCTAAACTACTGTTTCCTCCTTCACTTTCTCTGTGCAACTTTTTATGACAGCACCTCAGGCCACTCTTGGATCCCAGAGGAGGCCTGGTGTGAGGAAAACTGATGCCGTCTCCCGAGTGGCCATGCACAGATAATCAAATCAAGAAATGGTCCTTGTCTGCTTCCCCTACAGCGCTGAATGACAAAGTAAAATGGACACGTTCACAGCAGGGTACAGTGTGTCATATGGACATGAATACCAAGAGTTGCAGGAAAATGTCAAAATGCTGCAACTTTTAGGAAAAATATAAATGAATTGTTGTAAGAATCTCTTCTTTTTTTGTTTTAATCCACAGTTTTTTCTGTCTTAAACACGACTGTCTACATGTGTGACATTTACCTCATAATAGAACGGATAGGACAGGGCATAAACTTTGCCTGAGTCACATATCAAAACAAATCTGTTCATATGATATAAGGTGTGAAATTCAAATGATCTGAATGCATTCTGGCTGAGAGCACGTTATCTTACGACGGCAGCCTGAGGAGAAGATGGCAAATGAAGTAGGTTATCTGTTAGACTTCAGACACTGTTGAGTTGAAGGTTATCGTGACAGAGTCTCTGTGGGTGATGGCTCTGTGATACGTGTCACAAGTCAGCAGCAGATGCCACCTGTTAACCTTGTTGTCTTAGCAAACTCCCCTAATAACTGATACTCACCTTGAATTGAAATGGAGGGTTAAAAAATTGCTTTTCAAACAGGAAATATTTGATGCTTGCATGACAGCTGGGCGTCCCTTTGCCTTCCCAGCCCCTTTTATATGAGTCCAGGCATAGGATGACAAAGGGAAGTCCACAGGTCATATGACTTCAGGTGACAGAAAAACTCAAACACATTCAGTTATTTTAGCCTGGAAACCTTTCCTAAAAACTGAAAAATTACAGCGTTAAGAGCTGTTTGGTAGCAGCAGCACAGAAAGCCCCGTTTCATTTAGCATACTCTTTAAAATGCCACAATCAACAAACATCAGCCAGAGTTCTGACAGTGAACATTATCACTGCTGACTTTGAATCCTGGCAGCACACTTGGTTAAACCTGCTTCCTGACACCGGAGGTTCACACACACTCCTAAATAAGCACTGGCAGTAAAGTGTGTGAGCACATTTCTCCCAAATCCAAAAGGAAGAGTTATAAACTGACTTCATGTAGACAGTAAAACTGTTAATAACAAATAAATTAAGGCTGCAAAAAACATTTGTCAAACCCTGGACCAGATCTGTGTGCCTAATATCATCATACAATAACAACAAATACAGTAGCTTTATGCATACAAATCTGAAACAAATGAAAGATGCAACTGAGCTATTGAAGCACATTTTTCTTTGTGTATTCTTTGCGCGTATTCGTTGTTCCCACAGTACTTTATTGACGTGTCGACAGACGTGATCGGGACGAGAGAAGTTTATTTTTAGCTGATTCAGTCACAGCAGACAAGTCAGAACTAGAAAACAGTAATTATCAAGCAGCTTTATTTGGGAATATGAAGCATCAGAGCTGTCAGAAAGCTTTGAAAGGAAAAAAAAAAAAACTTTCTCTAAAGAAAGGGACAATTTCAAGTTTCAAAGGCTCATCAAGTTCTGCCCTGAAGTCTAAAAATACACTGAGTGTGTGTTCTGGATAGAGCAGGAACTAATAATTAATAGAAAAAAAAACTGAACCTAATTAACCAAAGCTGTTATTTTTGACAAAATAACAATTAAAGCCTCACTGTGTTGTCACATAAATTTAATAAAACACAGCCTCTGATTTCAGTTACGTGGGTCAGACAGGTGGAGTAAACTCAACTCACGTGTGTTGATCTTCTGCAGGGAGATGTGTTTCTCCAGCTGGCGTCGCAGTCGGACCTCAGCTCCGTATTTCCCCGTGGTGCCATTGTCTGCCAGGATGAAGTGGGAGTGGAGGCTGTTGAGAACGGTCAGCTTGCTTAAGGGGTTGGACATGGTCTGGTATGGACGCACCACCTAGTCAAAGAACAAATAGAAAAGATGTGGGTTCAATATTTTAGTGATTTATGGGAGCTGCCATTGTGGACTGTTGCCCATCCCTAAACGATCAGATATCTGATGTGGAGTTCTCTCAGACAGGTAATATCTAACCTGTTTTAGGTGGCTCTTTGAACAACCTCCGTTTGTAGAAGCAGAGATTAGTTCTGACCAACTTTATGGGCTAATGACAAGAGTCAGCAGGGCCAAGACCAAAGTGAACTGCTTACAATTACTCCAAAACCTTATTGGTTGCTCAAGTTCATTCATGACAATGCGGCTTCATAAACGTTATTAGCCAAAATTAGATTGTAATTCCAGCAGAAATATTATGATATTCCTGCAGGAACTGACCCAGTCTGCAGCAAAGGGTTATTAGCTGTTACTTGCAAAAAGAGGTCGTCAACTGATAGAAAGATCAGGGTTCAATCCCTGGCCCCAACAGGCCACATCTCAAAGTTTCCCTTGGCAACAGCCTCCTGGGTGATGTAAAACAGCTGCTCTGTAGGGATGGGTCAAATAGGAAAACATTTCTCTATGTTGGACTGTATGTACCAATGTGTCCACCAATCGCTTCTCTTCCCTCCTCCCCAAAAATTACAATATTCTGTGAAATTATCTGTGTACGCATCTAGGATAAAAGTTTGATTGCTCCTGAAACAAAACAACAACATTACAAACACACAGTTAAAAACCTGGTGTGATGAATTTGCTCAGAATCTCCCAAATCTCATGATAAAATCCCTAAAGGAACAGGAGTGAGGAAACCTGATCAGGTTTAGTTTGGACCGATGAGTTCTCCTCATCTTGTGTCATTTTGATGAGTTTTATTTTAACAAGCATTGCAATACATCCATTATTTTTTACTGTTATTTGTTATAGTATAAAAAATGTGTTTAAGAAAAGTTACAATAATTAATACTAGTAAGAAAATCTTTTTAAATACAACTTCAAATATTCTTCTAGTATTTTTCTTTAAAGGGTTTTCTCTTTTTGTTGTGACATTAGGTCCAGTAGTTGCAGATGATCCCCAGCAAAACCTTTTCCAAACCAAAGTTGACATTTTCTTCCCATCATCAGTGTTTGATTGTGCTGCTTTGTGACTCTTTTAAAGTGGGTAAATTGTAGACTCATTAATTTGAGATGAAACATTTATGGGAAGCATAAATCTCCTTCGTTTTGCTTTGCGATTCACAAATTTGCTGCATAAATATCCCAAAAGAGACACTGATGCATCCATCCATATGTCCCCTCATTTTACACATTTATTACTGAAACAACACTACACTGCACAGAAAACTGAGATACGTATAAATGATGAGTGTTTTCCAGAAGTTTGGATATGCTGAACAGTGGATGTTTCTAACAATATGAGTCAAACTCAACCCATCATTAAGCATACAGTTAAAACTAATCAAGTGAGGAGGAAGTCCCTCAGCAGTTCATCATCTCATTTCAGTCCCTGACATTAATCGGCTGTGCTTGACTTGTTCGGCGGGACAGAGCGCAGCACATTCTGATGAAATGTAACCAGAAACATAGCAGTGACTCCCAGAGATTTGAACAAGTCAGCAGGAGCTCTGCAGTCTAATGAGGCTCCGCCAGCTGTCCAACTCACTGTGAAGGAGTGTTTATCACAGATTGGATTGGCTAACTCAGCATCTCAGTTAATAAGCTGACACCCTAAGGCGAATACCTGATGGGCTGCAAGTGCTAATGGAAATCCTAATAAAACCCAGTACAGCGGTGACTGGCATGTGACAGTTTACGCACAAATGAGGTCAAAATCCTGGGAGTGCCCACTCTGAGACTGTTAACCTTGGCTGGTTCCCCTCTGCGACTTACATCTTTACCAACAAGATCCTCCTGGTTTTCTACAATGCCCCACGGAGCGATACCAATGGTGCAGATCTTGCCTCTGGATTTGGAGGCGTGGTCTTTTAGTGCATCCCCCACATGCCGGATCACACCTGCATTTGAGTGTTTGAAACACAGACAAAGGCGATCAATTAGCAGCTTGATGTTACAATCACACACTCTGCCTTTGATGTTTAAATAGCATCTATTAGGAGTGAGGACTCCAGAATAGCAGCTAATGGACACACACACACACACACACACACTCACACACACACACCTCACCAAGCCTCTAGGTGTTGCTCTCAGGGGAGCAGCAGTCAAACCCAGAGGCCATTTTATCACATTTCTCCAGCTGACATTCATTCTTTCTCCACCTCCACCCACTGTCCCTCCAATCCATCCATCCATTATTCAAGCCTCTCTCTTGCCTCTGTACTCATTCTGTCACTAAATCTACTTTCTGTTCTTCTCTGTATTCAAGTGTTGCCACTCTACAACACGGTATCATTTCTTTCTGACTGTTTTTATCTCTGCTATTAAACATCACACGCCCATCTGTTTTCTTCTGTTGAGTCGTGATAATTTAATTCTGTGTTACTAGAGAGACGTTTCCTTTGTTGTGTCTTAGAAATGATGAAAGAACAGAAGCTACTGTGATCTCCTAAACTGAAGACAATGTGAGGCGGTGTTAATGACTGAAGAATGATATTGTCCAGGAAGAGGTTGTTTAAAACACAGAATCTGCTGTTTTCTCAACTTTGTTCACATTTATAATTTCTAAATGAAAAAGGTAAAGCTTTTATAATAATTTCTTTAAAATGCAGGTTGTGTGTGAGTGGTTAATCTGCAGCGATCAGAGCAATGAAGAGTCAGGATGTTTTTGTATCAAGGTGATAACTGCTCTGAGTTCAGTTGTCTTAAATCAACT
The DNA here is from genome assembly GCA_006937965.1 of Callopanchax toddi. NCBI lineage: Eukaryota > Metazoa > Chordata > Actinopteri > Cyprinodontiformes > Nothobranchiidae > Callopanchax > Callopanchax toddi. The sequence continues at coordinate 3,326,102 of SSNR01000009.1, read as the reverse complement.
CAACATGCACATAGTAGTTTATGTCATAACTCATCATTTTACATTACACATTTGAAAATGCTGTCATTATTTTATTTTATTTTTTTTTTTCAAAAGAACAACATTTGTGCAGCTGAGTATAATTGCATGTCCTGAGGCTGGAAACTGTATCCTGTCACATATTCACTGTCACCTGTATGAAGTCTCAAAGGAACAACTGCAGACAATAAAATAAGATCATTAAAAAATGAATAATCTGCCTGCATGGGGACATTATGATAACTCAGAGCTGTTGTTAACTCCTGGTGACCTCAGCAGCAGGTGGGGATTAGAAACATCTCAGTATGATGAACAAAGTTGTTTCCCCAGGGGTTTAAAATACAGTGTTCAGTCAAGCTGAGTTCTTAGTTGGTAGAAATTCATTCCTGAACAGACCAGAAAGAAAAACTCCTGGTCTGAGAGGAGTTTAGCTCAACTCCACATAAGAATTTGTAGAGTTTTGACTGATCTCTACTGCGGGTAAGATACTCAGTAGATTCTTTACACATTTGATAATCAGCCAGCCCATCTGGTGGAATCCCAGGGTGTTTCCTGGCTAGCCTTGAAACATAATCCACCCAGGATGTCTGCAGGGTCAGCCCTGGGGTCCCCTCTCAGAAGGACATCTCACCCAGGAGACATCCTGAACCATCTTAACTGGCTCCTCTTGATTTGGAGGAGAGTAGACTGTACTTTAAATCTTTACTGTGTTAATATGAGCTTGTTTTGGAGTGATTTCCGGTTCATTTTTTAGTCATTCATCAATCGACTAGTTTTCTTGTGTCTGCTCCTCAGGAATGGGTCAAATGCAGAGAACAAATCCCACTATGTTGTATGAGGTATGTGGCCACGTCACTCCTCCTTTCCACCCTTCTTATGGTGAGATTCCTTTAATGCTCAGTCATCAATATTTTCACTTCTTTGCTTTTTTCTATTTTGTTCCTTGAACACTTTGTTAAGTATTTCTTTTGTTTCAAACCTAAAATCAGCTGAAAACTCCCCACCTGTTTCATCAGATCTAGTTTCATCTCATGGAGTATTTAAGATGTTGCTATTTCCCCTCACACAGTATAAAACCTTTGTTATTAGTGATGCTAGTCAGTCCCTAAAGCTTTGACCTCAGAGCTAACTCTGCTTCAGCAGCACTTTTACTTCATATTTTTGGTTAAATAATGATTTTGTTTTTTGAGTAGTTTCTGCAACTTTTACTTTCTCCTGAACTACAAATTGTATCTTCAGTAAACTCTGATTATTTCAGAATATTTACAGTCCAGGCTAGTTTGAAACATAGCTCTCTAACGGCTAATAAACTATTTGATTTTCTTTTTAAAGTATGTTCTATCGATTTTGTATTTAAAAAATAAAATTAACCTAGGTTATTCAAAATGATAAATGTGCAGATGAAAACGATAAAAATACCACATTTAAATTGAGTTTCTCTTGAATGTTAAATCTTCCACAAACAGAAGGGCGTTTCTGTTATAGCCTAGTGGTCCATTGTTTCTGTGCTTTACCTGTGTTAACTCCTCCGGTGAATATCCAGGCTCCTGTTGTCATGGCAGCCTTGATGAGCCCTTTGCCAAAGACCTGCTTGAGCTTAGGCTGTAATTCAAAGTTCTGTAGGCCTCCGTGGACTGAGATGAGCAGCTTAGGAAGCTCCAGCTGCCACTCCTTGGTCATTAGGTGGAGCAGCAGGTCAGGCTTTGTGTCGTAAGACACTCGCACGTACTGGAAATAAAGCACAATATACACTTTAAACAGACACATTATGATAACAATATTATTGATAATGGATCTCTAAAGTGAAAATAAAAGTTTTCACATGGATCAGTGTTTTGAGCCAGCCTCAGCATGTGGTATTCTAATTTTAAGCCACAAAACATGTTGGACAGATGTTTGAGATGATTGAAGAGCCACATGCGTTGTGGAACATCTGTTTACCTTTCAAAACCTCCCTCAGAAGCTCAACCTGACAGCCGCTAATGAATAATGTAACACTGGAAAAATTCACACTTAAACCAAAGGTATTGCTCTTAATCCCCAGAATGCCACAGTCGACTGTTTGTGTGACATAATAACAGACAAAGAATGCTGGAAAACTATTTCAAGCTGCTTATAAAGATGGATCAGTTTGTAAAAGGCTTGGTTAATCTAACATGTTCATTCTGTCTCCCTGACAAACACAACCCCAGAGTCTGCTTCATTTCAACTCAACGCTCAATTGGCATCCATGTTTAAAACAATTTATTTATCCTTGTGACACAAGGTTCAAAATCAGATTCTCCAAACTAAAAAGACTTGAAGTGGTTTTGTATATCAACACTGGTCTGGAGCTTGGTTGAGGCAGGTTTACAAGTATTTGATGCCTTTTCTGGTTTAAGGTCAAATAAGCCACAGCCTCAAAGCAGCAACACTCACTGTAGGAATAAATGAAACCAGATACCTTATCTCTTTAATCTGACTTCAGCTCCAAACAATCCCACAGACCAGTTCCATGCTCCTTTATCTTAACTGCTTCAACCCCGCACTGAGAAAGAAAGCTCCTGTGCTTGAGAGTAAATCAAAAGTCTCATTCCCTTTCAGCCGTCTCAACAGTAAGCAGCAGTTTGGCTATGGTGTGTTCACTGACAAAAAAGTAGTTTCTTTTTAATTCTCAGAATGTCTGATAGATTTCTGATGCATCTCTAATAGAGGAAATAAAAACACAGAATCTCTGCTTGTTATTCCTGTTTACGTACAAGCTAGCTGTAGCATAGCATCACAGTTAGCTGCTACAGGAAGCTAGAAAGCAGCACTCATGAGTCATGGCTTTAAAGTAAAGCAATGACTTTTGGGTTTGTTTAAGATCAGTTTGTCTATTTGCCACGTGACTGATAATTATTGTAGAGTGTGATATTTAGCTTTACCAATGGTGTAGCCAACAACATTGCATTAATACTGGTAAGTAACTGCGACTACAAATGTTCCTCTGGCAGTACCATACCTTGACATCTGCTGTGCTATTTTTATACACTGTGTGACTTGTGAGGAGCATATTTTTAATGAAATGCTAATTATTGAGGAGAGTCACCATGGCTTTATTGGAGTGTCCTCCTCCCTGGAACTCGATGGTGCCAAAGGCATCAGTGGGGCTGAGCTGTGTGTGTTTGCTGATCGACCACTTCTCTGACAGGCTGTCATTCTTGGCCAAACGCTCTGCCTTGTCATTCTGACTGGACGAGATGCCGGGCGGCAAACCCACATGCTGACCTATCAGACGACCACAACAGCACCTGCACGAGAGGAAGAAAGGATGAGTGAACCGAAGACCTGCGTAGAGCTTAACAAGGAATAATTGAAATGTGTAGAAGTCTGAGAAGCCAAACAGAGCAACTGTAACAGTAAGAGAGGAGAGAGGGGAGCTGAGAGTGACAGAGAAAAGAGTGTGAAAGCTGCCATAATCGTGTGTAAGAGGTGGGCAAGGCTGAAGTGGCAGCTTGTCATCTCACTTTCATCTTCTTATTGGGAGGAGGGGAGGGGAAGGATTTGCGGGTCTGTGTAGAACTTTACTGGCTCAGTCTCTTTTTGTTTTCTCCTCTTTAAACATCTGCCTGTTTTTTTCTCTACTCATATGTTCTCTCTCTCCATCTCAGCCACAACATGACTTGGCAGAATGACAGTCATGTATTACAGGAGGAGATGCTTATTCAGAGGTGGGGGATGCAGCTTCTCTATTTTGCGTTTTAACCTTCCACGTTGGAGTGGGAGTCTTTGGAGGAGGAGAGTCGGGAGGCTTTGATTCTCACTTGATGTTTCTATCATCTGTAACCAAAGCTTCTTTTCCGCCCTCTGACTCAAGCATGAGCACAAGTGTTTTTGACAGAAGAGAACAAGCTGATTTTATATTAAAGAGCATCTCATTCCAACTTCATCCTGCTGCGTGCGTTCACGTGTTTTTGTCTAGTTGTGCTCATTTTGTTTACATAACAAACAGGAGCTTTAGTGTGTGTGCTGTCATAAATTAAACTTTCTGAGTTTGTTTCCCCAATTAGTATCATCAGTTGGTAAAATAATAATTTTAAAAGTCAAGCGTAACACCAATATGACATCATATAAACATCATCATCTGGTATTTACAATAAGTCCAGTAAATAGTTACAGTAAAGTTTCACAAAACAAACAAACTGGAATATGAAGAATACCAGACAGGGAGCTGTAATTATACATGCAGAGGATGATGCAATGACTCTTTGCATGGCTTTAGACAAACATCTGCAACTTTCACAGAGAGGATTAAATCACAGCATGCTTTATAAAAGGGAGAACGAGTTGAAGGATGTTTATATTTCCAGTATAAATAATTTATTCTAATAATAAAACTGATTCACTGTTGAAGTTTTTTTTTTCATAAGAATGCAAATAAAAAGTTAAGAATTTCCAAAAACACAATGTTTCATTCAGGCAGGCCGAACTGTTTGAAGTAATTCTCCCATTCAGCTGCTGGAGACTTTATCACCTTCTAACAATAAAGAATAAATGTGTCACAAACATCCTGACATCTCATCATCACACTATGCAAAACGAAGGAGGAAAAATAGACATAGCTGAATACATGACTGATTGATGGATTATTCAATAAAGCACTGAACATTTCTACAGCTGCAGCTCTGTCTCCTAAAATAATCACATTAGTCCTCCTCCTCACTCCTTGGGCAAAATGCTTCACCTGCAAAAACTCAATGGCGTCATTTACTAAAACAAACCCTAAAATTAATTATGAAAGTTGGATGAATTAATTGAACATTTGAAGTAAATCATTATAGCTGGAATGAAGCATCACCTATTTTAAAGGTTTTATACATGTGCACTCACCTATGGGGGTCTTTGGCACTCACAATGATATGAACACATTCTCTCTTGCTGAATGCTCTTTCTATCCACGATTTCTGTGCCTGCAGGGGAAAAAAGGATAGAAATATTCAATCAGTTAAAAAAATGTATCTGTTACATAAAGAAATGAGGCCTGATAGGAGGAAGATACAGGTTCTGGGATTGCTTGTTAAGAAAACTTCAGGTTTGCAAATCAAACATGATAACATTCATGTTTAAACAGTACAATTAAAACTTTTTTTTTAAACACCTTATGTAAACCTGGTTTAAGAACATAAATCAAAGCAAACAAAAATAGTTGATGCATGGTTCCTAATAATTCAAACACTAAACACTGACAGGATTTTTTCTGTTACTCAGCTCAAATCAGATCAGATGAAGGGCTGAGAAAAGAGAAAACGAAAGTTAAATGCACCGAGGCAGTAAATTATGTCAGAGTTCTCATCCTCACATACTCACACGTGCAGCCAACTGAGCGTGTGAGAAAACGAATGCACAGTATGTGTGCACGTTTCGTTTGCAAAGTGCAGAAAGGTGCTGGTATTGGTGAGTTAATGCACACAGTCTTAGAATGAATTTATGAAACGTCACCTGCTGCAAGTCTGAGTGACAGGAAGACTAACAGAAACCAATTATCCTGCTTCCAACATGACCAGAATCACTCTAATAAACCACAGAAAGGCACATATCCAGCACTGATGAAAATGCACAGCTGTGAGTTTTATTTAGCTTTTAAATTAACAAATAACTTACAAGCATGCATTATTAATTTTGCTTAGAAAACAAAAATTCATAAGAAAAAAGATGCAAATAGACTATCTTAAAGTTTGTAAATAATTTTTGCAACAGTTTGCTCCAATATTTGTTGTATTCTTGTACTCTAACTGTAGGATGTAAATGCACTTCACCCAACAGATAACCCACAGCCTTCTGTTTGATGTTAGTCATTTGTCTGACATCATGTGAGATATTTACCCTCTGGTGTTAATATGTAAATCTTTCACCCCAGCACACTGTGGGTCAGGTGGAGCATTTCCTAGATCAGTGATGATATTCTCTCAAGAGCCTGCTTGTAGTTCAGTGGAGTCATCAGCAGTCGAGAGAAGGACAAAACCTCACAAACGACTTTCCATCAGGATGTCAGCCAGACCAGACACCCAGTCCAACAGTGGAGGAAGCACAACCGCAGCAAAGACAAAAACACAAACCTTTTTCTTTTTTTCTACTCTTTGCTCTGGGAGAGCTGCTACAGCTCCTCTCCCAGTCAGCGAAGCCGAGAGCTGCTTTCACAGGGTTTTCCCCACAGTCACAGCTACAACAACATCAACCCCATCCGCCTGACTGGCCCTGTCACACCAAGGTACGCCAAAACCCACCGCAACCCTCCACAATCAGGCCAGGCCTGCACACTTACCCTAATACCAGACTTCCTACGATTAACCATTACTCTGCAGGTCTGAGGGGGGCTGCTTTTACAGATCACCCTCACTGTGATGATTCAGCAGGCCTCAACTCCCCCCCCCCCCCCAAAAAAAAAA
>SSNR01000009.1:3261850-3319041 GCA_006937965.1 Callopanchax toddi | reverse complement strand
CCCCCCCCCCCCCCTTCCCCACTGTTGTATCCCCTCTTTGTTATTGGCACTGGCAGGGAGCTGAATGGAGATCCAAATCCAATCAGCATCCTAATGTCTCTACTCTCTCCTTTTCTACCCCTCCTTTTTTAATCTTTCCTGAATGTGTTGAGTTTTTATAGGATCTTATAGATGAGGATTTGTGCAATAGCTTGCAAGAAATTTGACACGTGTTCTTCCTTTTCTCCCACATTGCTTTAAGGTCAATAATAAACATCTTGAAGCAATTCACAAAAAAACATTTTGCTGCTTGAGACTTTGTTCAATTTCGATAAGGTATAAATCTATAAATAAAACATTTGAAATACAAAAAAAGCTGAAATTTCAGATTAAAATAGTTAATTGTAATTAATTTGTTACTTTACAGGAAGAATATTCCATTACATTTTTAGGAAATGCAATAAAAGCTGTAATATAAACTCAAACACAGTGAAAGATAAAAGGTGTACTCCTCATAATCAGAACAGGGAGCACACCTGTTGGGTTTTCATTACTCACCTGGATCAGCTGATGGGACGCCCTGCAGGAATCTGTCTTTTATAGTCATTGTTGAATAAAAATGAAAGATCCTGTTTAAAAACCTAAAAGTCAATAAATGGACCTGATCAGAGCTAACTGGAGCAGACCTCCCCCCACAGGCAACTGATCTACTGGGACTATTAGCTCTGCTGGAATGTGTGTGTGTCTGTGCATGTGTGTGTGTGTGTCTAGTGTGATCTAGTCTCCTCCTCAATTTCAGGTCTGCACTATATGAGCATCAAGTGAAAAACTTTTTAATATTGCACATAAACACAGCTAGTTATTTATACTCAGAGTTAAACAGTGAGCCTCCTAAATATTCTGAGTGCGCTCAAGGAATGTATTCACTTCCCTTCAGTGCCTCACCTGCTTCAGCTTCAAATTAAAACTGGAGGGAGGGAGACAGAGAGTGTGTGTGTCATCTCCATCAGCTGCATTTCTGTCAGAGATCACGACCACGGGAGGGAGTCTGAATGGCAACAGAGCCTATTAGGGAGAGCAAGATGACATTTGTCTAGCCTGCTCAGCGTCCTTATTTTGTCCTAAATAACTCTCTCACACACAGATTTATATTCACATTAATGAACAGGATTTTGCATTGCAGTGGCAATTTTTATTGCTGTGTAAGGGTTGTTTCCAAGCCGATTAACTGACCTGTACAAACCGGGTTTAATTACCAGGACCAGCAGGAAACTGGGAGCAAATGATTCTAATCTGAACTAAATTAAGTCCAACAAAACGCAATGTGGGGAAATGAGGGGAAAAGTCCTTTCCAGAAATACAATAATCCTGGCTAATGCAAACACATTCACAAACAGGGACAGCATGCTTCAAGTGCAAACTGATTATTTAAAAAAGTTTGCTTCACTAGAACTTAGATCCTGATGCATTCAGGGTCATGACAGATTCAGAATGCTGTAATGAGAGCATCAGACCTTCTACTGTGGGACACTGTGAGGCACCAGAGGCAGTTTTCTGTAAAAAATACCAGAGCAGAGGTTGGTAACCTGCAGCTCTGGGTCCACATGCAGCTCTTTGTAGCTTTGATCAAGAATAACATGGAAAATAAATGTCTATATTCCCGTAAACACAATATAAAAGTCAGTTTGAGCTTTTTCTGTCCAGTTTTGTGCAATTAAGCGATTTCAGTCTGTGGCAGAGTTATGCCAATAATACAAGCAGCAAATGTTAATACTATAACCAACTTGATGCAACTTTTATTAACAACAAGTTCTTTATTCAAACCTTTGAGACTCTAAATAAAATCTATTTAATGGGAAGATAAATGATTGAAAAGGTAGCAGATCCCTGTGTTAGAGCCTGGTCTCACTAAGGACACCTCTGTCAGTCTGTATCACAGCATTTCTCTTCAGAGTTTCATGTTACTTTGTTGTTGTTTTTAAATCTACACTCCTTTTTCTAATCCTGAAACTTTGTCTGTATTACTGTTTATGTTACCTATAATCAACAAGGCAAAGTGATTAAAATGTCTCAGAAACAGATGATGATGATCACTTTCTTGATAAATGTAATAATAAACAACTGAAGTCACACATCTAAAGCTGAACCAACAATGGAACCCTTCTTTTTCCAGCTCATAAATGCTGAGATAGCATCATTTGACGTGTCTGCATCTGTTTTAAAATAACACAAATCATGTTTGTTTGTTTTTTTTTTTGTTTTTTTTTTCATTTTTCAAGGATTTGTCAGCAACCACACTTATATAAACACAAACTCCCAACAAGCTAACAATTTTCATCTTCCTTAAATGATTTGTGTCAGGAATTAATGCACAAATATAGTGAATAACAGCATTTCTCCCACAAGCTGCAAAAGTCATTTAAGTTGTTTCACATTTTTCTGCATCACTTTAGAAAATCTTTTTAATCAAGAGAAGACTGCTAGTAAACTCTAAGAACTAACTGGATAGTTCAGACCTTTTGAAAGGGGTTTCTTTGTAAAGTTTTTGAATATTTTCTATCTTACCTGTCGTAGATGCAGCTCTTTGAGCAGTCTTGGTTTGGATGAATAGAGATCAGTTCGTCCACTTTATAATGGTCCTACTTACTGATAGCTGTCAATAAGGACCAATTTTCTAACACTGAAGTCATTCAAAGAGCTAGATACAACCGGCACGATTTTTTATTTTTCATGACTTTTCCACCGAAACCTTCAAAAGTTCTGAACTATCTCTTTAACAGCCACTGAGTCTGTGAGTGGTAAGAGCTCAGAGCTGAGGTTTAAAAGCACAACAAGAATAATTCATGTTTAGTCCTTCAAAATGTTCTACCACTCACTATGAGACCATCACATTCTGACTTTTCAACACACTGTTGATGGAAACTACATCTGACTGGGTGTTCATCTAAGACTTTAGCTGTAGGATTACAGAAATCCTCAGTTTAAGCCTTATGTGAAGGTTTCTCTGTTTAAATGTTCTCTTTGTGTGTGTTGGTGTTGTCTGGTTTCTTCTCGCAGTTTGAAAATGTGTAAATGTGGGTGATATGTTTCTAAACTGACCCCAGGTGTGAGCGTGTGTGTGTGTGTGTGTGTGTGTGTGTGTGTGTGTGTGTGTGTGTGTGTGTGGTGCCTCATGATGTCCTGTTTTACCACCTCTCACCTGCTGGGATCAGCTCCCATAAGCAGGATTAAATGTGAAGAGAAAATGAGTGGGTTATTAAAGATGAGGGGGTGGAGCTTCTTATTTTACTCCATTACATCTGAACTGTTTACAGACTGAAATATTTTTTTTAAAACTACAATGGAAAATGAAGAGTTTTTTAGGGAGAGGGTGACGACAAATTTAAACACCCAAATACCATGTTTAGACCATTTAATCCTATGCTATTGAGCACAATACAATCTTTTAAAAATCACTGTCTTAATTAGGATTCATCAGTAAAAAGCAGCTAAACTGTGAAATATCCTGCATATCAAAAAATCACTGTATCTTCAAGGTGTCTTTGTTAGTTGAGCGTATTTTTCTCTTTAAAAGAAAATCTGTGATTGATTTCCACTTCCATAGGCAGGAAGAAGTTTAAGAAAAAAAAGAAAAAGAATGAGTTTCTACCTAATGAGTTTCTCATGACCTTGGTTAGTGAAGGTTTCTCAGATTCTCCATCAGCTGGATTAGATGAGCTGAAGGTCAAACTGTCCTTTCTGTCCTCTGAGTTTACAGGCAGGGATTGAGATGCTTTTATTTAGTGATAAACTCAGACAGAGGGGAGTGGGATGTCTGTGTCATTAAAGAGCTGTAATACAGAGGAGTATTTTTTCTCCCTAAACCTAAACTATAAAGAGACTTCTTTAAATCATTTATTTTGATAAAATATATATTTGGGCCATAACATTTGCTGGACCCTTAAAATTCAAGATAAATCCATTTGTATTGTTATATCTGCACATAGTTTATGTCTCATTTTTACATTTATTTCTATGCTTTTTTGGAGGGGGCGGGCGAGACATACTGCAGTTTGGAAGAAAATCATGTGATTTTTAACATTATTTTTTCTCAAGTCACTTAAGATCCAACTTTGTTATTAGAGTTTGGGGCTTTGTTTTTTAATTATAAGAACCAAAATGGTAAAATTTCTGGCAGTTTCTAATAACTGTTTAAAACATGTGTGCTACTTACAGTAATTGGCTTCAAATGTGTAAGAAAATGAATGATTTTTGGGTTTGTTTTGGAGTGAAATCATTCCGTACATTAGAAAGTTGCACTAAAAAACAGGAAACAAGCTAACAAGCCTTTTAGCTAAACAAAAATCTCCTTTTATTAAAAGAAATCAAGACATTTTTGACTTATTTTGGTTCTAAGTGAGCTGTGTGCATTTGAAATGTAAGCTGTATTTAATGTTGTTTAATTTCTGTTAAAAACTGACTTCATACAAGCAGTTGTCATTCACATATAGACAACAATAAAGAATTAAAACAATTACTTGATGTATTTTTATCACTTAATATTATCATTTAAACATGTTTACTCTCACACTTCATGTCAATTAACTCATGAGATCACAACATGAATTATAATGTACGTACATGTACTGCAGTGTATTTAAGGAAAGGCAATGAATTTGAATCTAAAACTAAGTCTAAACTGTGTATGGAAGAACTGCTAAAACTACCCTTCACCATTGTCCACTTAGATTTAAATATAACTCAGGTTTGTGTCAGTTTTAGTCAAAGTTCAGAGCAGCTGAAGGGGCCACATGTGTAGGTTGCAGACCTCTGGACTAGGAGGAGATTGGACATAAAGTCTTTAATCTCACAGATAGAGCTTAACAAGTTAGCCTGTCTTAGACAAGTTGATACAAACAACAACAGATTGTAACTGAGCGCTGGATCCAGGATCAGCTCATATAGTTACAGATTGTTACTCAGATTATGTCACTGCGTCTAAATGCAATTGAGAAAGGGGATTATGTATGCATCTGCAGCAGAATCACATTTACTGACTAGGAGTCACACACACCAGGTTCAGCCTCCTAGAAAATTGTCACCAAGTGTGAATTTGGGTTTTATACACACATGCAGATTCCCACAAACACACAACGCATAGTTTCCATCTGTTTCAGCATTTTGGAGCTTAGGAGAGACTGAAATAGTCAAGATGTGCATGTTTGCATATTTTGACACAATTAGAGAACTCTAAACTCTACTTGTTATTGTAAGAGCAACAGCTGAGGATGAGCCTCTGTCTATATTCATTCTATACTTCTGATCTGATCAAAAGCTCTCCCTCCGTGTGATAAACCCTCAATCCAAACCTATAACTTCCACTTCTGTTCAGCAGCATAATGTTGCCTTTATCATATCAGCAAGCTGATCAACACAAGAGACCATCCAGTCTCTCCGCCTCCTCTGTTCTCACTTTGAGCTGTGAAAATTACTGAAACTTGCACCCTTAGATTAAAATGCTGAAGTTAGAACTGTCAGAATATTGGTGCCAGAAAGACTAACAAACACAACACATGAAATTGAGGACCTCTGTCTCATGAGGCGGTTGCTCACAGTTTCATCATGTCTGCTGTCATCCAATTAGTACCATGAAACACCCAAAATATAATAAAAAGCTTCAAAAAGTGCCAAACATTTATGAGCACCAAAGATAACCACAGAACATTCACATTAGTTCTGTAATTTGTTAAATACCTGCAGGATTTGTTTGCTTTAATTACAACAACAAATTTGTCACTAAACTGTACATATTCTGTTATCTTCATACCTGCTGAAAAAATAATAATAACAGAGCATATTACAGTTTGAAACAGGCTCCTATTTCCTCTTTTTTTTTTTGTTTAAGATAAATATGCAGGCAGAATATTTAACAGCTATTGAACTGTCCAAGGAGCAGTCCCAAGAGTTAACGGCTTTCTGTACCTTGAGTTTGTTTGAGTTTGTTCTGCATGGGACACCTGCAGCGTTTCAGAGACTAATGGATCAGGTATTTGATAGACTGTCATCCTTTGCATGTGTATATATCGTGATGATATTATCATCTTTGTAACATTTGGGAGGAGCATGTGGAGTATCTGAGAGAAGCCCTGGACCATGTGCATTTTGTGGGTTTTACTATCAATCCTGAGAAATATGCTCTTGCAAGAATGGAAATACGGTACCTTGGTTTCACCAATGGAGGTGGGACAGTTAAGCTCCAGGTTGATAGAGATGATGCAAATCAACAATGTCCTCTTCCTCAAACCAAGAAACAGCTCAGATTGTTCCATGCATGGCTGGATTCTATCACAGATTCATTCCCATTTTCTCTGCTAGAGCAGCTCCCTTGACAGACATGACTGGCTCATGGTGTCCTAACAAAGTACACTGGACAGCCAAAGATAGCAGCTTTACAAGACATGCAGCAATCCCTGGGTAGGAATCCATGTTTTAATTTTCCAGATTTTAAAACGTGATTTTGCAAACTGAGGCTTCTAAAAGGAGTCTTGGAGCTGTGCTTTTGCAGGGACCACCACAGGAGCAACATCCTGCCTGCATCAGTCGCAAGCTTCTGCCAAAGACATTATGTAACCATGTAGAAGGAAGCCTCAGCCATTAAATGGCTATTAAATTAAACTCATTCAAGTATTTATCTGCTTGGAAGAGAGTTCATCCTCCACACTGACCATAAAGTTTTGCAGTGGCTGGAAAGAATGGAAAACACCAGAGGAAGATTTACCAGATGGTATCTTGCCATGCAGCCATTCTGATTTGACGTTCATCATATTCCTGGTAAAGACAGCATCACTGCTGACTACCTCTACTGGAGTAGTCACTTATGACAAAGTAAAGACCTCAGAGTAGGGGTGTTTGTGACGGCCACCCCATTGGCCACACAGTATTAAATGTTTGAACTGACTCCAGCATTAAGCGTGTGTTATTCGAGTGTCTTGTTGTTTATTTTGTGTGCCTCTGTGTCAGTCCTGTGATGAACGGGCGACCTGTTTTGTGTGTACCTCGCCTCTTTCCTAATGACTGCTGGAATAGGTTCCTTCCCATTCGCATCCTTGAGCAGATTAAAGCTGAAAATGAATAAATTCATGAAGGACTCAGTCCTCCCTCAGAATGGAGGAAACCAGCATTTAGCGTTTTTTCTGAAGCTTTCACTTGATCATGTTTAAAGCCATAACATTAGTCCTAAAGCATCCAAATGCTCTATGAGATGCAATCCAGATCGTTTATTTTGTAGCATCACGTTTAACCTCCTGATTACATCTGCATCTTCCACTGATTTTTTTTTTTTGGGTCATCAATCTTCCACTAGATATTTTTCCCCATAAAGACTCATGATGGCAGCATGCACATAGACACAGCTCATTAGACATATCATAATTATCTTCATGCAATTAAGCTAATCAGAAATCACAGGTGTCCTGAGTTTTGTTTCACTGTTTAGAGATTTCCTAACTTGCTTCAGTCGTCAGGTGGGTTCAGATTGGTCGAATCGAGCTACTACTATGGATGCTTATTTTTGATTATGTTAAGGGAGATAAAACTTGTGAAAACTTGAGATAAAAACTGTTCACTGCAGTTCCCATGGTGTGAAAATAATAACACCTTTTGTATATTTTGTAAATAAATAAAGAAAGAAATATTCCCCAAAAGCTTGAGCAGATTTGAAAAATCCTGACTTAAACAAATCTGAATTATTGCCTCTTGCAGAAAAAACACAAGTTCATTCATAGTTTGTCTGCTTAACAACACACCAAATGTTAAATGCATTACAAAAATCTTTGGCTTTCAACAATAAACCCCCGCATGCCTCCATGTTCAACTTGACTGCTGAGTTTTATACCTGCGTCCCCGTGTGCTTGTGTGTGATGAATGTGTGAGTGTAATGAGAGAATGCATGCTTGTTCTAGCCCCTGTCATTTTTAATCCATCTCCTGAGGCTAGAATAAACAGCTCTCTTTCCCACAGGCCTCAGCTAAGCCTAGCTGAGCATCTGGTCATGCGGGTTCTAATCAACACTGGCATGGTCATTCTGTTTGTGACAGAGGGGGACAGGTCCACAGTTTGAGGAAGCCAGAGGAGGGGACGTGTAGTGGCTGAGGAGGAGGGAAAGGGTTCGGTAGGGTGGGAAGAAGAGGGAACCAGAAGTGGTGGAGGGAGAGATGAGATGTGAGGGACAACTGAAGATGAGTGAAGTTGCTGTGAAAGAAAATTTCAAAGTGGACATGAAAAAATAAACAGAATATGGCAAAGAGGTGAGACGTGACATGAATTGTATTGTGGTGTTGAAGCTGTGTGAGAGCTGAAAGGGTGAAAACGGCACAAGAGAGAGTGTGGATGTGAACAAAGACAAGAGGAGACACAGAAAGTCTCAGATTCTGGTGAAGTGGACATGACTAAAATGGAAATTGAATCACGAAGAACATACAGAGAGATGAAGAGGTGGAGGAAAAAACTTAAATTTAATCGACTGAGGAGATATGAGTCGTTATCCATTTTGTCTTTGTCAAGAAAAGAGTGGAAAAGTGAGGGGAAAAGTAGAAATGAGAAGCCAGCAGAGGGAAAGCAATGAGAGAGCGTGAGAGGCAGCAACCCACGGCGAACGACAAGTGCGGCAACCAGCAGTTAACTGCAGTCAGTATAATGATCACTTGTCAGTCTATTTAAATGTGATTTGATTGACTTGTGTGAAGTAGCTGGGGAGAAATTATAGCAATAATAATTAGAGTTTGTGTTCAGCTCATTAGCGTAGGTCTTGTGACGTGGGATGGCTTCAGGGCCTGAGGTGCAGTTTTTGGGTGGTATTGTTATGTAGGGTTGTCACAATGCATTGTGTGCATTTGTTTCTGTGTCACATTGATTTCTGGTGTTTTGTTATATTTATATCCTGAACCATGTAGGTTTGCTGTGCTGTTGGCAGATTCTTCGTCCTGGAGCTGTACCTCCTTCGAGCTGTAGAGGCTGAAAGAGGCACTGAGTTTATCCCAGCTGACACAGGTGGACATGGTGTGGTGTAACACAAAGAAACATGCAACCAGACTCATCCACACTTGTGTTTATGTCTGCTGATTTTTTTTATTCCTGAGGCTTAGTTTGGATCATTTAGGTGGGGTTCAGAATGATCTCTATTAAGGAAATCTAGAAGAAATTCTCATAGCTCTGTCAAGCTAGTGACTAGTCTTGGGCCACCTTTGGAGATTTTTGCCATTTTGAAACAACTCTAGTTTTAAATGTTTTAGCACTTTTTGACAACTCTTAATTTATAAACCTTCACCTGCTTAAGCAGCTGTTTACATAGAAATGTGTGTTTTAGTGCATAAACAATAAAAATATACCTCATGGCTACTTTTGTTAATCAACAATTCCTCCATGTTGGGAGGCTTTTCAAAATTATTAAGCACAAGGAGGAAGGTGCATTTTAGCATTACATTTGCCTTAATTCTTTAATTTTGCAGCATATGCTGGAAATATGAATACCAACAGATTGCACAAACCTGAGTGTACATAGACTGACTAGCTTAGCCCACCAATTCATCAATACAGCTTCCATATTAAGAGGGAGAAACAGGCCAGTAAATCATTCAATGAACCTGCAATACTGCTAACTGCGTGGCATATACCTATTCTTGTCTTTGTGTAAATAACCATTGATTTCTAAGTAAATAATGACCTAATGCAAATGGTTACGGCAAAGTCGATAAAATAGTGTTTGTGTGAACTTCTATGAAACTTGTTAGAGCTTTTATTTTGGCAGAAACCTGCTTTAGACTGTCGGTCTGACTAGCCATTAGCATCACTCTTAAACTAGAATGTTTAATTCTCCAAATTCGTTTTGCAGTTAAGAGGTAACACGCCCATTCCAAATCTACAAGAAAAACATAACTACCCTTTCTAGGATGTCTTTATACTTATATAGCTCTAACTTATCATAATTGAAAAATGTGTGTGAATCTGCCTTAACATTAGTCAGCAGAAAATCTATAAAAACAGCTGATTTGCACATTTCAATCACACCCATCCATCCATTATCTGTAACCACTTAATCCTCCACTCAGGGTCTTGGGGAGCTGGTGGCTAACTCCAGCATCACGGGGCGAGAAGCAGGTGACGCCCTGGATGGGTTGCCAGTCCAGAACCACATAGAGACAAACAGCCAGTCACACTCACACTTAGGGACAATTTAGAAACACCAATAGATCTAACACACATGTTTTTGGTCTGTGGAGGGAAGTCAGAGAACCCGGAGAAAACTCACGCATGCATGAGGAGAACATGCAAACTCTACACAGAAAGGCTGCAGAACCAGGGCGAGAACCCATGACCTCCTTGCTGCAAGGCCACAGTACCGACTGCACCAAAAAGCAGCTATTTTAATCACACAATTTTTATAAAAGTCCAAAATTGCAAATTCTTTACAACATCCTTTAAGTAATATAATATGTTGTTATGTTTCTTGCTATTTTCTATTATTTGTAGCTGGTTTTGCACATACAGTATATAAATGACTAAATACTTCTCTGAAAAAACAAGTAATTTTTGTGTTTTTATTTTTTTATTGCTTTCTATAACTGAGCTCTCCACCCACAACATTCATTATGATCACACTGAAAATATATCAGACAGGTTTAAATTTAACCCCAGTCACAATCTAACACAGTGAAGCACAATGCAAACGGAAAAGAGTAGAATGGAAAAACAGCTTCACAGTGTCTGCTAGGAGCCTGTATGAAGAGTCGATTTGCTCTGTATATACTATATGTGTAATAGACTGAGTCCATATCCTCAACAAACTGGCAGCTAGAGGGTTATCAACACTGATATAATAACTCTGGTTGTCTGATTGGTTATTGCATCCAGCCCAAAGGGGTTGGATGGCCTCCCCAAAGATATCAGTGTAGCTGATGCACAATATTATTATTGAATATTATTAAATTCTTAAATTTGAGGAACATGCAGTACAGATTATCTGAAATGTGGAGACAAATCAGTCTCCAAATGCTTTAATAATCAGTCTTGTTGTGCAACCCATCCTTCTGTTGATATACTTGTTGCTCACAGTGAATGAACTCTTTACCAGACCACCAGTGAGGGGCTTGGCCACTCTGCATGTTCACGCAATTATAATGAAGTGCCACAGCATGAGTCTTTACCCTTCGCTATGCTGTGTTCATGTGTGCACAGCAAGCTTTAGTGCCGCAGAGCTGTAATGAAGTTTCAGGTCCAGAGGTGGTTCAGACCAACAGCTGTGAAATTGCCTCTTAGTGACCACTATATTCCAGCCCACAGTGAGTTAGAAAGTGTGTGTATGTAGGGGGGGGAAGGACAAAGGAAGACAGAGAGGAAGACGAGGGACACACTGCAGAA
The DNA here is from genome assembly GCA_006937965.1 of Callopanchax toddi. Lineage (NCBI taxonomy): Eukaryota > Metazoa > Chordata > Actinopteri > Cyprinodontiformes > Nothobranchiidae > Callopanchax > Callopanchax toddi. The sequence goes on along the minus strand of SSNR01000009.1, from coordinate 3,307,668 downwards.
TGTGGAAAAAGCTGTTATAAAATAATAAGTGCTATAAAGGCTTATAGATTGACTGTGACCCCATCTATTCTCCCCCACCTCACTTTGTCCCACCCTGTCTGACCCTTCCTTGTCCTTTTCATCAATATATGATGGATTCTTTCCTCCGATCAAATGTAAATGGCCTGTGATTTGTTATTTAACACCCAGAACCAGCGTTGTGGTCACACTGAGATGAGGATTCATTAGTGAGACTCACACTCTGACTGTAAAGAGGCCTGATATTCTTCAGAAAGCAGGTGGGTATTCATTTTGTTATCAAAACGCCCAAATTAAGTATTAACAGTTGACTGAGATTTAAGGATTTAAGGAGTTTGACTGTCAATAAAACAAAATCTGAGTAAACATAGTTTTATTCTCAAATGGGTGAAAATCGGTTGCTTTGTAGGTGTGTGTCTGTGTCAAAACATCCAAAAGAGGCACAATTTCTTCAACTCAGCATCCCATTTCTCATCCCCGCCACGTGTAATGATGTGATTCAGCGTAGTAGAGTTGCTTTTTACGGTTACTGAGCTGAGACAGAAAGGGAAAGCTATACTAATTTTTTACAATCACAAACACAAAGCGCTCACATCAATTTTCTGCACAACACTCACAAACAGAAACACACACACACAGTCTACGTCTCTGTTTCTGCTCTGTGTCTGTCTCCCTGTTGTTTTTAGCACAGCGGGAACAGCTGATGAGTTTCCTCTTCTGGCATGCACCAGTGTTATTTCACAACATATAAATTACAAAAAAAACATGGGATCAAACCTTCCTGTTTATTCAGCCCTATATCTAATGAACGATTAGATCATTAAACCTGATTTAAATAGTTAAAGTGCCTGTGACTCCATATTTAAATCACTTTATATTAAACAGGTGTAATCTTTGATGCCTCTAGATTAGCGTTGCACCATTATAACTCAAAATACGCTGTAATTATTTCCTAACGAGCAACTCAGAGATCAGAAGAAAGCGCCGCCTTCCGGTTCTGCTGGGTTTCTCCTTATTTGGCAGTCTGACACTTCTGCTGCAGCAGGGGGCAGTGCCGTCGCGTGAAAGAGAAACGAAACTGAAACTAAACGCTACACGGTCTATGGGCAATGGCGGCGGCACTGCCTCGCTCCAGTTGTCGTGAACGTGCATGTGGGAGGAGAATTTACCATATAAGCAAGTCCGGATCACTATGACCTCATAGCGGGCTGGAGTGAAAAAAACTGTTTGAAACCTGGGTCTGAAATCTGGAAGAGCTTCTCACTGGCTGTACTAGGAGACCGATGGACGCCGTTTTTTGCTCTTTCTGGCAGGTTTAAGGTGAGAACTCAACGTTGCAAACTGATAGATAAGTCAGAAAACACGGAAAACCATGACATGGGCACTTTAAACTCCTCCTGCATCCACATTAAAACAAATGATCAGTTTATCTCATTTTGAACTTATTTAAACTTAAAGCGGCACTCCGGAGGATTTCATCAGGAGAGCAGTTTTTGAATCTAGCGTCCAAAGGCTCCTCCTCAAAACATCTCGACACGCGCGTCCGGTCGCGTGTGCGCGCGTGCACGCGGCGCATATACTTCGGACATGAACTGTACAGCTCAATGTGTAGGGTTTAATCACTCACAGTTCACAATCTTATTCCAACAATACTACGAGGGTCTGATGAGCCCTCTCTGTCCCTGCTGCTTCTGATATTAGCTCTGTTAGCAGAGAGCTGCTGCTGGACTCTGAAGCTGAACTTGACTCGGCCCTGGATGAACTTTCTGACCAAAATAAACGCATAATCCTGTCAAGCCTTGCCATTCTGTGAGGTGAAAGGTTTAAAAATAAAAATAAACCCGTCTTTAGCTGGAGAATGGGTAGGTTTTTAGTAGAAATGAGCCGTGAGTCCTCAGTGAACGGCTGAGACGGCAGAGAAACACACGGAGCGTCCTGTACGACAGCGCCCCCTACTGGTACAGGTTTGGTCGATGCGCGTGCATGTTGAGAGAATGCAGAAATTTGAATTTCATTGGCTGAAAATGTCGGCGGCAAGAAATAATGGAAAGGGGTCTCTAGGAGGAAGGAGGGTCTTCATCAGAATGACAGATGTTGTGGAACTCAACCCATAGATCATAGTTTAGACCTGAAATATCATTTAAAACATTTAGAAAACTTTGATACAGAGAAAAATGCTCCAGAGAGCCGCTTTAAGTGACAGAGAATGGGCTCTGAAAGAAGTCGGCGGCGTGTTGCAGCTTGTGTCCTCCAGATAAAAGACCACCTGGCATGCTGCCTGGGAGGGAGGCTTTCATGGTGTTTGCAAAGGTTGTAGTATTGTGTAAAAACTAAAGCAGGTAAAACTCAAGTCAGTGAACCCTGAAAGTTTTAGCATCTCAGTTTTCCTCACTCCCTCCCTCTGGTATTTATGATTTATTGGTCCATTTTTCCTCCAACCCCATAAGTTCCACCTCCTTCTCCTTTCAAATAAATAATTTTAGTCCTTATTACTACCTTCATCTTCCTGTGATTCCAGTTCATTTCTACACTTGTGTGTTTTTTACCTCCCCTGTGCCATCACTCCATGGCCGAACTCTGCACCTCTTGCACAAATCCTAACAGGGCAGGACAGTGTTACCATGGATACTGAAAACTAGGAGGAAACCCCCTCCTCATCGCTTGCTTTCTCTGACACCCTCCCCTTCAGGCATAGCAGGGAACTGTAGCGGTGTGCCAACAGATTCACACACCAACGCACACAAACACAATTAGACAAAAATGCACAATGGGATTTTTACATATTCGCTCACGGAGAAAACAATAAAGTCAACAAATGACTCAACAGACCAGGTCTTCTTTATGTATCTATTCTTCTGCTCATCAAACAGGAATCTTGATGTCTGCTCGTATTTATACAAAGCCTCTGGGGACAAGTCCCCATCAACATGCATCGGCGTCAAAAGGAGCAGCGCTAAAACTTTAAGCCATCAAAGAAAGAATTCAATTCCTTCTGTCACTTTTATGGAAAGAAAAAACTAAAGAAAAACTAACATGTGTGTTTAGTTTTACCACTACTTGGTCTTTTATTTTGAATGAATAAGTTAACGAATCTATTTTGATAACTTAAATATGTACGGTACTATTCTCTCTTTTTTTAAAGAGTATAAAAACACAGATAGAAGTATCACATTTACCTATAGGCAAAGATTAGCAAAAAAACTGGATTTATTCAAACGTAGATAAAATCAGAAAAGTCAAAATATCAAAGAGAGATACAAACACACATATATTTATATATATATATATATATATATATATATATATATATATATATATATATATATATATATATATATATATATATATATATATATATATATATATATTTATATATATATTTACATAGTGATACAGTTAGCTTTTCTAAAAAATTCAAAATGTTTGTTTCTTTTTAAAGATAATCACTGATTTTTGACATTAGTTCTAACAGGGCATCAATGACCAACATAAGTTATATAGATCTCCTTTATGATTAAATAAACTCAGAGCTTATGATAATCATTGACACCAAACTTGGTCAAATCCTAAATTATACTTTTTTATAAAATGGCTCAACAGAAACCTTTAGTTATGCTGAAACTGCTGTTATGCAGTCTGTATGGGTGGTAATGTGGCTTATATATGTATATACTCAGCACAATTTAATAAACTGTATCATGATGACATTTCTGACACATGCTCTTTTCCATGGAAAAGGCATGGGTATGTGATTTGTTATCTTGAGGACTGAGCTGTCGGAGCTGTAATAGAGCTGTCTGGCTGATCTGGAAGCACATCACTGTATCAGTGCTCTACAGACTTCCTGTCACAATCAAACTTTTTTTTACTTTCTTAAAGAAATGCATGTATGTCTAAAAATACAGTTGCATTTTGCATGTGAAACTAAAAACGTTCAGATTCACGCTTAAAGCTCAACGCAGCAGGATTGACTGAAGCTCACAGATGATTTATTGACATCCAGTTCACCTGGATGTATTTCCAATAATGCATGTCGCGTGGAGGACTGAAGAGACAGAAAACAGTGAATTATCTCATTTTCCCTGCAGACAGTTTATACTCAGAGACTCATCTGTGTGAATTTGATCTACTTTGTGTTTGTACACAAACTCTGTAATGTATCTGCAACACAATGCCGTAACCTGACTGTCCCTCTCCAAATCCCTCTGTGCCTCTCTGAGTACACATTACCCCCTGTGTAACCCAGTGTCTCGTTCTGTGTGTGTTTCACTGTTTGTGCATCATTGTGGTGCACAGAATCAAGATGAATAACTCTATTTATGATGTCTGGTAGTGACCTGTTTGGGGGGAAAAAAAACACATTTTTCTTTTTCTATTTCCAGAATGACAGAAACTTTATGTCCTAACCTATCTGGTTAAAAAACATTTTTTGTAATTATGGGTGACTTCTTTTTAAACAGAATGATGGACACTTTGAAAAAAGTAAAGTTTTTAACAACCTCTCAAGAATAAGAATTTCTATCTGCATGCCTTCAATTTGCTCTTCTTGTGACACGGCGGGTCAGAGTGACCGCTTAGTCGAAGTGACAGCAGATGTTGGTGCAGCGTTTGGGTTTGTGTGCAGCAGAGACAGACGTTTTGATGTTTTGTCAGTAGACAAGAGAGGAGAACTGTAGCTGCACCCTCCGGATGCATTAGAGCTGTGGCGATGCCTTGTTTTGACTACAAGGTCACTGTATGTGAAGAAAGTCCCTCAGCACCACTTCTCAGCAAAGACTTCAATCAGACGTGTCCTCCTGTGGACAGGACTTTATCTACATGCTTTGAATGAGTCAAACTTGATCAAGATTAAGCTGAAGAACATTCAATGTCAGTTGTGAAAAACCAAAAAAAAAAAGGTTTTTAGATATATGGGCAAAGTAAAAGACTGGAGAAGATGCTGAACAATGAGAGCATGAAGACTATTTTAGGGACAATAAAGAGGGAGGTAATGATGAATGGAAATTTTAATAATGTTGTAGAACAAGACCACAGCAGGAGGTTTGTGCCAGAGTTGGTGTCTGAGGGAGAGAAGAGCAAGAACAAGAAGAAAGCTAATTATCTGGTAAATGTCAGAACACGTGCAGACCACTTATTACTAGTTGGGCTCAGAAATACACTGTAAAGGTTTCTTTGTATAGATATGCAGATTTTACTGTCTATAAATGATAGACATCTCTGTGATATCGATGAAAATCAACACTGATGGCAGAATTAGCAAACACAGCACTTCTGTCTGAAGCTATAATGTCCTCTGCTGATTCTGACAAAAACTAGAAAACAATGTTTGCTGGCAATTTTCATATCAGGAATGAACATATTTAAACTTTTTCACTCAAAAACTGTCTTATTAGTTTTAAAGTGTGGAGGAAAACTTTAAAGTCATGGCTTTAAAGAAATAGCTCAAATGTTTGGCAGGAATATGCCTTTTGGGCTGCCAATTTGAGACCAAAGTCACACCTGTGTCACTGCTGCTGTGTTTAATGAGGAGGAAGAGGCTAAGTCCAGCTGAGCTGGGGTTTGGACTGACGGGGGGCGTACCTGAGTTCAGAGGGGAGAGAGTCTCTGTGATGGGACGAGAAGAAAACTGATGCTCGCTTGCTGTTGTACTTTGAAGTGTCTGTTTCTCTCAGCTGTCATACTTGTAAAAAATGACAATAACCTTGAAATTAATGACTCTGGAGGTTTGTTGCTTTTAGAGGAGATGGTAAATCCTTTGACATGGCTGTGGCACTTATCTGGAAGAAGAAGGACTTCTTTGAGTTCAAACAAGGCCGGTAGGCTGTTAAGCTCTTTTTACCCTAAAAACAGACATGCAGGTTTTAGACTTTAGACAGCACTAAAACCTTTTAATCTTCTATTTGACTAAATCTTTGACTCATCTTCTGATGCTTACCTGAAATTTTAGAAGACCTGAATACTTCAAATCAATGAGCAATCCATAAATCTGAAATAAAACACTTCCAACAAAGAAAAAACATATATCCCATTGATTTTCTGAATTTGTTCATTAGGTATAAGATCCAGCATTACATTTGTGTAACTATAAACATCAAGATTGTTTGATTTACTTGGAATAATGTCTAAAATTTTCAGATCACAGCAGCTGAGAGGAGGGCTCCTGTAAAGACGAAGGATCAAATACTTTCAGCTCTTTGTAAGAAAAAGTTTTATGGTGCAACCAGAGCTCTTGCTAACAGAGAAAATCTTTTTTATACAATATTCACTGATTACCAAGTACTATTTATTTTTGGTCTCCTCTTGTATTTCTCTTTGAAAGTTTAATATTTAGGCCATACTTTTTTTTTTTTTTGCAGAAATCCAGAGACTTCTAAATGGGTCACAAACTTTTAAGAACCTTAGTGCATTTGATTAAAGATCATTGAGTTGAATCTTTCATAAGCAGGTGCAGAAGCTGTGGGTGAATTTCTCTCTCGTTCTGTGAATCGTGAACCAGCTTCTCCTAGGTAGAGGCCTTTTTCCCACACACATCCACCACAAGAGCCTGTCAGATAAATCAAGATGACCCCTGGCCTTAAAGACGCTCCGTGGGAGGAAAAAGAATAGCAAGACTCATTAAAATGATTCGCCCCACCTACACTTTTAACAAAAAGAAATAAAGCAAGTTGAGAAGTGATGGACTTAAAACTAGAACAAGTACATGTAAAAGTGTTAACTTGTTCATGTTTTGCATGTCAAAGATGCTAAGGACCTTGTGTTAAAGTGTTTTATCTGTCAGCATAAATAAATGTATTTTTTTGGATTTAATTATGTCTTTTTTTCCAGGACAAAACACAAAAGACTGAAAGTAGCTTTTACATTTAGCAGCATCCTGGAACTTTAATGGTAAATTGTGCACAAATACACTAATTTAACCTGTAGCGTTAAACTATTTAAGTTTCTTGCTGCACCCTCTGCGATTTAGTTAGTTAGTTTAGGTTTTAAACGGAGCGTCTGTGCGTCCGACCTTGAATCATAACTAATATCAAATGCAGGAATCTAGGTTCTAGGAGATATTACAGTGAGTAGTTATGTACCCTTATTAACAGATGTAGTCTGAAACAGGAATAAAGACTTTAACAGTGTTTATTCACTAAAAAGACTAACAGACTGTACAAACAGATAAGCAAAGAGGGAGCATTGTTTAGCATAGTAGCACGATGTAAGGTGTTCAAAGTTGACTTTGATGATGAGTTTAATAGTCTGAGTCTATGATGTTTAAGACTAGGGCTTTATCTTAATTTAGTTACGAAGGGTAAGTTGGGAAAGTCACCTTGGTTTGCGATAAGTTACGGTGGAGTTGGTTAACTTATCAAGTAAGCCTCGTATCAGATCATGGATTTTACTTGTACCAGAACGGTCTCGGTGGATCCGACCGGTGTAGACTCGCCTCATCGAGGTGGAAGCAGGACCCAGCCGGGAAGAGCCGTCCGCACGGGGAGGGGATTCGCTGACAGGACAGACCAGGCGGTCCGGAGATCCGTGGGTAGCAAGAGGATTCAGTCCATAACCCATGATCGCCGCAGTGTGAGGCTCATGTTGAGTTGAAGAGAAAATGGCGTGTTTTCTCTTCCGGAGCCAGAAGTGAGATCGGCCGTCAGTGGGGCTTGGACCCACAAAAAGACGGAGGCCGTCTCCTGGAAGCACCACTGTGTAGCGAGTGAACAGTGGCTGTTTGTCTCAGCGATGATGTCTGAGAACTGAATCTTCAGGTAGTGAAGATTAGGAGGTTAAAGGAGCGTAATCTTGAGGAGGACCAATCAGGATGAGTCTTCTTATGGTGGCCAATGGGAACTGGGGTTTTACCAAGTCACGGAAGCTCAGACTATTAAAGTCACATTTACCTTAATAAATGACTTTCTTCAAGTAATAACATTAATTTAACTTTAGCAAAGTAGAAATATGTAAACCGTACATATCATGCGGATTCAACGGACTTTTACAACATGATTTATGGTTTATATAAAAATAATACTGTACCTGGACCAACACATTTATAATACTGTAGGTGAAATGCATTAATCAGAATAAGAACATTCATGTAACAGTAGATTAGAGGGTGTCATGAGGAAGAGACACCAGAGAGTCTTTAAGTTTTATTATTACTAAAAGAGTCCTGTGGAATCTTCCGGAAAAACGGACCTGGACACCTGGAAGAATGTTGATTCAGGTTATCAGAGTTTAAATTATGGTGAAAAGTCATTATAATCCAAGTTATTGGCAAAAAGAGGATTGTTGTGTGTATGATGGTCAAGGGGTCACAAGGTCAGAGGAATAACATAATTGATAAGGCTACAAACCTTAGATTCTCATCTGAGAGGCAAACCTTTATATTATTATCCTGCAAATTACAATAATATTTCTACAAGTGAAGTTAAAAAAATTTTTTTTAAACCTGTCTGTAATTTGACATCTGTCAGGCTGTTAGCTCTGCATGCCTGACAGTGTGGCATCATTTTTCAAAAGGCCAAGAGTTCACCAGACACCAAATGGACACCATATTTAGAGGTTAGCTAAATCTGAACCTTGGACCCACAGCAGCTAGTCTCCGTCAGCTCAGTTATAACTGCATCACAAACACAATTCATTAACTCTATCATGACTCATTATTAGCCGTTTCTGCTGTGCATCCTGTAGGCTCGCTACCTGAAGCAAACATGAAAGCTAATCAAGTGTGACACTAAAACATGATGCTAATTAAAGGGCAGAACAAATTCTTGTGGCGATATTCATATCTCTTTGAGGATTTGAAGCTTGATCGACTTTGTGTCTGCTAATGATGCCTTGAAAAGCGGCTTTCTGAAGAAAAGAGAGGGATAAACATCCTTTCCTTCTGCTGTCTCTGGTCCCCTTCCATCCATCTCTATCACTGTTAATGGACTGTCTGTTCATGTGTCGTTGGTGATGCGCTGTGGGAGTCTAATTGGACAGACAGGGGCGATGTTTGGTTTAACCACAGACATGGCGGGATAATGAAGATGAAACCCCTGGCAAAGAACTCCTTTGTACCTTCTCTGCACTACCTGATGAACACTTGATACACACTTCCCAAACTTAAGTGCATTCACACAAATCCTTCTTTCTACTTTTTGCATAAAGTACATTACTTCTTGTTTGTTTGTTTTTTACTTTGTTTTTTACCAAATTCACAATACATCCGGGGAATGAAGCAGACACAGTTAGATACAGTTCAGTGACTCACACACTCAGAGTTCAGTTTGTAGATGAAGCTAAAAGCTTCTCTGTCTTTGTCGGACTAAAGGGGTTTTAACAAGCATCGGATGCTGATCCCTGAGTTACTCAAGCTTACAGTCTGATCAGCATGCCCAAGCAACACAAAAGCTTTTTAATCTCCAGTGGTCAATAAGCTTCTAAAATCTCATTTCAAGGGCTTTGTAACAATTAATCAAACAGTGGTTGAAATACCAAAAACCTGGCAATGCATGGACAACAACTGCTCTGCAATTAACTGAGAATACACTCCTAGTAAATCAATTTATACTACACCACCAAGCCCATCAAGGACAATACCCTCAGAAAAAAGTACCCAATAGTATCGTACAGTCTTTTCTCTACGGTGAGATCCTATACCTTCAGTGGTAAGTACTTGGTAGTACCCTTGTAATAGCTTTTAGAGATCAGTGTTGTAGCCCCGTGCCTTAGATTACCAGTACAGAAAGTGACTCTTCAAAAGGTACAAAAACTTTTCGCTACCATCTTCTTTGTCTAGTCATTCATTTCTTGTCAGACTGTCCTGGTTGCCAACATCTGACAACCAAGGTGACACCAGAGCCATCAGACCATCATGTATATGTTGTTCACTCATTATGTACTAAGGTTACCCTGAGGTACACAGACATGTGGTAAAAAGTACTTTGAATAATCTGTCTCCTGACATTGTACTGCAATATTTAGCGTAATCAGTACATGTACCTGCACTTGGGAAGATTAATGTTCCTTCCAGGCCCTTGAAAAGGTCTGTACAGTTACCCTGAGGTCCAATGTTAATCACTAGAGGGTATAACATCCAAACTGTGTTTTGACTGGTTAGTGGTCAGTGAGGTTCAGATTCCTGTCTTAGCAAAAACAACAAAAGCGTGATTCTTTTCCAAGAAACAAAACAAAAACAGTCAGCTACTGATGGCAGACCGGTTATTTAGCTAACACACATTTTCAGTTGGGTCAGTGCATCCTTTGAAAATGTGAAAACCCTCCAAATAAATCACAAAAAGATACTGGATGTAACAATCCAACAAACTATATTTAGCAAGTTCCAGAAACTTCTCACCAACTGATTTGTAGATATCCATGTTTATCCTCTTGGGATCTGTGTACCAGGTCACTGCTGACCCAGAATGCCTATAATATAACACACAGCCACATTTATCCTTTTGCTACTCCACCTCACTGGGTTTCAGGTTTATATAAATATGTTCAAACATTTTCCAGAAGAGTAAAACACCGTACTTCTCACCTACTCAGATAAGAAACCAAATAGCATAAAAAAACAAGGACATCCAGTCACATTTAGTGCTGCCCCGTTCTGAAAGACTGGAAAAACTACAACATTTTGCAGAAGCATATTCTAATCCCTATGCAGTATAATGCATGCATGCTCAAGGTGGAGAAATGAAGGGTCTATCATTGCTTACATGTGTTTCACAGGCTTATTTCACACATTTCTAAACAACAATAATTCCTCCACCAGCAGCAGCTTGACTGCTTTTCCAGATAATTACCAGTTTGTGTGCCATTTGTCCTTGCTCAGTGGGGATATGTGTCAAGCCCTCTAATTGGACAAAGAGGAAGTGGGTGATAGAGTAAATAGCCTGTATTTATACATCATTAGACAAGCAAGAAAAATATCCTGCAGTGAAAACACTGGAATGTCTAATAATTAGTGGGACAATAAGAAAACAGAGGGGCAGGGGACACAGAACACTGAGATGTACTCCAAGTTCAACTATGTACAACTTCATCCCGTCCCAGGTGTCTGCGCTGAGGCCCAAACAGAATTAGATTCTCATTCTGACTTCTCATGTGAGTATACTTGAATTCACATAAATATTTAAAACCCCATTCTGGACTCTAATGACCCAGTAAGCCCAATTAAATATTAGCACTGCCAAACGGATGAAATGTTTAATGGAGACTTAACAGTGTGATGACAGGGTGTTATAAGAATGAATTATGTAATCACTCACTTAATACCGAGAAGGGAAGAGATGTGATTTCAGCATGAATGAAAGTGTAAAATGAGACTACTCATCGTGGTCAATAACAAAGCAGAGTTCATTACAGATACGCTCCTTTTTCTATTAAACAGCTTTATCTGAGAAAAGCTAAAAGAATGATCAGAGCAGATGATTATCACAGATTATTAGTATAAAGTTAGTTCAGTGTAATGACCTGTCAGCGTTGACGGGTCTCGATGGACAGCGCCACACTGACCCAATCACATCCACGCCATTTCATCATATTTTTACTCTCCCTTCATTTTTCTCCCCATACAGGTGATTTGACCTAGTTTGTTTCAAAGGACATGTACATATTAGAGTCTACATAAACTGGGACGGTTTCACTTTTTAATTCATCAAAACCACATTTTCCAGTGTTTGTATTCTCAGTGGAAAGTCCACAGCAGGGCTCACCTGCTTGTCTGACAGCTGTTTGTATAACACCACTCATAAAATATGAAGCAGGAATGAGAACACATCTGTTTGTGTCAAATGAGTCAAAACTGCATTAGCTATTAGGTCATTTCCAGAGCGTTTATGCAGAGTGGGAATCATAAAGTTACAGAGTTTCAAATGTTCAATTCTGACTGTTCATGAGAGGAGATGTTCACGAGACAATGCAGAGAGTGGAGACCTGTATTTTTAGTTGATTTTTTAGTCTAAATCAGAAACTAGCTGTCACCAGGATGATGAGTAGAAACAAGAGCTGTGCCAATCTGATCTAATCATGGATCCTGATCAAGGAGTTTTTCATTGACCAGCGTTGAATCTGTATGGGGACACTAGCTGCCGATCTCTATTGTTCACCTGCTCTCTATTGTTTTACGCCAGCCAAATCTTAATATGACATCAATTCTTTGCATCCCCTGAGGTAAAACCTGCTTTCCTCAGGAGCCAGAGGTGGTCTTAAGGAGACCGACCACCAATGAGAATGTTTTGGTTCAGTGTCTAATTCTGCTTGATTTATCACAGTAATGTAAACACTGTTAGAAAAACTGTTTGTGAACATTGTTGGCTCTTCTAATATCACCAGCTGGTATGTAATGGATACTTGACATGAGTCACACTTAGTCTGAAGTATCTAGATGTGACTCAGACTTGTGGTTTGGGACTTGAATCATATGAACCCGTAGTCAGAGTGAAACTAACGGCTGCTGGGCCGATCCAATCTGTGCAAATGTCTCTGTGACGTAGCCATGTTTGCTGAGACACATCAGATTAAGACATCGTTACCTCAACAAAATCTGATCCATTAACCCGTAAAATGAAAAGTCGGTTCAGTTTTTCCTGCATCGACTTTTTTAAAATTGCAACAAGGTTTGTATATGAAGACTGGATCATTCCTGCTAGAAAGCTGTTTGTCTTTTCATTAGTGACACCTGCAGTTTAGGAGGAGAACTGCAGCAGGTCCAGTTAAAAGTAGCAACACAATATTTTTACTCATGTGGATCGACTAACATTTCACAACAATGCCTTGTTATTGGATTTTTGTTTTTTGTTTTGTTTTTTGAACTTGGACTCACTTTTGTGTGTTATATAATTGTGAGTCAGGTTTAAGAAAACTTTATTTTGATTTTAAAACCACTTGCTTCAGCATGTGTGAGATAATGCAGATTTTCCTACAGCGCTCAATGTGCTGAATCATATTTAAATAAAAGGTTTAAATAAATCAGTGACTTGTGGAATAAAAACTGTAGTATGTGGCAGACACCCCTAGTAAAAACAAAATATGCATTTTTTGATAGATGATAATAAAAATACTGACATAGTCACCTTTCACTTTTTTGCCCCTTGTGTCCTTATCTCTATGTATATTTTGCAGGCTGCAGATGGGTAATCTCATCCCAGTGTCATCTTGATTTAATTTCCATGCACAGTTTGCACAGGCCAATTCAAGCTCCAGCATAAATCCCCCTGACTCTTCTTTAACCTCTCACAGTATCTAATTCTATATGAAAGAAGCATTTAAATGGGCGTTAGGCTCCATTTCGCGCCTGTATCCAGTTGAAATGACTTCACATGGTCTCTAAGCAAATGGCTTCACAAAAGTCATCTACTGTCATCAGAAAAAAAGCAGACACTGTGAACGCATCCATCTACTACAAAAGGTGGAGCTCATTGGAGAAAATGCACTGATGTACGCCCTGGGAAGCTCTCAGGAGTGATCTGCATAGGGAAACGCATCCTGACTGGTCTATAAAGGCACATACGGTGTGTGGGGTCATTTCACTGCAAATTACATGTCACTAAACAAGCTGTGTGATAAATGTAGTGGCACTAAGTGATGTGTGCATTTAGACAGCAGCCTCCTTTCCATAGTGCCAGGGGTTTTTAGTTAGTGCAGCTGAGTTCTGCATCAGGACAGGACAGAGCATAGACGTAGACAAAGACCCAATCAGGCATGTGAGTTTAAAATTAACAGGTCCACTGCCTCCATTCTGACTGAAACATCCTTATACAATAAACAGCAGATATTTAAAGGATGGTTCAGATTTAGATTTCTGTGAAAAGGTTTTGAACAGTTCATTTTTAACCTGTTGTTATATAATCTAATGCTATTTGAGAAATAGAGATTATTCTTTTAACCTGAGTTGACAAAGTACTGTAGATTTATCTAAAACAAATTCACACTGATTCTTGCAAATAGCTTTGCAGTTATTCTCGTAGAAACATAAAAATATTCCAGCTGGATGTCTTACACTTTGAACCATAAGAGCTGTAGAAAAGTGCTGACTCTGCTACTAATTCCCACTGAACAACCCCAGAATTCCAAATAATGATGTAAAAGAAAAAGCATTTACAGCAGTTAATGAGATGTGCCTTTAAATTACTGCATGCAGAACACTATGATTTCTAGGATTTTCCATCTCTACTATCAACTGCAAGGCAAAGATGCAAAATTGATGTGACAAGAAGTGAACTTTTGATAACTGACAGCAAAGCCTGAGGCTCGTGTGTGTGCGTGAATGTGTGCGTGTGTGTATGTGAGAACAAATCTTTCAGTGAATTAATTCAGAATTGAGGAGCCATTGGCAGTGCCAGCCGACCCCTGAGCTGATAGGACAGGGTTAGGGGGATCTTTTCAGGGAGATGGACACGAGCCACAGTGCATGGATGCTTTGCTCCCCATGTCTGGACGAGGCTGATAAGAAAAAAAGAGCTGGCTAAGGATCAGGGAGAGTGAAACCTCTGTCTTTTCCCCTCTTTCCTGTTTCAGCTGGCCTCGTTCACACTCATTCATTACTAGATTTTGAGAACTCTCTCTTTAATTCGCCATGCACTCCTCTTCTGTTTCTAATCAAGCTGTTTTATGTTTGGTTCCCATCTTTCTCTGCTTTACATCAGACCTTTTCACTGCTTCTTTTTCAAGCTTATCGTCTCATCCTCAAAGCGGCTCATTATGGCCTTTAACCATCTATGTTTCTCTGAACATGATATTTTTCCTTCTGTTGTGACAACTCAACCACCCCTAGCTCTCTTTAGCTCTCCCTTTCGATGCCTTTTCCTCTCCTCCACAGTCATGTTGCTGCAAGATGAATTTTGAGATGTGAGAACATGCAAGAGATTAAGGGAACACAAACTCAATCTTTGATTTGAAAATAATTAGCTGCTCAGAATTGTCTTGCCTCACATGTTCCTCCTTCCTTGTGATCTCAATAACTCATGGATGCATAATGGGAGGTAAGTAAAGATCTCAAGTTGGCTCAACTTTTTGGAACTTGGAAGAACATTTAGATGTGTGTTTGCAGTGGGTAAACCAGCCCAATGCATCATAAACTACAAGGCACAGATCTGGATCCACTTCTCTAATCCATGCTCAGATCACACAGAGCCCTCCCCTTGTGTTCCCGGCTCATCAGGTAAGTCGTAACGACACATCTAGGGGTAAGCGTAATTAAACCAGGGGCTGACTCCATCCAATGCACCACTGCTCCACCACCACTTGACTGCCACTTTAATTGCTTTTCCTCCCCTTATTCCCAGCTCACTGTCCTGCCCCATTCCGTCAATCTATCAATCCATGAGGGAAACAGGCTTCCATACAAACATGCAAAAATGGGAATGAATGTGCAACACTGAGAGCCCGATTGAGCACGAGCGCTCTGGCAGACAGTTTGAGCTTTACACAAAGCCCTTCTCACACACATCCCAGTGGATCTGTCCTCCTCGTTCCCATGTGCAATCCTGAGCGAGTATCTGCACATGAATCGAGACGTGTGTGTGTTTCTCTGCCTCTGTGTTGTAAAGGTTTGGGGGGTTTTAGACATAGCTTCGCCCATTTATAGCCTCTCTGTGATCGAACCTCCCTTTGTCTGCCTGTCTTGGCAGCCACTACAGTGAAACACCTGACACTTCAGCATGCTCTAACACACTCACAGGAAACACACACGCATGTCAGGACTGCTCTGTAGCGCTCACAAACAAGATCACTAGTTCAAGATCAAACATGATTGTTTCAAACAATGTAGAAATCCTCATTAAGAACATAGTAGTGTAAAATGTCTATCAATGAGCTCAACAAGCTTCAGTGTTTGGGTCTGTTTTAACCCAGCCTAACTCAACCATGCAGCCTCTTCCTGTCAAACTGACCTTAGAACTCATTTTGACCTGAGATTCTGTAGAAATCAATATAAGTGCACGCAGGCAATACTCAAAAAACAAACATGCAACACAACTTTGGTGACAGCTGTGAAATAATTTATGAACACGCTGCATTTGAAGCCTGAGTTTAGATTATGTAAGAATTGTTTATATATGGTCAATATTGAATGAAGACAGTTTCTCAGGCTAGAAAGAGCACCAGCTTGGTGCACGCTTTGCCTCGAAGACACAGGAGGTTCTTCAGAAAATACACCCCTCAAAAAGGTTTGGAAATGTTATTTCAGTCAATCCTTTGTCCCTTTTAATAATACAAACAGCCATTGTTTTTAAACCTGATTAGTCACCTTTACTAACAGATACAACTTGTCAAGATCATGCATCCATGAAATAAGAAACAGCTGAATATGTGAGTAGGACCTAAAAAAAAAATCAGAAAATACCCCTCAATCCTCTCCTGTTAGTGTTCAGCCAGGTGTCAAAGGAAGCTTTGTTTCAGCTAAAACATTCAAACTATGCAGCTCTATGTCAAACACACATGACCATTCACGTTTGGATGATCTTTTTCTAAACTGAACCCACTTTCACACAAATAACTCAGTCACAGCAAGACATTATCTCTTTGAAGCCAAAAGTGAGAAGCAGAGCAAATAATTTCCATTCATGTTAGCTTTTATTGATCTGCAGCTCAATATGTCTTTATGGCATTGTGCCGATGAGGCTCTCATGCCTGTAGCAGGTACAAAGCTGCATTGCATAAGGTTTCTGGCAGGACCCAGGCTGGAGCTCAGTGCCATACCTCCTGCTGACAATCCCACGGTATACCGGGCACACACATCATTACAAAGATCATTTTCTTTCACTCCTTCCATCTGCTCACTCAATCACGTCTCTTCATTTAGCTGTTTTATGTATTTGCCGTTTTCTTTCCTGACTTTCCTCATTTCCATCCCTGACTCTCTCTTTCTTTCCCTCTGGGAGACTGGTGCCTTTTGGGATCAGGCTGAAGAGCAGGAAAAGAGAGGAGAGAGCGCGCTCCTCACGGAGTGTATAATTTTCTTCATGTTCTGCCACACTCTAAAGGAAAACACATTTTTGGAACATCCATACCGAATGTATGTGCTGCACAAATTATTTAAGGAGAGGAATGAGCAGCAAAGAGTGTCAGTCTACAAAAAGATCTAAAATGGCTTTAACTGCTGATCGAAATGCAAAAACACTTTATTATTTTTGCTAAAGAACAGATGATATGAAATACCTTCACAAATGACCACTTGACAATATGTTGGCTTTATTCTACGTATGTCCACTTGAAAATCAGTCTCCTATCCATGTGAAAGATACAGTAAAATGCACCATAGCTGGACTTTGTAGAAGTACCACAAGGATGTGATTATATATTTATTTATTTTATTGAGGGGGTCCCTCTGCATAATTTGGCAGGAAAAACAATAATGCATTTTGAACACAGGGGGAAAAAACATAAAGCATGACTTCATGTCTAAATATAATGCAAAAACAATGCAAAGTGTGTGTAAAACTTAGTGTGCAGAAACGATTCCTGAGAAGATTCCAGAGAGAATTTTTGGATGAATCTTCTAAAACAAACTCGTACTTTGCCAGGGAAAGTGGAGCGCTCCTGTTACAACCGCCTAGATGTCAAACGACAGTCATCCCTTGGGGGTAACCTCGGTTGAAGATGTAAGTGTGACTGGTCCACAAAACGTGGGACTTTGAGAGCACGGACTGGTTTGACAGGGCTGATAAGGCCAAATGTGTGTCAGTAAATCAGACAGGAAGCAAGAGGAGAGGGATGACAGGGAGAGAGGAACGGAGGAGGGTGAGAAGAGGGGGAGGAGGAATCCAGAACTGAGAGAGCGTGAGACGGACTGAGAGATGGATGGAAGGACCAAAATAGCCCAGTGTGGCCATAGTCTTCACTTTCATTTTCGATGTCTCGGCAACCAATTTGCAGACACACACACACACACACACACACACACACACACACACAAAGAGACACATATTTACACATTTTCACAGTCCCTTCTAATGTTTCTCACACACAACTATTGCTCACTTTCGCATGCACACGTCACAAATGCACACAACAAACATACACACCATCTCACTTATTCTGATGATAAAACTGCTCTAATTTTCTTACACCCCCACGCTCGTTCTTACTCACAGTCCCTCCCCCCTAACACCTTCATGTGGGCTTTTCCACCAGATTGTAAAATGTACCAAGACATGTCCAGGGAACAATTTCATACTAGAGCAAAGCTGCACCTACAGAATGCAGTACACACATGTGTATGCTGCATTCTGTAGTATACACACAAACACACACACACACACACACACACACACGGAGAGAGAGAGACTACTGCAGCTGGTGGAACTCCCCAGGGAGCTGTCCTATAGCTGTGCGATGAGATTTAGAGCCGTTTTTCCCATTTAAAGGGGATAAAAGTTAGGGTGATAGATGGTGAGAGGTTAGGGAAGATACGGGAGGAAAAGAGACAAAAGCTCAGGGATAAAAGGTGAGTAAAGACAACTGGTGGGGGAGAGAGAAACAGAGAGGACAATTAGCATTCATGTAGCATCTGAGGCCCACAGCGATGCACAACATTTCAGCCCATTTCTCATCAGAATTCAAATTTAAACTTATTGTTCAACTGATCCTCAAAGGCTGTTCGTGCTCCTTGCGAACTGTTTGCCCACATTAGTGTTTGCTCACACTTTTATGGTCTTTCATGAGGAAAAAGCCCAATAACTCCACTAGATAAAGAGATCTTATCCGTTTCCTACCAGAAAGCAAATACGCCTGAAAGTATCAGTACAACATGAAGCCAGCAGACTAGTCATGCATGTGTAATAAAACTACATTGAATGTGTGTGTTTGTGTGTGGTGACACATGTGTTTCTGTTACAGGCTTCCTGTGTGCTTTGAGCCAATCCACAAATGAGAGCACAGAGAAACATTCTAGAGCAGCCATTCAGGGAAACTAAAGCTGCCACAGCGTGATTTAAGATGCCACTACTCACAGCTGATGCTTAGAGTGAAATCTCAAACACTGAAAACAATCCACTGTAGGAGGTGTGCAAAAACAATGTAGAAACAGAGGGAAATAGAAGTACTGGTGGAGGTGAAAAGTGGTGAAGAAACAATGAAATAAAAGATCAACTGAATTCCTCTGGAGCAGGCAGCATATAAACGTACACGTTTTTTCCTGGAGTCCACCACATATCTGGTCAGTAAAGCTCAGCAGAGGATGTTCATCCTTGGGAGGCTTAACCAAGTGAGAATCCTCTCCACCCTCACCACCTTTCCCCAGGGCACTATTGAGAGCATCCTGACAAGTTGCATCACATCTCGATATGGCAACTGCATTGTGACTGACAGGAAGAACTCTAGTGTGTGGTGAGAAAGGCTGAGAGAGTCACAGGGGTCTCAATCTCCTCCTTAGAGGCCATTTTCAAGTGGAGATGCAAGAAAAAAACTATTTGTATCATCAGAGATTCCTCTCATCCCTTCCTTAAGCTGTTTAACCTCAATCAGGAGCAACTAGAATATTAAACAGCTTAATTTTGCAAGCAACAAGGCATGTAAAATATATACTGTGTGTTTAAATGTGCAATGAAACTAAAGCCCTGAACTCTGTGGTTAGTTCATCAGTGGAGTATGTCAGAAAGGACACTTTTTAAAAGAACTGGTAAACTCAAGAGCAAACAGATGGATTAGTTTATTGTAGTCTACAGCATGAGGGCAGCAGGAAACACTTTGGTATTTATTTACCACAGCACAAACAGAAACATAAAAACATCTCACAGGAACTAAAACTACTGTGTTTGCTGGATGCTAAGACTTTCCTGGAGTTTTGTCATTACCATGAAATTGTCAGGCAGCCAGCAGAAAGTTCACCTCTTTATGTTATCTACAGTGAGCCAACTGCCCTCTGCCTTATGGTTTAAGCTTTTAAGAAAGTGTTTCTAATTTTCAGACTCAGCTCTCAGGGAGTAAGAAAAAAAATAGTAAAAGTGTTTTTCTAAGGACAAAAACTACACTTTTTCAGGAAGGTGCTGAGTCAAAGTATCTGTTGCATCATGAGATTCTTATATAAGGTAAGTGATGGGTTTGTCTTTTTAAAATTTAATATGAAACTGGATGAAGGAAAAAAATAATAAAGTTTTAAAAATCCCCACATAAAATCTAGTCTCGTGTGAAAGTCAGTTATATAGGACACTTTTTATTTTCCAGACCTGACAGCTGCAGAAAATGAAAACTAAATGTAAAATTAAATAATTTTCCTATAAAAGACTAAACCTCTAACTTGACATGTTATATAAAGTCTTACAGAATCTCTGCCTTTTAAAATTGCACCATGTCTGATCCTACTAGGAGCTGATGGAGGACAACTCCTGGTCTTACCTAAGGGAGTACTAAGTTACAAAGTCCATTTATTGGTTTGATGTTGACTGAATGGTATGGAAAGTCAAGCAGAAGTACTTGAAGTATCTGAGTGACACTGATGGTGGAGGAGTTGGGAGGAAACAGATCAAGAGAGTGATGCCCGGCTCTGAGACAGGACAGACAGTGAGAGAGAGCAGTCTGTTCCAATGCTCCCTTTGATCAAAGATTTTTGATGAAAGCTTCTTCCTGTCAAAGTAGATTTCATTCTCTTTCAACACTCTTCCTACAATAAAACCATTTTATTCCCTCCTCTTCATTTGGCTGTCATAGAGCTTTACCAGCTCTCTGACACAACAGACAAGGTACACGATTACCTTCTTTTTGCATTAAAAAACAAAACATGGCTTGACAAAATGTGTGTTTGATTTGTTTTGTAAAATCAATAATAAAGTTTGGTTTAAAAAAATCTTCAAGACAAGGGATGTGGACTCAGAAAGATCCAATACATGTGCACACAATATTCAAAAAAAAAAAAAAAAACGTTTTTTTTTGTTTTTATTTGATTCTTTCAAATGATAAAATTCAAGCTACTTGAACTGTTTATGCAGCACATTCCACAGTGTGCCGCTCCAGGTTTTTTTTATCTCATTCAGCTGAATTTGAATCAGCAAATGAAACAGAGTGGAAACAACATTCAATCCTCTCAGTCTGTTTTCTTTGCATAATAAATGCCACCTCAGTTTTAGAAACCAGACAGGTTGGGTGTGAAAAATACTTCTTTATATAGAAAACTTGATCAGATAGAAGTTTGGGCTAATGCAGAAGCAGCAGCTTGCAGAACGTTTACAACTTTAGAATCAGAAGAGGCGATCACTATATCATCACTATCTGTCTCTGTCCATGGTGCTGAATTTGATATCTTCTTTATCTTTCTTTATCCATGGTGCTGATTTCTAAACTTTCCCTGCCTGTCTCATTTCATGAAGGTGATATTGACCCTTTCTTTTGTCTGTCTCTGTCCATGGTGCTGATTTTGACCCTTAGACCCTTTGACCGTAGATGTCACAATGTCTCCTACCACCTTTATGCAGATGACATTCAGCTGTACTGCTCCTTCAAGGACTCAGAGTTCTACAAACTGTCTGAACTACTGGAGTGTCTGTCAGCAACTAACTGTTAGAAAATAACTTCCCTCAGTTAAACCCTGAAAAGACTGAATGTCTTATTGTTGCCCCTGATAGGATGGTCCCTCTGATCAGTCAACAGATTGGTCATTTAAGTTCTGCTGTAAAGTCAAACCTGAGGAATCTGGGTGTTATTTTCGACCAATCAATGTCTCTTGAAGGTCACTCAAAACAGCTGGTCAGAAACTGTTTTTACCATCTGAGAAATATTTCTAAACTGAGAAGGTTGGTGTCAAAACTTGAACTGGAAATGGTTCTTCATGCTTTTATCTCCTCCCGTCTAGATTGTAACACACTTTTCACATGTTTGAACCAAAAAGCCCTTTATGGCTTTCAGCTGGTCCAGAACTCTGCGGCGAGGCTCCTCACTGGAGCAAACAGAAAAGATCACATCACTCCTATTCTGAAGTCGCTGCACTGGTTACCTGTTAAATGTAGAGTTCATTTTAAAATCCTGACTCTAACTTTCAGGGCCCTACATGGTCAAGCTCCTCTTTATGTTACTGAACTGATAAAGCCGTACGCTTCAACCCGAGCTCTCAGGTCCACAGACCAGAATCTCCTAACAGTTCCAAGGACCAGATTTAAAAGTTGAGGTGATCGCTCCTTCCAGTCTGTTGCACCGCGACTTTGGAATGAACTTCCTTCAGTGTTACGCTGTATAGACAGTCTGGACTCCTTTAAAAAGCAGCTGAAGACCCACATATTTAAAACTGCTTTTAAATAACTCTTTTATGTTCTCTTGTTGTTGTTTAACTATTTTGATTTGTAATGATATTTTTGTTTGTAGATTTTATTTGTTTTCTTTTGATCATGCTTGGTTCTGTTTTGTGAAGCACTTTGTGATTTTTTTTCTGTGAAAGGTGCTATATAAATAAACTTTACTTACTTACTTACTTACTTACTTACTTACTTACTTACTTACTTACTTACTTACTTACTTACTTACTTACTTACTTACTTACTTACTTACTTACTTACTTACTTACTGTCTCTGTCCATGGTGCTGATTTTGTCTGTCTCTGCCCATGGTGCTGATTTATGTCTGTCTTTGTCCATGGTGCTGATTTATGTCTGTCTCTGTCCATGGTGCTGATTTATGTCTGTCTCTGTCCATGGTGCTGATTTTAACACTTTTTTTGTCTGTCTTTATAATTGGAGCTGACTTTGATATCTTCACTGTCTGTCACTGTCTGGTGCTGATTTTGACAGTTTTATTGTTTATCTCTGTCAATGGTGCTGATTTTGATGTCTTCATTATCTGTCTTCATTCATGGTGCTGGATTTTAAACTTTTCCTGGCTGTCTCTCTCCATGGTGCAGATTTTGACAAATTCTTTTGTCTGTCTCTGTCCATGGTGCTGATTTCAACACTTTATTTTGTCTGTCTTGGTTCTTGGTGCTGATTTTTAAACTTCTGGTGTTTGTCTCTATTCATGGTGCTGATTTTCATACTCCCACTAGTGCAGCTCCATTTCAATCCACCGTTGAGTAGCACTGATTTTGTGACTTCTGTTTAACATGACCGACAGCTTGATTGATTGCAAATGCCTTAGCAACCATGTAGCTGCAGGTCCCAAATGATTTAAAAGCATATTATTTTAGTTTTCTACACTTTTGATTTCAATATGTTTTCCCTGTTGTTCCCTCAAATGTCTGCATGTACTTCTGCCATCCTAACAACCTTAACAGTAATACACAAAACTGAGTTAATGGACCTATATGAGTGCTGTATTGATTCAATGTTGCCTGGGTCGTAACCTTCTGATTGACTGTAAATCACCTCACAGGGGATCCAATATATGCAAGAATATTCAGTAGTGCACTAGTCTGATACTATATGTTGTTATGGTGATTTATAGGCAGGGCTGATCATAAACACTGCACAGGTGCACATGAGTACCAAATATAATGAGTGCAGCATTCCTTTTACCACTATGCTCAACAACAACAGCACACTGACATTTAAAATGCAATATAGTAGCACCAACAGCTAGAGGAGAAAAACAAACAGGCAGTACCAAAGCAGTGAGAAAGCCACACTCATGCACAGCAGCAGTAACTTGTCTATGTTTAAAAGCTCAATCAAACTATAATAAAACAGGTTTGTTCAAGAATATTATGCAGATGGCCAATCTAGCTTATGTAAGATCTGCTACTAGAGCTGGCACCTCCAGAAGGTGTAACGGTAGTAATATCCAACCTAACCAGCAGATGTCAGTAGTCAATCCACTCTGCAGCTTTAAACCATTTACCAAATCTCTTGTAGGTTTAATTAAGGTATAACATCAGAGATCTACAGTATTGTTTTAAGCTTTCAGTGAAATGTAAAAAAGTTTAACAAAAATATAGTTCTGACAGAAAGCAACACAGAGAACAGAGCTGGGCTCCAACAGAGGAACAGCCTGTGAGGAGCACAGTCTCAGCTACATTTGTGCATCTTTTTATAGAGGCTGTAACATTTTTAGGGATTTCACATTTAAAGATGCAAAAACATAAAGTTAGCAGCTCTGTTGTTTATGAAAGGAAACAGCATCTATTATAAGACACAAAGCTGTTAGGTTTGGTGTAGATGTGAAAAAACTAGAATGGGAGTGAAAACTGAGATAACTGGTTTTAATATACAAGTTTCCACCTTTAATCACAATAAAAACCTGCCTGTACGTATCTGTTGCTTAAAGCAGATGCTGTGTGTAAACTGTGGCACAGACCCTGATTAGGATTTACTTGTGAACTTTCTGGGTGCACAGCTGTCATGCAATGAGATCAGATTACAATAAAAAAAAATGTTCTGAGATACTGAAGCATGATGAAAGATTATATAGAACATGTTAAGAGTTTCCATTCTGGAAGCAGAGTGAACATGCTGCTGACTCTACTGAATAAAAGTGATTTCAGTCTTTTTATCCAAGAAAAATAGTGAATAAGCATTTTTCTATCACATATACTTAGGCTGTAATGGTTTTTTCTAGAATGAATTCATGCAAACGTTTTTATAAAAATATACCTTGCTGTGTTTGTGATTTCATTTTGTGTATTGTGTTAAAAGCTGCATTGCACCAAATACATGTTGAGAAAAAGGCAGACAAAATCACAACAAATTTAACATTTCTGGACACGTAAAACTTGAATAGATGTACAATATAAATTCAGAGTTGTCACCTTCTCGGTGGAAATCTAAAAACTATATTAGTATCATATAACACCCAATAGGTCACTGGCCAAAGGAGTTCATACTGTAGCTTTACTGCAAGAGTGAAAAGTGCTGCAGAAGGGAGCTTTGAGCAGAACACTTGCACTTTGTGTGCCGGTCACAAAAGTTTGTTCTCTTGCAACAAAGTTGCGGAGTAAAAGCTGGGGGTGAGTTGCCAAATTACATATTTATTCTAAAATGGTAAGTCCTTTCAGCAGGAGTTCTCATCCATTATTCAGCATCTGGTAGGTACAGTGAATCCTTCTGCACTATCGGTTACATTAAATCAGGACAAACACATTTTAACACACTGAACCAAAATAAAAAAAAACCACAAAGGTTTTTGTTTCCTTGAGCTCACTTCTTTTTTACATATCCAAAAACTTTAACGAATGAATAAAACATCTAAAAGCAGCTTGATTAAGTTTTCCCATCATGTTGTGTTGAGGAGTGCCAAATTGGAAATATAGTCATTGTGTGCCTGAATAAAGAAACGAGCTTTTAATTGGCGGCTTATGTTCTTGTCTTGGCTCATTAAAGAGATAATGGTTTAATTGAAATCTCACAAATGCAACATTTGCTGGATAATTGAGACATAAACCAAAAAATGCTGTAACATGAGACGCTATGAGGACAGTTTACAGAGAGGAAAATAGAGCGAGAGAAAGAAGAGCCTCCGTCACTTTCATTCAACACTCAGGTGCCACGTGTTCTAATTAATCTGGGGAAACTTTAGAAAGAGTGCAGTAATTTTAGAGAAATTAGACCAGTATTTGATGTGTAAAACATGTTGGGATTCTGAAGATTCCCTGCTGTTGTACTTTATCTTTACACAATAGTAGACTAATACAAAAACACACAACAAGACTAACAACTTTGGACAGCAGCTCCCAAAATCATACCATGATTACATTTTAAAAACAAACTAAACAGGAAACCTGCTAGAAAGTACATATAAGTTCTGTGTGGTGCAAAAACATTTAAGGTTATGGATTCATATATAAACAAATGTGTAGAAAAAAGTTTTATATAAGTAAAAAAATGAGGAGCTTCTTACTGTATCCACTGTAAATTATAAAATGAGTGGTGCCATCTATGGGTGAAAACATGCTCATACCTTAATGTTTCTCTATTCTGTCCAAATTTACATTCTAAAGAACCAGACTTTAAGAAATACCATCAAGTTAGACTACTGCACTCCTCAGAGCTACGCGTGAAAAGACCTGTAACCCTCTCCCTTTTTATATAACTGATTTATTTTTAGCAGGAGGGAGAAATATTTATATCTTCAGTAGCACTCTCCAACCCCCATGTATTTTATGTAATTTTGTCTGTGCTTTAAAATTATAGATAGACAAAGAAAAACAAGATACTAAAATAGCTAAGATGTCAGAAAAACGATGAAAGAGAAAGACAGTCAAAACGACACTACAAAGAAAAGATGTAAGGGAGCAACAAAAAAGACGAAAGGCTGAAAATAGACAACTTCCTGAAGAAAACTAATTTTATTCTGCTTATTTTTGTTCAGCACTACCACTGTGCAGCACTACAAAGACAGAAAATTTTAGATCCACCCAGGAGAGAAATTATGAGGTAAAATTGATAAGAAGGGGCAGTTATGACAGGACGAGACTCTGTGATGATCAAAAGTTAGATAAGACAAAAAGCACTCTAAATGCAGAAGCTGTCATGATAAAACACTGATGAGTTGACAGAGGTGTGTGAAACACAGAATTGAAAGAAACATTTAAGTTGTCAAGAGAGGAAGGAAAAAAGGTTTTCTATTTCCATCAGTCCGTCCAATATTGTTTCACTGTTTCAGACTTCATCCCACTGAGACGACACAAAAACCCAGGTTTAAACTTCTGATGGAGTCAGACTGACGCCTTACAGTTCTATCATTATTTCATGAAGAAACCGTGGGCTCTGACAGGAACCCTTTTTACTTCTTAGCATCTCAAACCAAAACTGGAGAAGACAGTTTGGATTTACAGTAAGAGCTCAAAGTTTTAGGAAGTTTTGTCTGAATCCCTTTTAAATCGCTGGCTCAAAGGGGTATCTATTCTTTAATTAGCGGTACTTTTAAACTTTAATGAGGCAAATACAGTGAGGGATCATTTAGATTTTTATCATTTAATTTAAAACTTCCACGTAAAGGTTTAGTTTTCTACTAAAGATCACAGGGATCCAACACAAAACACAAAAACTTCCAAAATATCCTCCTGCTGCAATGTTGACTCTCCACATAACACCGCCTTAGATATGCTCATGCTCACTGACACACATGTGCACAAACACACAAATACAAACACACAAACAGCCTGACACCTTCTCCTGCATGAGGAGGACAGCACATATCAGCTGATAGTTTTTCAAATGTGACCACAAGCAGTGCAAATCTGCATTCTACAGCAGGTGGCAGGTAAGAAGGAGGCAAGTGATTTCCAGGCAGCGATTTCCAACAATAATTACAGGCTGTTGGGTTAATTTCTTACTGACAGACTAATGTCTCCCTGAAATAATCCACAGAGTGTAAACAGAGCTTTAGAAGACATAATCTTGCGTGTTGTAACATCATCCGTTGTGTTTATTCAGGAAAAGCTGAAATTCCACAGCTGCTAAGATGGAAGCCAAATATAACATTAAGGCATCTGCATGTGAGTGCTCCTTATTTTAAATTATTTTGAGGCAAATATTAACAGGAACCTCCTGAGGTTAACTGTGTTGATGATGCAATCTTTTTTTCTAGTGCAGCTTAGAAATAATCCTCAGGATGGGAACGTTTTCTTAATTGCAGTGGAAGAAAAGTACTTCCATGAATAAAGATGCAATAAAATAATGTTTAAAAAAATACAAATGCATCATGATCAAATCTACAACACGTGTCACTAAACACTTTGCACGTTCCCACACTCACACACTCAGTGCACATTCACTCAGGGATTACAATGATATTCATTTAAGCAGGCCATACAAATGCAAATGCACGACACATGAGCCAAGGCACTCTGGTTGTGTGGTTCAACATCACAGCGACACTGTCACCGTGAGACACTTTGATAAAGGCACATCAAAGGGGAGTGAAGAAGAGGCATTCAGGACCTCTGACAATAGCCCTCCTTACAGAGTACCTGTAACTGGTTTATAAAACCACACCAGAGAATGAAGAAGGGGTTTGAAGAAACAAATGTCTGTAAGTGTAATTTTCTTTTAATAGACTATAAAACAACGCACATGCATCCACATTTAATCAGACACTCACACTTCTGCTCAGGTGATGAGAAGATGAAACCCAATCCCAACTTTGGAGAATGACACCTGTCCTTTCTGATTTTATTAAAGTGGAAATCATATTCTCTCTGCTGCATATCTATGTTCTTTCCTGAAGCTCAGTCTAGTTTAAATTCCTCTTAACTTCTCTCATTTATTGTCTTTCAGCCCACCCTCTACATTCCCCTCATTCCCTGTGATTACTCTATATGTTGACTTTTTTTCTCCCCACCTTTACCCTTTTCTAACCCCCTAGCTATGTTCTAATCCTCTGAAATCCACGCTCTCCCTCTGATTTCTTTGCATCTGTTATTTCGTCATCATGCGCTCTCTCTGATAAGACAATGTTAGGATTTTTGTCTCCACACACTTTCTTCAGCGCCCTTTTCTCTCTCGTCTGTCCCACTCTCTGCATCTCTCCAGCATTGTGTTCCCGCTTTTCCCTGTCTCCATTTTTATCCTTCACTCTTTGTACATCCCCACTCTTCCAAACCTTTAAGCTCCCCTCTGAGAGTGTTATGCTGGCAGCTTTGCCCCACTTTTCCTTATTTTGAGCAGCAGAAATTCCACTATCCCTGCTTAATGACTGCTGTAGATTCCCTGGTTTAAACACAAGGTGCACAGAGGCATCTTCATCTTTCATTTTGTATCCTCACTGCTCTCCTCAATTTGGAAAGCAGAAGGATAACAGAAGGACTGCCTGACATATTTTATCACATCTCCCTGGGTATCTTTTTTTATAGTTCATTTCCAGTCTCTGTTCTCTGGTGATTTTTTTTTTTTTTACCTTTAGCAGGCGCACAGATGGCAGGAAGGCTGCATGGCACAGTTTTCTGATGGTCCAGTTGAGTGGTCGTGGTGCGTCCAGCTGGTTCATGGTGTCCACGCTTCACACCGCAGCCACTGGTGCCCGGAGGCTTTTCCCGGCACCAGGTTTAGTTCTACCCCACTAGGGGGGCAAAAATGGGAGAGGATCTCCAACTCCAACTGCCGAAAAATGCGCAAGTCCCAGGGCATGACCCTCGACGGACAACCATCAGCCACCACTGCTACCACCTTGAAGCCCTGACTCCTCCAAGCTGCTAAAGCTCTCACTCCCTTCCTGCTCTCCTCTCCTCTTGAGACCCCACAGATCCAAAGAATCCAAAGGGAAGTCAAACCTGGTGCACCAGAAGCGTCAGATTCCTCTTCTGCAAGTGGCTGAAGTGTGCTCAGCTCTGGCGCAAAAGACCCCAGAGCTTAAAGCATTTCTCCAAACAATGGAGAGCAGAGCGCAGCAATGCCCAAAAGAGATGAGAGCACACAGTGTGACAGAGATGCAGGTAGGGAAAAGAGAAGGAGGAGAGATGGAGATGTGGAGAGAGGAGAGATGAGCAGTGCAGTACAGCACAGAGGGGAGAGGAGCGTAGCGCAGAGCGCATAGGCAGAGCAGAGACTTGGATTTGAGGCAGCGTGTCTCTAAGATGAAAACACAGAGAATGGAAGAGAGAAAGGAGGGAGGAGGAAGATAAAGCAATAATATCCAGCACAAATGATGAACCAGCTGAGAATGAGACCATGGAGAGAGGACGCAGGGAAGAAAATGCTTCTGTGGATGGAAACAACAGAGTGATGGAGAGATACAGAGGGAGGAGGGAGGATGGAGGATGGAGAGATGAAATGAGGCACCGTGAGGTGGTCGTGTGGGAAATGGGTGAAGCGGAGTCAACGCTCTGCCTTAAAGAGTGAATCCAAATGGAGGCTGAAGATGGAAGCGCATTAAACAAGTTGGTGTGGTGGAAGAGGAGAGAGGAGCGACCTACTTAACAAACACGCATGAGAGACATCATAATCACGCAGAAAATTCTTTAAAGTGGTTAAAACACTAAAGACAAGGCTGATGATGTGGCTGTCACATCACATAGACTCAGCTGTTATTGCCTTGTAGCTCCAACACCTTCTTCTCACAGCATTTGAGGAATTTTTTAATGAAATAATTGAAGGCAAGTTGCTTTAGCATAAATATTACAGTTAAAGCTCATTTCTAATGATAATAACTGGCTCTAACTAATAGTTGACAATAAGAAGTGATTTGGGCAACAACAACAAAAGTTGACACCTAAATCTGTCTTACATCAGAGAATAAACATCCTTTAAGAATAAATCCCTGCAGTCAGTTCAAATTATGTAAAGTATTTATATTTTTATGATGTCATTTCAAACCTGAACTTTACAGTTGTATTAAAGGTTAATTGATTATTCTTAGTTTTTCTTCGAGAAGAAAGAAAATTGCATTTTTTTAAAGCTATTGTTCTACAGGTTTATGGTTGTTTGAAGAAAACAGAGCAATGGCAACAAAAGCCAACCTTATCAGTAAAATACAGCTCTCAAGACCTGAATGCTTGATTGTGAAGAACAATGGCAATGCAAAAAAAACCCAGAAAGGGTGACCTATTTCTGCTTCATCTATGTTGGTTTTTATTCCTATTTTAAGTAATTGTCCCCTGTTAATTACTAATATGCAAAGGTAAAGAGTGAAAAGACTTGACATGTTGATTTTGAAATAATGACACTTCTACTTTAAGGTTTCAGTTTAAACTCTGTCAACATTTGAAATAGGCCCCAAAATGAGGTTATTGGGAGAATTTAATGCTCACAAGTATTAATCCAGCACCTTGTTCTTAGATATTCTAGAAGAAGAATTACAAAATATGAGTATACTGCATCTCGATGACATATTTAAAGCAATAAACATTGATTAGTTTACAGCCCAGTTACTCCTTTGAGTCACCCTCTTGCTGATAGTAGGTGTTTTGTACTGACAGCTAATCACTGACATTAAAAGCATCCACTTCACTGACCAATTGTTCGCCTGAAGATTGCTGACAAATCTCTCTGTTTGCTATGTGTGTGTGCGTGCGCCTGTGTGCTTGTGTGTATGTGTGTGCGTGTGTGTGTGTGTGTGCCTGTGTGTGTGTGTGTGTGTGTGTGTGATTCCTCCCTCCTTAACAATCCAGTTCACACTTTTTTACTCCATCAATCCAGTGAAGCATTCCCCTGCACTACCTCCATCCTGACCCTAGATGGCAGCCTTCCTATACCCAAAGCTCAACTCACGCCTCACAGTCCAAATAAACACACTGAACATTATGTAACTAAGTTGTAAAATTAAAAATTTGGCATCTATTTTAATACAGTTGAACTTGTTACTTTTCTTGGTTTTAAAAGCAGAAAAATAGTGGGCAAAGAAAATCTGCATGACCTTTATGGGAACGGATAAAAAAAGGCAAAATATGCACTTCCAACAGAAGAGGGCACCTGTTCAACACCTACTAGTTCTGTCCTTCTACTTTTTATGGCTACACTAATTATCACTGTTAAAAAAAGGTTCCAAAGCTCTGGCAAAAAACAAGACCAGACGAGACGAGGTTTAATTGTCTCACAGTCGTTCATTCCTCCAGTGGGAACTTAACTTGGCAGCTGAAGAAATTGATTTACTGAATTACCTCAGAGCTTCAGCACTGGGAGTTTAGATCAAAAAGGCAAAATAATAATTATCTATGAATGTTTAATCGCTCATGTTCTCAGATGAAGTGGTTGGAAGAGTTTAAGGTTTATCTCCGAGCCAGGGACACAGGTGAATGACTCCCTAACATAGAGATCAATTGAAAGTATTGAGCAACAATATATTTAGAATATTTTGTTCAAATGACCCATACATTCTTCTGTAGTATTTTAAAATGCTCCTGAATGAAAGCTTCTTGCTTATTTAAATAAGTACTTTGCAGAAAGGCAATACATTATATTGTTGCACCAATAAGGTGATTTTCAACATGTAAATGCTGAGATCTTGGCTTAAAAAATAATAATAAACACATCTCAGGTCTCAGGGTCTTAAGTTAAAAGTTAGATAATTAAAAGTAAACAGTTTTTCTTATTTTCTACTCCAACCTTCCAGTTTCCTGAAATTCAATTAAAACACACTTAAATCATGATGTGAGATGTCAAATTTGTTGGTGCAAAATATATATAATTTCATGCCTGATGCTGAACTGTCTCTCAATTTAATGATTTAACTAAAGAAATGAGAGCAAATTGTGTCATTTTGTGACAGGCTGCTGGTAGAAAGTACCTAAAGAGGCCAATTAGAACTGTTTTTCTGCTGAGTTGTCACACAAAACGAGCTCATTCTGTGACCTAAGGGTGATTTTGTCATGCTTGAGTGATTTATAGGTCAACATCAAATAAATTACAAGAAGATAAAGAATGTTTGACTAATGTCATGTTGAGAAATATGCTAAATGAAAGATCAGCCAAAAGTTCTCCAGAACTATTGATCAAGTTTACAAGTAAGATCATCTACCTGAAAGTAAAACCTGTAAACGTGAACACATCCTGGGCAATGTGTGAGCTGAGAGCCATCATGTTTTGGTGCCTGTAGAAGTGGATTTATGATGTTAAAGGCAGTAGCAGTAAATGTGTGTGTCCAGAATAATTGACTCACCACACACCAGTAGTGATCCTCTGCAGGTACAATGGTGCTGTGGGAGCCCATTTATACCCACTAGCAACATGTGGGTGTTCTGCAGCTCATTTGCTGTCTGAGCCATCGCAGCTACAGATAAACCTTGTGACACTACCTAGCTGCACTGTGACAGGAGCGTGAAGGAAGCCAATTTTCACCTGTCAATCGAGAAAACATCTCCTGTGAAGCTGATCGCTCATTGAAAATGTGAATCACCTCAGCCGCTAACATATTATAGGGGCAAAGAGGGAATACCGGTCAAGACATCTGAGGGATCAGGGATATTAGTACAAATCCTTACAGTGGATGAGAATAAGTATAGAAATGATGTGTGATTGTGTACTTTTAAAGGATGATAAATCATTATTGTTAACTTTTATCAGAAAGCTCATTTTAAATGTTGTTTTGGAATTTACACATTGGATGTTGTTAAGGGAATCTTTTCACTAACGTGTAGAAATGTTTTAATGAAACTCATAATTGAGCTATGCATCTCATATTATTGAACTATAGAATTTATGCTAATAAAACTGAAAGTCCCCAATTTTTAAAACTGGCAAAGAAATGGTTGAAATGCCTATGCAATTATCAATTTTAAGCTTAAAACTTTGCTTGTTCTACATCTTTAAAACAGGTTGTTTGTGAGTGTTGAAGCTATACTTGCACATCAAACACTACACTGGACTCTAGAGTGTTACTCTAGTTAGTGTCACCTACCACCATTGTATGGAGAGACAACAATGTTCCTAAAACATTGATACATTTATAATAGTTTGTTTGTCAAATACAAATTTCAAAGTAAAATGCAGCTGAATTAACATGTTAAAACATTTTGAAATGTACATTTTTGAAAATATTGACTTTTTTAATTCAAAATCATATTTTTCATACTGGAAGTTGAATACAAACACTAACCAAGGTTAATGCATGAAAGGCTTGATGATAGATTGAATCCATTGTGGGAAATTCATGTGTTACAGCAGCAGTATGATATGTTTAAACAGAGGTTTTTTGTTTGTTGTTATTGTTTTATAATCTAATTAATAATTGAATCTATTTCATTTTTTGTTAAAATTTTAATTATTTTCTTGCAGTATAGAACTGGGGCTGCAAAAAGGGCCAATCAGGGTTAAACCAATACCCATATGGTACAAAAGTAAAATTATAGAAGACTTCATGTGCTTAATGGACACACACTCAGACAATGACATCGCCGTGTATTCAGTAGAGATATAAGAGGGTATCATCTGTCAAAAATGCTAATGAGCTATCAAAATAAGCCCCGCCCCCCACGTGGTCAAACCCAGCCCCTGTCAAAATAAGCCCCGCCCCCACGTGGTCAAACCCCGCCCCTGTCAAAATAAACCCCGCCCCCTCCCACGTGTCAAAATATGTCACAGCCCACCGGAAATACGCCACCGGAAATACGTAGCCGGAAATACGTCACCGGAAGCGGATGTTTGGACTCGGAAGGCATGATCACGTGATCGGGCTAGCAGCTAATGGTGAAGCTAACAGGTATCTGCCCGTCTACTGCTCCTGATGGTGGATGTCATGTACTGCAAGCTAAATTGAAAAGCTAGCGAGTTACCAACGCTGAAACTAGCTTAAAGGTTTTTGTTATTAGACTGGGCATGCATTTCTAGCCTTAGTAATAATAATATAATCACAGTAAAATCTCTGTGCAGGACACATACAGGCGACAACATGTCAGAACATGCCCTGACATGCCCTGACATGAAACCCCTAGCCTGGCTGACCTGGGCACACCCCCCAACATGTAACAGGACACAGAGGCAACAACATGTCCAAATAAGGCCTAACATGAAGCCCCTCGTACATACCCTGACAATGAACCCCCCAAACATGCCCAGACATGATCCCCTCAACTGGTTGGCCCCTGCTTCCTATTGGATGGCTCAGCAAATTTGAATACACCGCCCCCATCCTTCTACTCTTATATAAGGCAGGGGAGAAATCAGTCACCATTCCCACTTTTATCGCGAGGCCAGGCTGCATCAGGATCCACTGAAGACGCTCTAATTCTCTGACGCCGGGAACAAAGCTGCAGTATTCTGACTGGAACTGAAGAAACCTTTCATTGCAAAGGGGTACTGGTGAGTAAAATTGTTCTTATTTCACATGAGGGTAGGGTAGGGTGTAAACGCCTCGTGATTGCAACTTTTCTATCTTCATTTCAGATCCGTCCGGCTGCCTTCAGGAAACTCTATGCAATCCAACATGGGAGACTTCACCAGGCAGACTACTCTAACTTCATACTGGGACTTCAACAGTCCGAGTCCGGCCTTTGCCGGGCCTTCATCCCCGGTGGGATTCGGATATGCCGACCCACCCTCCATCTCCTCTCTCTCGCCCTGTGGATCACCGCAGTCTCCGCTGTTCTCCCTCTCGGAGGTTCTACCAGCGGACTCCCTTCCCAACGGTTGGCTGGTGAGAGCAAGCAAGCCGGATGCTGACGATAGAAGCAGGGTGCTGGTTCATCCGTATTTCAACTACTTTCAACCACCTACTCCGATACCTCGCCGCACACAGACCCTCCCACGTAGACTGGCACCGATACCCATGCCCGAGCTCCAGGATGAGGGTGATGACTCAGCTCCACAACCCGATAGCGTGTATCTGGATCACGCCGATGGTGCCTCAAAGGATCCTGGAACTGTGTCTCATGATGAAGGGGAGGGTCCTCAACCAAATCCTGATTGTAACGTCCAGGATGAAGTGGATGGTTGGCTGTCTTCTAGGCTCATCAAGGCTGTGAAAACAGCTCTGCTTCATTTATTCAACATAACATGCTTGTTATGGGCGGGCGGGGTGTAATTTGACTGGGGGGCGGGTTTTGACACGTGGGTGGGCGGGGGTTTGACACATGGGGGCGGGGCTTATTTTGACAGGGGCGGGGTTTGACCACGTGGGGGCGGGGCTTATTTTGACAGGGGGACGGGGTTTGACCACGTGGGGGGCGGGGTTTATTTTGACAGCTCATTAGCATTTTTGACAGATGCTACCCTCTTATATCTCTTTCAGTGGCTGAAACAAGCGACTGAAGGTTATTGTTAACAAAGTTGACTGTGGTAAACTGATGATCCCAAAAGCCTTTATCTAAATGGCTCCCTGTCCTTCTCCTCTGTGTGATGCTCATTCCCCAGAGGATTCTCAGGGAGTGTCAATTCAATCCCTCCCTTCATACACACTCAGACACACGTATCAACACACACACACACACACGCACACACACACACACACACACACACACACACACACACACACACACTTGCCCAGATGAGACAGGAAGACTTCTGCTGAGTCGGTTACACTCCTCCATCTGGAGAGAAGCAATTATTATTAGTCTGTAGGATGGAACCACAGGTACACATGCTGCACTGTGACACACACACACACACACACACACACACACACACACATTAAAACAGCAGTTCTCAAAATGTGTTGTTTTTCTCTCTCTACAGGTTTTTACTGCTCATCAGCTAAATTAGACTCTAAATCAGTGGGTCCTAAACTTGGGTTCAGAACCCCAGAGTGGAAAGTCATGAGATGAGCACTGGAAATTAAATAAAATCTACATTTATGCAGGAGCATGTTACTTTCTAGGTTTCCTGTTCTTATGCTTCTGTTAGGTAGTTTATTAGTGATGTTTGTCTACTCCATTTGGGGTCCTAGAGTTCAGCCACTGTCAGAAGCTGAAAAGTTTAGGCACCTCTGCTCAAAGTCACAGTTTTGTTCTCATCTGAAGCTGTTTTTACACATCATCACCTCTCAAGCTGGGTCTGCTGCACCTGCACTGTGTACTCATGGGTCAACGTCTGATGTGCGTCTGAGTCGAGGTGGTCACAGGACTGAACTGTTTTGTTTTGGGGGAAAGTTTATGCCACACACAGCTTTACACGTGTATTTACACTGTAACCCAGCTGGTTCCAGGACTCCAGCCTGTTTTGTGTAAAAACACAACAATGTAGCACTCAGCTGTTTTGTTAGTTCTGTTTGAATTTCCAAAAAGAAAAAGTTGCAGCTTCGATATCATGTGTCCATTTTTCCCAGAACAACAGAAACAAGCTCCTAACTGTCTGCAGACAGTCCTTATTAGAGGTCCATTGATTCCTGTTTTGTTGAATAATCCTGATTGATATTCTTGTACAGCTCTGACCTGCAGACAATGATTTTGACTAACTCCAATTTATCTGAAAGATCCATTAACAAATAGATGTTTTAAAACTATGAGCATAAAAATTATGATTCTGAAAGTAGAGCCTTGTTGAAAATAATGCAAATTAGTGCTTATAGAGAGAAAGAAATGTTTGGCAATGGTGCATTTATGGATCCAAAAAAAAGATTTTTCAGTATCAGATCATTTGAATACTGAATATTGTCTAATTCTGATCACCAGATTATTTTGGGGTTTAGTTCTTATGGTTTAAAACTAAAGTTGAAAAGAATGTGTTCACGTCCTTAAAACTGTGTCTATTTTTTCATCATTGAGGCCTTTGGTAAACCTGATAAATACTATGATAAGGGTAAGTAAAGAACTATTGACCAGTAACAGCTGGTCAATATAGTGAGAGGAAGGCACTAATAGAAAATAATGACCTTCATGTTCGGTCATCTTTTATTAAATTCCTGCCGTAATGCTTCGGTTGTAAAGATTCAGTTCAGTATTTGGATCCATTAGACTCACAAGACTTACCTGCCATGTGAGATTTTCTTGAGCAATGCCTTTTTATAAATAATAAACTAGGCTGCTTAGCCTTAATATTAATTCCGTGAAGCATCAGATGTTCCATCAATCTTTAAATTTGAAACTGGTCAGAACACACCTGACTGACAGCTGTGTGATCACATGGCCAGAATATTGAGGATATCTGATTTTTATCATAAACCAAACTTTTTATTTATGAGAGGATAAACTTAGAAACACACCTATATACTTTTATGATCATGGGAGGAATAAATGTGATCTTAGACAATGTTTTATGTTACAACTCATCTGATCTGTCATGTTAGCTGACCTATTTTGGGGGGATTTCACCCAAAAGCAGACCTCTGAAGATTAGAGCTGTTTTTGTATAAACATGAAGCCTAATTAATGCAGTGTAGCAGGATGTGTGTGCATCTCAGAGAACCATTCTACCAAGATGTTTACAGCATCATGTTGTCATCTGCATCATTCTTAGTCTATGAACTATAATTCTGAAAATTGGGAAAAAGTTTGTGAAATAAAAAAGCATCTCGTTAAAAGTATCCCTGCAGTCAAAGGCGGTGAAGACATCAGGATGTTTTTCTGTTTTTGCAAGTGGGGGAGTAGTCAAGATAAGAGAATAAAGACAGCAGACAAACGGGAGTTCTGAGGGAAAGCCTTTTTTAGATTACTCAGAATTTCACAGGTAAAAGTTTGCATTTGAAATCAAAACCCACCTGGTGGTAAACCTCAAATACATGAGTGGCTACAGGAGATCCCTGTGAAGGTATGAGAGCGTGTACCTGATCTCAGTCAGAACATGTCAGCCTCAATGAACTGGGATGTTTCTGTCTAAGAGAATAAAGGGAACACAAGATGTGAGGCTGCTATTTCTATCAAAATTCCTTTAAAGAAACACTAAGAAACAAATGTGACTTTTAAAGGTAACCTCTCCTTTCTCCTTCTTTTTTCAGATTAACAAAACACTATCTATAACTTGCATTTTTATCATTAAGACTTGTGTGTAAATTGCTTTAAAATAGTTTATTCTGTTTAAAAAAATGAATCTCAAGTTTATTAAATGAAAACATGCTGAGGATTAGTAAAAGAATCCAGCAGAAGTCCTGTTTTATATTTAAAAACATTTCATGACGCATGGGAGCAAACTCAAGTAAATTCTTTTGGCATCGCAACCAGTTTAAGTGTGTGAAGGTTAAAACTGAGTTCACCAGAGCTCAGGAAGTCACGGTAAATCCTGCGCTAAGCTCACTTAGTGTGTGGGTGTATGTAAATTACAAGAGGAGTCACGCATCAGGAGTTGTAATAATGTGAATTTGTTTTAATTGTAGCTGAAAAGCATCTTCAAACTGTCCCAGAACTGTAGCAGACATTACAACACGCCATGTCGCGCAATTAGAAGCATTTTGTCCTTGTTATTATGGATGAATAATGCACAAGGGCCACTGGTAATCTTTGGAGAGGCAATCATTTTGTGCAATACGCCCCCTAACCTCTACTCAGATTCTAATAAAACATCTGATAGTAATTTACAATGAATGACGCTCTTCATAGTTCATGTAGTTAGACTGAATGTACTCAGGGTGAACTGCCAAGCATCTCTTTTACTGTGCACTATTTCATTTCATTTTATTTTTTATGACACAAATTACGTCTTATGAATATCAGCGATTTGGATTTGAGTTCTTCCTTAAAATATACTTAATGACAGAAATTCTTTTCAGAGCAAATATTTATATGTATTTTGCTTTTCTCTCAGAAGCACTTCCTTTAAATGTTTCTATCATTATCCTGTTGGAGGACCCATGACCTTTACCTGACAACAAGCTTTCTGACGCTGAGCAGTACATTTCACTCCAGAAAGTCCTGACAGTCTTGAGATTTTGTTGGACCCTGAACTTGTTGCTGCATCTAAACAACCTGGTCTAGATGCAGCAAGCAGCTCCAGAACAGTTTCTCATGGTTCATATGTTCTTTTCTTTGAGTGCTTTATTTTTGCGTCTGTGAGCATTGAGCTGTTGTGATTTTCCAAAAAGCTCCAGTTTTATCTCATCTGTCTAAAGGACATTTCCCTGTGCATCTTGGTCAATTCTGCTGTTTTTTTATGCTTTGCTTTAAACCAGGGGTATTCAGTTATGAACTGGGACGGGCCACATGACACTCGCAGGCCGCTTTTTGAACAGCCCTGCTTTAAACAGTGAAATCCTCCTTGGTCCACATTGGTGTTCCCCTCTAATCTCTTGGAAAGTTCATCAGGACTCTGGTTTTCATTCAGATTATCAGTTTTCTTCTTTTATCCATGACATGAGAGGTTGGCTACAATCCTGTGGATCATAAACTCTGAATAATACGTGCAGCTGTAGTCAGATACAACTCTCTCCTGCTCTCCATGCTGAGTGTGGTACACACCATGATACCAAACAGCACTGTGACTACTTATCACCATTTAGAAAAGCAGGCGGACTGATTGTAAGACTGAAGACTTTTACCTTCTTTAAATATCCTGCTTCTTCACACTAATCCAGTATAAATATTGGGCTCTTTTGATTTTATTATATGTTTTGTTATAGGATTTCTTAAAGGGTTCAAACTGCATGCAGGTATATGATGTATAGCTCACTAAAATAATATGTCACTATTCTACAATGTGTCTAAGTGGAAAAACAGTGTGGTAATGTAAAATGTGAGTAATCAACATTATGGATGTATCTGAGTTTATGTGTGTAACGCAAACACTCAGAATGAGCTTCTTGTCATATTTTCATACCAAGTACCGGTATATATATGAAGTGATTTTTTTTTCTTTTTAATCAAACACTAATCAGGTCACCATGTGGGGGTTCAGTTAAAACTTTAATGGAACATTTGGGTCATTTTGAAGTGACATTTTATCATTTTATCAATCTACAGAAAGAACCATTTCCATTTCTAAATATTCCTTTAAGCTAAAGTTTAATAAGAGCAACATCTGGGAATGGTTTTTGGTTTCTTTCTTTGTGTATGTGTGTGTGTGTGTGGGGGGGTGTTTTAATCTTCAGTTGGAGGAAGCGGATAAGTGTGACAAAGATCTATGACAACAGAACGCCTCTACAAGGGTGAGACCCACCAGTCTGATCAGAGAGAAAAACATTCTTCAAAAGAGCAAAAAAAAAAAAGAGAGAGGAAAAATAAAATAGAGACACCAGGAAGAGAAATGAAAGCTGCAACTATTTGAGACAAACATTGCATATTTGTAAACTCTGTCAGCTAAATTGCTTAAATTAAATCGCAGCGTTGAATAAGATTTACCATCTAATTATCTCAACAAAAACTAGCTTGGAACAGAGATCACGTGGGATTTGTTGGTGTCTAAATGGTGCATACCTAATATTTTGTTCTTTTTTTAATATGATAATAGTTGGTAAAAAGTACTGAAACTATCTCAATTTAAAACTCAAGATGTCGGGTGAGTAAAATTTATAGACTGGGAAATGAAGGAAATGTCGACTGACTGCAGCAGGAGATAATGTCTGTGTGTGAAGTCCCCCGAGGTAAGAATGAGACTGCCTTAAAACATGCAACCTGCTGAACTCCAGAGGTTATCTGGGCTGCAGTGGTGTGACTGTTGCCTCGCTGGAGAGGAAATTGTCGCTGAGATGAAAGACAGCCCTTGTAAAGCAGTGTCAAATATGCCAACCCCTGCTAGACCAGGGCTGAATACCAATTTTCACAGTGCAAAACGTGCTCTTTAAGATAGGATTGACTGAACACGTTTAGCTGAACTCCATGGTGATGGCACAGAGGAGCAGAGCTCGTACTTATCTTTACATTTTCTAAACAGGGTTTTCATTAGATCTCCAATAGTGGCTATAAGGTTAAGTACATAAGTACTGTCCTTAGCATCTTAAGCAATTTTGCCATTTTTTTTCAAACATTTTATAAATAAAATATTTTATTCTCTAAATGTTTTTTTCCTTATTGTCATTAATCTTGTTATATTTTAATTTTTGAAGCTTAATTATCAGTTTTAAAGATGTTTTCTATTCTAACTTTGATCACTTTGGAGATTTTCCATTCAGTTTTTTATCACAGCCGTAGGTAACCTGAGTTTTAAATAAAGTGCAGGAAAAACCAACGAAAAGATCAAAAAGAGCTGCAGTTGTTTCATTAGAAAAGTAAAGCGATTGTGCTTCTTTCTTTATACGAACACTTTTTTCCTCTCTCTAGACAGCAGATCAGTGCGGTGCACACCTGGTAATACCTCAAACCCACAAGTCCGTGTCAGCCAAGATCTCAAAAGATGGAGCACACACACATACACACATACACACATACACACACACACACACACACACACACACATGCACAAACACCAAACACACAGAAATCTATAAATGCCAGATTAGCTTTAGTGCTTGCCGATCTAATCTTCTGAGTCAACAGAGCAATGCAGGCGCGGCTCAGTGTCAGAAGCCACTATAATGAACAGTCACTCATTTCAACCTAGCACTGGAGGGGGGGGGGGTCTTCTTAAAGCCAAATCCTCTTTCTACCGCTCTCCGTGTGGCTTTACGAGATCAAGCTGAGAAACTTTTAGTGAAACTTTCAGGCTGAAGGGTTTTCAGGCTGCTATGTAAAACATATTGTTATTCTATTCAGTCAATAAAAGTAATTTTACATGATAATATCATAATGACATTGTTGATTATTTGTTTTTTATATTTCTAGATGTTTAGATGTCAGAATTCTTTTAAATAATAAATTAAACAAACACCCATCTATAAATTAGGTAATATCCTGCATGAAAAGCAAAAACAAAAGCCTTGTTTCCCAGACATAAATAGAGCATTAAGCGATGAGGATCTACATGTTACCATGGCAACCTAGATTTAGTGTAATTATCATCCTGCAGGTTGGAGTAATAAGCCTAGCCCCACGGCCCAGTGGCCACGGGGCCCCTCCGATAATGGATTTTATGGCGATCATTCCAGCCACGCTGGTTACATCGGAGAGATACACGCGAGGACACGCTCAGCCTCAAAGCCCAGAGCTCGTGGCATCAGACACAGGAACTTCAAAGCCAGGGTTCAAAGACTGCTTTCGCATCTACAGATCTCTATTCAGTGATCTCTAAATTTACATATATAGAAAATATCAACATTTCCATAAAACAAGCTCTACATTTAGTGACACTGTTTGGTTTAATGCTTCATTCAAACAAGTTTGCAGTTTGTGCTGGAATGCCACCTTTAATTAAACAAAGATGTCTGATAACGTCATAATAAATACAACACATATAAAAATATTAAGTTTGAGGGAGAGCGATCAGAGTCTCTAAACCACGGAGTAAAGGCTAATTATGATGAATTTGACTATGTTTAACTGCTTTGATAGGAAGATGAGACGTGTGAGCTCAGTGGGGGATAATGATCGACTGATCAAACTGTACGTTCACTTGGAAGTAATTAGGGTGGAGGGAAAGAACATGCTTAGAAGTAAAAACTTGGATAAGTCAGGGAAACTTGGATTTATATGCAGCAGCTGAATGTGTGCAGAAAAACTGAATTTTGTGCAGCTAATTTAGGCTGAATTAAAGGATTCACTGCAGGTATCATGTTGCATCAACCATCTCCACCAAAGCAGGATAACAGAGTTCAAGAATGAACATATAGGTGGTGTGGGGAGTAAAGATCCAACGGCTCAGTATTTCAGATGACAGATGGTGAGATTTCTTGCAGCACTCACGTAAAACTGTAATTTAATGGAGCTGTTTAATGGAAGCTGTTTTGCGCTGAGGCATGACCGAGCATCTCTGAACACATTTGTGTGTGTTTCTGTCTCTCTCTCCGCTGCTGCTCCTCTCCTTCCGTCTCAGCGAGGATAAATTAGCAGAAGGAATTCAGAGCAAGGCTGCTTAGCGGAGGTTTTAGAGGAGCTTTGATCAGGACCCATGCCAGTAATCTGACAGATCCATAGGGGAGCAACTGACATCATGTTCTTTTGTGAGAGGCTGTATGTTGCTTTAGTGTGTCACTGTATCCTGTGTGAGTGCATTTACTCCACCCTGCTTTGTTCTTAAAAACCATAAATATAACACAATAGAAATGAAAGAATCTTATAATATTGTTCATTTTGTGGATTTTAACTTTTGAAATCAAAATTCTGTGGACTCAGCAGTGGAGCTTTA
Organism: Callopanchax toddi; assembly: GCA_006937965.1. NCBI lineage: Eukaryota > Metazoa > Chordata > Actinopteri > Cyprinodontiformes > Nothobranchiidae > Callopanchax > Callopanchax toddi. The sequence continues at coordinate 3,264,313 of SSNR01000009.1, read as the reverse complement.
AGAAAAGGTGTGTTTATTTAAAAGGTAATGAGCACAACATGGACAGAAAGTTTACCAAGAACAAAAACACATTTCTACCTGTTTAATATAATGAAAACATTTAATTTTATCCAAAATGGAAGACTGTTATCGCTTTATTTCAGCAAACAATCTAAAAGACCATTCTGAAGCTGCAAAAGAACCCCCAGCTCTCATAAAATCACATGAAGACTAAAGAAAAGGTCTGAGTGATGCAAGATGTATCTGTGAATGAGAAGAATCAATAGATAAAAACCCGGATTGGATTCATTCCCGTCTTTGTGACACACACGCACGTTTTCTTGCCTGCATGGCATTTTAAAGATGAGAAAAAATGAGGTAGGCTCAGTTGTGTAGGATGTGGTATTTCATGTGAAACTTGGCAGATTTGTGCTTTTTTTTTTCTCCTATTTTTAGCAGTTTAACCAGACAAAGGCAAACAATCCTGAAAAAGTCACTAAATAGTTCGGAGCAACTTGGCAAACGGTAGCCAGACGAGTCAATTCAAGTCAAGCTGCAACGACAGTGACGAGTGTTTTTAAGGTCAAAACACGTCGTTCACACACATAATGTCTCCTGGGTCATCTGCGGTCATTTCATCAGTAAGGTGAGTTTTAGAAGCATTGACAAAAAGCAACAATGGTAAGCCATGCAGCCTTATCAAGCTCTGTCCCACTGCTTTCCCTTTCTTTTCCTTTAAACGGCCAGGGTTCCTCTTGCCCTTTCAGTTCAGCAGACTGAAAAGTTCACCATCCACATCATCATCCTGCAGAATGGTTTCCAGGGATAAGATCTCCTTAGTTAGAAAAAAAAAGGTTGCACCTTTTCATGTGTGTGGAAAAAAAAGAGATAAAATGCAGGACTTTGTTACACTTAACACAAAATTACCATAGCTACTAGGTTCTTTAACACACTCTCCTCCTCTGTCTCACATATGCACAAAAACATAATCACGTCCAAATAAACTACCTAAAGAGGCTTTGTCTTCTCTGCAAGTTCTCCCACTATCTAACACCTCCCACCGCGTTCAGCGCTTAAACAAACTCTGCATGATACTTCAACTTGTTTCCACGCTACTGTTGCTACGGCTGTCAGTCAACACCCACTTCAACACACACACTCAAACCTATCGCCGCCGTCAAATAACCAGCTTATTTGTAGAGCCGGCCCGCTACTGAAATGTGGATTAGTCAGATTAAAAAGTTGAGGACTCAGCGGTGTTGGCATGACAGCAGCAGCAGACCAATCAGCATGCTAATAGAAAGCAAAATGAAAACCTCAGGTGTGGCATGACCGTTACACAACCAGACTGATTAAAGTTGTGTTAGATTTTAGATGAGAATCAGGAGCATTGAGTAGCAGAATATGCATTTCTACCTAAAACAGAATTAAATCACATTAGCTGTGTTGCTGCTGGCGTTAGATTGATAGTTTACCTAGAGCTGATTGCAGGTTAGTTTGGGGATTGATGCGTTCAAATCTCCTCACATCTGTCTTTGTCCATCTGCCACACATTAGCCTTTCTCCAGATGGCTCATTCCCTCATCCCTTTGCTGCTTAATTTTCTTGATTATAATAAAATGTGCTCAATAGGTTCATGAATTACAAGCACACTATCAAACAGAGCGTCTTCACTCTGTACCATTACTAAAAAAAATGTTATCTGAAAATTAATCATCAAGTCAAACTAGATGAAATTCAAAACATACATGTTATTATAATAAATGCAGTTGTGGGTATTAGATTCAGGATACATCATTGAGAATTTGATGAGTGTTTGATGCCTTAAAGAGATCCTGCAAAGTGTGTTTCTGTAGAAAGATTATAAAACATGGACATCTTCACTGTGGTTGTTCTGGAGTTTCATTAGTTCTGACTGGATTGATTAGCTAGTTAGCTCTAGTCACAATGAGGCCAGTTTCTGCAGTCATAAAATAACTAATCCCAAATGTTTTATTGAACTCTATGCAAATGCTATTTTATCAATTTTGAACCTCCATCAGTTATGCATGACATGGTTATTTTGGCAAATATAGAAAATTGTACAGGAAGTGCAAAAAAATGGCTAACTCTGTCTTCTTCTTCTTCTTTCTTTTGGCAAATAAACGTTATATTAGGTAATAAATGAGTGAGTATCTGTTAGCTCACCAATCCAGCCAGAACAGATCTTTATTTCTCCAAACTGAGGTTGCTCAAAGAGCAACAGGCAATAATGGTTTTTAATCTTTCACTTAAAAACATCTGGATTCATTCAATGAGTCACGTTATGCCATTATAAATGTAGAAGGTTGATACCTTCTATGTTTTTAAGTTGAATTTAACAAATTTTTCTTATTTGGTTCATGGTTAACATTTTGATACCAACCTTATGATACAAAATAATAAAAGAAAGTGACCAGTAACCAGTAATCACACTGTTCATTAGAGGACGGGGGGGGGGGGGGG
>SSNR01000009.1:3148399-3261840 GCA_006937965.1 Callopanchax toddi | reverse complement strand
GGGGGGGGGGGGGGGGGGGGGGGATCTGCATCCATCCCATGTCGTATGATTGAGTCGATGTCACTTTGTTGTGCTCAGTGTTGTGTTTTGTTGATGTTTTATGACCTTGAACACCGTGTTGTTGATATATTTATATACGTCATTGTTACCGCTGATGACTTAAAGTTGGCAGCATGAAGTTTCTAGAACAGAATCGACTGTAAAAGTTTTAATTTGTCAGCTTGTGGAAGAGAGAAAGAAATAATTGCAACGTTTCCAAATATAACTCCAAGAAGTTCATAAACGTGAGATCTTTGTTTTAACGCATTACAAACAAACTGCTGATGCATGAAATGTCTCCATAGAAACCAGTAAAACGAGTTGCTCTTTTCTGACATTTGTCTCATTAAGTGAATTCACACTCATGTTCAATTTAATGAGAATCTAAGAATGTAATGAAATGAACTTATTCTGACAGTTTTAGTTTACAGAAGTTACATAAAAGTCATACTACGTTCAATAAAAATAACAACAATAATTATAATAACGTATTTATTATAGAAAAGCTGTCTTTTTCCATCTGATGTGTTTATTTTATATATCGTCCATCAGTCAGGTTTTGGTCGGTGAACAAAATGAGCTGCGTTCACTAACAGCAAACCTTTCCTTTTAACTCTGGGCTCCTGTGGGTTGAGTTCATATTAGTGGTGATCAGAACAAGTTCATTTCTTCCACAACTGCTGAGAGATTCAAAACGTGACTTACTGCTGATTAAAATCTTTCCCATTGCACTCAAAGCTCAGATGAATAGGTGTAAGGAGGGTTTGATCAAAACAAAAACTGATGTTTTTATCCAGTTTTACAGAACCTATAATGGTTGCAGACATTTAGAATTTTTAATAAAATATCAGATCACTAAAAACATGTTTTTCAAATTCAGAGTCAGAAAATAGCCTGTTTGTTTGATATATGTACAAGAATCAAACTGCTAAAAGTGATCTTATGGTGTTTAGTTGAGAGTCTAAGCAACCCCAGTTTTGATTATTTGAAGGTGAATCACATATTTTCTGACATGATGCGTTTCCTGTCCATCATGTTAGTTCTAACAATAAATATGACACCAAAAAACACACCTGATCACCATGAAATGATCAGAACGACTGGGAAGCAGGAGGAAGAAACTTCACTCTTCTTTTATGTGTCCAGATTATCTTCTCTCCACTCATGTTGTTGTGTTTCTCACCATCTCTCCAGAATTTGGAGTATTGTGATCAAATACAGAAAAAACAGCAGGTGAGCAACATGCTATGTAATTTCTACACTGAGGAGCATTTTAAAATGAATTCCAAGCATAAAAATCCAAATTTAAAATGATTGTTATTGATTTAATTTAGCAAAAATAAGAACTTTTTCGTTTAAAAGAATAATTACTCCCACGTTTTACAAGTTTGGTCCTTACCCAAAAGGTTGCTACAAGCTATAGGGAACAGACTTGTGTTTTTACCTGTAACTGAGAGGTAATCAATCAATCAAACAAAGAAAGAAATGAAAACAGGAGAGCAGTTATTCGTTCTAAATTTGCAGACACTGTAAAGATTATTCATTTTCTCCACCACATTTTTCCCAAACTATTCATAAACTTTAGGAACAAAGCTGCTAAGATTAAATTATCAGAATAACCTGTTTGATTAGAGCAAAATGTGTCTGCTGGAGAGATATTAGTTAAAGACTCGATAAGGACAACTTTTAATATAAACATTGTACTGTGTCAAAACCCAAATACCAACTAATTCAAAGTGTGAAAACCTCCAGTTGTAGGAGACATTCTAGAATTATATTCTTTATGTGCAACAGAAGTCCTAGTTAGTAATAAAATCATAGAGACAAATAGAAACATGCAGTAGGTTTCAGAGTTTTTGCCTGCAGATAGCATCCTGCTGTGGCTGTGCTTCCATTTGAAAAGGCTTTATGTCATTTGGTGTAACTTTTAATTGGTTAAATTTTCTATCAACATGAAAGAAATTTGAAAAAACACAGAATATGCTGCAGCCTGCCTAATCAGAGCAACTAACAGCCAACGAGGTTCCTTACAGCCATGAGCTGTGAGTTTTAGTCTCCATCATCCCAACAAAAATTACAACGCTTCCAATGGTTCCCACAGTTAACCAGCATTTCCTGTCTCGTTTATTTCTGCATATTTGAATCATCGGGATTTATCTAAAGGACTCCAGATGGTTTGATGAGCTACAGTCTTTTTTATACAGATAAAGACACAAACTGAGACACACCGAATCTACAGATTGTCCAAGATTTACAAAAAAGAAAGAAAAAGAGAAGAAGAGATTCAACAATTCTAATATCATTTTATTTTAACTCTAAAAAATTATGGAAATTAAAAAAAAACTGTGCATCATAGGTCCAAACAAGTACAACAGATGTTGCTTTTCTGCTGCAGATATTGTAATGTATAGCAAGAAAAGCAAAGGTGCTCTCATTAGTCACTGAACATTAGGCTTCCCAGCTTTGCAGCTATAATACTGATCATACTGGCTCTCCATTAGAAGCTCAGATGTTGTGCATCAACAAACTAACTGAACAGGAGGGTTTTTAACCAGCAAAAATCAACTAGTTGCAACTCACTGAGGTGCCTTCAAACGATTTTGCTCTTGAGAGTGAGCGTGTGCTGTGTACTGAAAAAAAGATGTCAGACCTTCACTACTTCATGCAGAAAGAAGATGTAGTCATTCCCCCCGAGAGCAAGGGTTTATTTTCCAGATCTCTCCGGGAGTGAGATAGTTTTACGCCCTCGTGGATATCAGCATGCAGCCACGTCAAAAATGATGAAGTTCAACGAAGCAGCAGTCTAAAGTTAAACATTCGAAACATTCTGCCACTTCTAGCTTTCTCTATGATGTTAAAATACATGCAAATAAGGTTAAAGCACAAAAATGATCTTAATTTAGGAGATTAGATGACAGTTAGTAAAACAGATGTAGCATTTAAAGCATGATATCGACTAGTTCATTAAAAAATAAAGGTGAATATGATCTAGTTAGTTTTGGGTTATTTTGTTGTTCCAAATGCTCACTATACCGTTGGTGAAATCCCAGTGGTAAAAACCTAAAGCAGATGTATTTATTTTCCAGAGTGAGATCTTGCATTTTAATGTTTTATTCCCTTCTTTGCAAATAAATGAGAGGATATTTCTGACGGTATATCCATTACACACTGTGGCCTCGTAGAAACAGGCGTGAGTTTTCTGGATCCTCTAAAAGCTCTTTAATCTCACCATCTCCAACAGCCTCTAATTCTCTTTCAGTACAATAAGTCTTGAATTTTGCAGTTTTCAGAGTTTTCCAATTTATTTGCACAACTTTCTATCCCACTGATTCAATCAGTCGCACACAAACTTGCACAGTAACAAACACACACATGCACACAGGGCTATCATAATGACTTAATAGTATCTAATCATTTGAGACTAGTGTGGTATTTTAGTAGCGGTGACTCATATCCAAGCAACGTAACTCCCAGAATACCTGTCAGAGCCTAACCTTTACCACACAGATATATAAACTCAGAAAGCAGACAAAACACACACTTCTGCTGCTGTAAAATGTCCAAAACACACCAGATTTGAAACAATGTAAAGTATAGTTCATTACTTGTTAATGTTAAAATATTCAAATATATGAATCAGAGTATGAGTGTACTGGAGCACAACCCAAAAAACCAGAAATGGATCACAAATCTCCATCTGAGCGTATCTCCGTCTCCCACTCATCTCCCAGCTCAGATGTTGGTGCCAAATATCGCCCCACAGACCAGCTACGCAGGATGGTCTGTGAGCACCAGCTACAGACGGCTTCACTCTGACCTCGATCCATAAACATCAGTAAAGTTCTACATTCCAAAAATAGCCCTGGGACCCTAGATCTATCGTGTTTATAGAGCAGTCATCAGTACTGCAGAGATTATGGAGAAATATTGTGCAAAACTTTAAAAGAAAAGTGAAGTGACAAAATAAAGAATGAGAAAAGGGAAATGTAGACATCCAGCAGAATCTGGAGCATTTATGCAAAACATGTTAAGATAAGTAGCTTCAAATAAACATTTCTCCTCCAACATCTCAGCTGTTTTCAATTCATTAAATAAAAACTAAAATACAGAAGAATCTTCTGCTGAAACTCAATGAATGCAACCCTGTCATTAAGAAGATTTCAACTGATGTATATTATTTAGTAGGAATTGCAAAACTCAAAACCAACAATCTCTAACTTTCCATGAGACAGTTTTCACTTTGGTTCAGATTCCAGTCAGGGTTTTTGTATGACTCAATCTCAATTAGCCCACCTTTACTTCCATTAACTATCCACCGCTGTGGGGTTTTCACTGCCATTTTAGTTATTATAGACAGGAAACGCAGACATGACCGATGGGATTTAGTCAAAACATTTGTTGTGATCCTTTGACAGAAACTAGCATCTCTTGCCAAACATCACTACAAAAGTTAGAATCTCAGTTTGCAATATATTAAAGAAACTAAAACATAAGTCTGGTTTCCTGCTCTGACAACTTGTTTCCAAGGTAACGTGTGATGGAAGATACTAATAACACCTGACAGCTGGATGCTTTTTATCATAAAAGATGTTTAGGCGTCAGCCAGAAGAGTGATGATGGAATGTAAATTCTCCAAACCAAGCTGATAAATTGACCAACAAATTAGTCTTCAAAGTTCTTCTCCTCTGTTTGCATCCTAATCCCTCCCAGGTGCTTTATTCCTCCCATCTGAGGTGCAGCCTTTCCTGTCCCATTTCCCTCCCAGCACCCGAGTCATTGATTGATCTTTGGGAAACGAGTAGAGGGGGTCTGTCTATCCTCGAGCTATCTTACCGGTGGCTGCTGTGAGTTGAGTGCCCCCCTCTTGGTGGAGCCCCCTCTGGAGCTAAGCCTCTTCCAGGACTCAGAGAAACGCCCCCTGGTGGTGGGACGGCCTGGCCCAGATGCTCCGGATGCAACAGATGAATCATCCCGAGTGGAGAACGGACGCTCTCTTCTCAACTCCCTTCGCTCTGCCCACTTCTTCTTGGACGCCATCAGTGTTAGAATTTAGCCAAGATGTGCAGAAAGGAAGGCAGCCACAGTTAAATGAGGAGGCTGATCTTGGATCAGACTGGTGCCACAGGTGGCATCGTCATCATTAAAGTCTCAACCACCTGTTAGCGCTCCATGTCCCTTCTTTTGTTTGGTCTTCTTTTGACTTCAGAAGATGCAATACAAAAAAAATTCCAACTCTATTTTCCTTTTCTATTTCACTTTTGCCCTCCTGATTTTTCCATCAAGCTGAGTTTTGCAGCAGATCTTCACCAGCTCAACTCCACTCCTGCAATATTCTCCTCTTCTTTGCAACCTTCCTCAGAGGAAAAAATAGAAGTCAGAGAGGAAGGTGGGGAAGCAGAAGGTGCAGTCTGCTCCCTGTTGCATGTGCTGTTACTGTGCCTCAGCCGTTGATGTTGTTTTCCCTTCTTGCACAGAGAAAAAGAGAGAAAGAGAGAGAGAGAGAGAGAGAGAGAGATAGGGAAACAAAGCGAAAATGGAGAGAGGGTGCAAGGAGGAGGGGTGCAATATTTATATCCGGATGAAAGTGGCTTAAGGAAAAATGATAAAATACCTAAAAATGGAGATGAGTTGGAAGGAGAGGTAAAAACAAAAGATCAAATTGCAGATGGAGAAAAGAAGAAAGGGAAAAAAAGACAGGGATGTGAAAACAAAGAGACGAGCATCAGTCTCTGGAGTGCAGACTCCTGTTGAATGAGGTGTAGAGATGGTTTAAGCTCACTGAGATGCAGTGATACCCCACTCAATAAGTCACTTTCTGCCTGTGAACACTGTGCTCTGAATACTCACTGAACCTCCATCTCCTTCCTCTCCTGCTCTCTGAGCTGTCCCTCACCATTTCACTCCCTCCTCCTTTTACCATGCTTGTTTCTTCTTTGGTTCACAGTTCACGAGTTGATGCAGCCAGAGCAACAACCGAAGAGTAAAAATTCAACCACATTTAAAACCGACAGCTGTGATCTCCTCGTCTTCCTCCTCAGCTCTTCACTCAGAGTCCTCACACGAGTCAAAAAACACGTCATGATGAGAATTCCAGGAGTTGACAGAAGAAAGGGACGCTTTTTTGTAATTTTCTTTAGATGCAGAATTGAGAAAATTGCTAATAAGAGTCAAAAATACAGCTGCGTGCATTTTGAAAATAGGAGAAAAGAACATAGGGAAATGCAGCGAGAGATGGACACAGAAAGATAAGATAATGGAATGAGGGACAGTGTGAGGAGAGGTGACAGAGTCTGAACACTTGGGACATTGTTGCTGTTGCTCAAAGCAACCACTCACCACCTGGGAGTACACTCCAGTTTGTGTGTGTGTGTGTGTGTGTGTGTGTGTGTGTGTGTGTGTGTGTGTGTGTGTGTGTGTGTGTGTGTGTGTGTGTGTGTGTGTGTGTGTGTGTGTGTGTGTGAGAGAGAGAGAGAGAGAGAGAGAAAGAGATAGAGAGATAGAATGACTTGAGTGAGAAAGTGAAAGACAGTGAAATAACAAGACAGAGATCCCCTGAAGAACAACAGTGGGGAGAGTGGGAAGAGGGAACAAATGACAGTTGGAGAGCAGCAGAAGAAGAGAGGCATGGAGTCAGCGGGAGCTAAAACACACAAACACCAGTTCTGATCAAATGAAGATCTGCACCACAGAGGCATTTAAAGAAGCCCTGCTATTGTTCTGAACAGCTGACGGCCACATGGTTAATGTTTACCTCATTAGGGCTTTTCTGATGTCATGCAATCTGCTGGTTTTCTTAGACTTTTTTTTTCTAATTGGCAAAGTGAATGCAATTGTGTTGTATTCTAATTGGACTGTAGGTGTTTGGATTTGATTTGGATGCTTTCTTGCACGACGCCCTGATATGAAGTTCGATGAAAGTCATTTATAATAAATATGATTCTATTTTTCGGTCAAAGTGGAGGACAAAAAAAAAACCTTTTTGCTCTTCTCTAAGGCTCTGATCCAGAAGAAAGAACTGTTTTCGTCCAATAATCGAATGTTTAAAATCTCTAAGTTAGTTTCACTTCTGCTCTGATTAATTTAAAACAACGTGCTCTGCTTTAACATGAGTTATCAGTGGAATAACACTGTTCCTCATCTTCCTGCTATTTTGTGAGTGAATGTTTTAACACTCAGCCACTCCCTGCTTTCACAAACGCTCTCTGATGTTTAACAAATACAAATCAAATAGAGTGTTCACAACAACCAGCTGTTTAAAACATTTAAAGCTGGACTGATAATATTAGGACATTTGTTTGCATGAATAACAGAACAAACCCTGTGATATGTGTACTGTCTCCCTGCACTGTGATCGTTGCAGAAACAGGAAAACAAGGCAAATGTTTGTCTGAGACTTGCTATCAGGATTTACTTTATTTTAAATGACTCTAGTTAGTAATGAGGGGCAAAAAAGTCTTGTGACCTATAATTTGTAGTATAACTGATCGGCAAAGTTTTAGAGAAACTGCTGAATTTTACACATATCAAACACAGAGACCTGAGGAACACTGCATCTGAATTATTATCCAATCAGATCTGTTTGTAATAAATTAGTTATGACAGCTAATATGTTTGACTAAACAAAAACACACACTTTGTTCATCTGAGGTGTTTAGTCGTAGAGTAACCACTGGAGTTATTATTAAAGAAACAGGCTACAGAATTTGTCAGCTGTTTTCAGTTATTTTGATTTTTGGGAAAAGAAGAAAGAATAATGAGTACGGTAGGACTCTTAAAGGACAAACGCTCTGACTGGAAGGAATCCTTTTTAGTTCCATTATTCCAAAATACAGAAACAATTAGTAATTCCCCAGGTTGAAAGCCTCGGGGTCTCATAAAAATTAATCTATTTTAAATTCAGCTGCTTCTCTTCTGCTCTGCATGAAGACAGAAAACTAAAACAGCAGTGACTGACAGCACAAAGCAGCATAATTAGTTGGTTAAAATACATATATGTGTTTAGCTTTTTGAGCCCAAAAACACACAAGTAATATTATGTTTGATATTTAAAGAGAAATGCTGTAAAACACATTTAAACCTGCAAGATCTTCAGCACTACTCAGAAGGAAAGTTAAACTATGTTTGCTAATTATAATGCAAGTTAGAAAATGTTGCATTCACTCTCATATAATTTAATAAATTGCAGTAATTCGATTTTTTTTTATCATTAGCATTAGTAACAGTAAGCTTAAAATGTTACTTAATGTCTGAAAGCACAAAAAAAGAATAGTTTTTTTAATAAATGAACATGCTAACTACAATGGTAGCTGGGTAAAAGTAGCTTTGATATAGCCCTGTTCAAAGCCTTATTTTCTCATTAGACTTCAGAGTGTATTTAGAGTAAATGCTGCAGAGGAAGAAATCCATATTGTGTGAAAAACACCTGCAGTGCATGAATGATTTGGGGTATTTTGTGTGAGAGATGAGGTGTCGTTGTCACACTGTGACACACAGCAGTTTGCTGTAAGTCATTTCTGTCCTAAAAACATTTTTCAGACAAATCTGTCTGTTTGGAATGATCCAAATGGTTTTTCATAGAAATGTTATGTTTTTTTAAGAACAAAAGTACTGTGCTGTGATCTTTTTTTCCTCGAACAACAAGATTTTACACCCTCTAACTCTCAAAGGAGAGAGAAAAAAAGTGTTTTTCCCCCAAAAGATATTTTTTAGCTGGTAAATCCACAGGATCAAAGTTATAGATTTGTCAGCAGTCTCTTTCTTTTCCATACTGCAGATATTGACAGGCAAACATCTGCAATCTTTTATAAAATGTCAGCTCATGCATTGTGTTACAGCTCACTGAACTCACTGGGAAATGAAGATGTCACCTAATGATCCCTCTGAACACTCAGTGTATTTAAAGTTTAGTCTGCGTGTGTTCAAGCTGCACTGCAGCCTCCCACCCATCCCTCACCCCTTCATTTACCATCAAAGGTCCACCAACATAGTATCATTTGGTTGCCATGGTTACTAACCTGAAAACTAATATGTTGTAACATGCGCGCATCATTAGTCGTCTAATGTACACACGGCTGCACTCACTCGTGCTTTTTTTATCCCGCGCTGATGATCTCAAATATCTTAGAGTCATTTTAACATTTTTAATCGTCAGAGTTTTCTAACAAAACGATTTCTTTTCCCCCAAAAGTATGAGGATTCAAAGGATGAGCTACAAATAATAAGTGTGAACATAACAGTGATAAATTGGATTCTGATATTATTTTTAAAAACACTGAGTCTGAGAATATATTCTTTTCCTGCAAATGTGTCCTTTGTGCATTCAGAGCTGTGTATTCAAACCCTTAAAATACGTAAATCTTCCACAGAAACATGCTGTAGCTCGAGCTATAGGAGCCATTCTCTTCTCAGCTACAGTTTTTTTTTCCACACAGTGAGGTGTTTGCTATAATAAACTGCAAATGTTTAACTAAATTCATAATTTCCTCTACCAGTGAAAGGCTTCCCTTGCCTCTGGAAATGTTTTCATTTTCACAGCATTCTGCATCTTCTAGAGGCCACAGCAGCGTTCTGCCTTTTCTAATAAAAGCTGTGAAAAAATCTGTTGCCTGGAAAAGCTCATTAGGGCTTGAGACTTATCTGTGAGGCTGGGCTTGTGGCTATGCCTAAATGTTTGCATGATGCTCAGATCTTTTGTAACTCTGTAAAACATAACAAGGTAGGGCTCTTTTTAAAAATGCTAAATAATGTTTAATTTAATGTCTTTAGGAAATCAGGTTGTCTTTAGTGATTCACAGAACAGAGATAAAAATGCATAGTATTACATTTACATTAGTAGTTCAGGTTACTTTTTATAATCCACAACTTTCTTTGAACAACAATTTTTTAAAATAAAACCTAATAATGGAATGAAACAAACTTGTTTTTTCCATCATTGCAACTTTCATTCGTCTGTTGATACTGGTGTTCTTCAAGAGAGTATAACACATCCTTAGCAGATAAAGCTTTGTATGTCCTACTGTTACCAAAGAGATGCTGACACTTTAGGACACATAAAGTCAGACATCAATAAGCGTGAATTGATCAAACACATAAACAGGTGGGGTGACACCAGGGTGCTGGACGACACCCCTCCACATGTTGCAGCTGTGAGGATGGACATCAAGAAGCTTGTCTTCTTGTAGAAGAAACTCCTGAAGTAGGCTCAGCGTCTGACAGCTGGCTGGTGATGGTGTGGTTGGCAGCCAGGAGCAGGTCCATTAGAAATGACTCCGGGGAGCCGGACTACACTCAGCAGGATTACTACTGGAAGCTTTGCTTTCTTCAGGGCGAGTCTAATGAAACTCAGTCGGATCCCACAGGAAGGTAACTCCTTGGCTGCATGAAACCATCACTGGCTGGAGGCTTGCAGCTCTGTTGGATAGTTGGCTAAAATATTCAAATGAACTGGTGCCTTTAGGGTCTTTTTTTTCTGAAATGTTAAGTTTTAACTCTTAAAGAACCCATGTAGTACTCTGCAGGTGGGCAAAGAGAAAAACTGGCAACCCCTAAATGGATTTAGGCTTAAAGAACAGCCTAACAACAAGAAAAGACCAACACAAAGAACAAACAGTGGTAAGAAGAGAAACAGGGAGTACAGGGGACAGCAGATGTTACCAGCCAAAAAACAACATTTAAATAGTGACAGGCTGTGAAAGGCAGAGAGAGAAACACACAGCTAAACACACCAGATGAACAGATGGGGACGATCAGAAATATCAAAGACGGAAAGAAAATAAAAGCTAGAAAAAACACAAGGGGGGACTTTACTGAGTTAAAGCAGAATAGAACACGTCTAATCAGTTGAATAAATGTCACTGAAATCACAGCTGTGGTAACATCGTGATGTGTTACAATAATGTTTCCTCAGAAATCAGCCTCATTATATAAAGAGAGGTTGATCATGTCAGATATTAGGATGATTAAATGTCTTTGAGGTGCTGATTCTGATTTTTAGACCAGAAGTTTCCTTCCTACCTTCATGTCTGTGCACAGCGGGGTCAGGGCTCTTCTGTTGTGAGATTTCCTCGTCATCTTACCTTGGAGACAAAAAGCAGGGGGAAAAAACATTAAATGTCTTTTTTTTTTTATTGTACTGACATAAACAAAAACTATGGCATGTTCCAATAATCAGAATCAGTCTTCTATAGATCACAGTATGTTATTAAATGTTATTGTAAATAAAGATTTAGTATTTGTGTTGAGACCAGACTGAACTCTTTTAATCATTTTTTGTTTTTAGGATTAAAACTTTTCTCGAATTATCAAACTGGATTTTATATTTAACCGTTATTTTTCCTTTAAAAAACTGCATGTATATAATTCATTACTTTTGATCAAAGTCAGATATATATTCAAATATGAGTATTTGAGTACGACTGAGTATGAGTATGACTTTATGACATTTTGTTAAAACTTTTATGAAGCAAAATAAATAAATAACTTCAACCCATCCAAAACCTTTATGATAATTAAGAACAATCTGTGGTTTTAATAAGACGTAATTGACTCTGGGACAGTTTATTTCTCACACAAAATCCAGTTTTCCTCTTAAGGTAAAAAGAAAAAGCCAACTGAAGCCATTCACTATCCACCCATAGATTTATCTATTTATTCAGCTGTATAAAGCCATACTTGACCTGGATCAGCCCTTAAATGAGCAATTCTACAAATGCCCTTTGTATGAAAGCTTCTCTTGCTCCAGGCCCAGCTTAGAGTCCTGGCCTGAGGTCAGTTGCTGCGTGTCACCCTCCCTTCCTGCTCTCTCTTTACCTTCTCTCTGTCTATGTTCATATTATTTTCATATTAGAGCACATGAACTCAGGATGCTTGTAGTTTCCCCTCAAACCAGATCATGCATGTTCACATATTTATAATTCAAAAAAACTCTGCTGTAAATAAACAGCAACATTTATTTGCAAAGGGCTTGCAGGTGGTTGTGTTTACCCTACTGATCATTAGCGTGTGTCTGCGCTCATATCTGAACACTAATTACCGTTTCCCCTCTCTGTGCGACAGAAAGGTTGGGGATGCATTTTTAAGCAGGCTGATGCCATCAATTATTCACGCACAGCATTCACAGACAATATGTGTGTTTCAGTTTGCCAGAATTGGTGAACGCCTGACGGTATGTTTGGCCTGCATGTCAGGCGCATGATGACAGACAGAGGAGCCGCTCTGAGCCAAAAGGAAAGAGACAAAATCAACACTTCAGCTCAGGAATCGTTTGTGAGCGTTCTTCAACTCCACAGAGGCGTGACGAGAAGAATCAATAAACAAGTCAGAAAAACACACATTAACCATGTTGTTGTACCTCCTTTCTACTGATTTCTGCTGGGAAAGTCTCAACAAGCTGTCACACTGTAACACCAGATGATCTGAAAGCAACGCAGCCTCCTGTCGGAAAGTGTCACCAAAACTGTCTAAACTGCATCTGAAACTCCTACACATCTCGCTGGCTGTTTGATAACAGTCACAACGGCAGCCAGCAAACACACAGTCCTCTCAATATGCTTGCAATTTGATTTGCAATTGTCGTGGGTTTCAATGAGTCACTCACGCCGGCTTTCCATCTGAAGCGCGCTCTAATGAGGGACAGCTCATCTGTGTCTGAGGACAGAGACAAGTCCTCTAATCACTGAATCACGGAGGACAAATGTTCTCATAACGCACACTGCCATTCTCATGGTAATCAGGAGTTTAAACAAAGGGAGAAAGGATCACAACTTTGCATCAGAAAAATGAAACTCTACAAAAAGGATGAAGGAGGCTGCAAACTAAATGACAAGTAAAACACTGATTCTGGTCCTTCTTTTAGGGGACAGAGAAAACCTGAAAGGCTTCTGGATGAAATCCATGCTTTACTAACATGACGAACCAAAGTGGAGCGAGCTAGTAGGGATGATTTATACATAGAGAGCATATGGTGACTTCAGTGTCCAATGGCCAACAGATGGAGGGGCATGACATAAAAAGTGGGAGAAGATAACTATGATTTATTTAGCACACTGGGAGCCAAATACTATCTGACATCAAACTGATAATAAAGCAGCTTCAACCATCACCCTATTAAAACTCTCATGAACCAAATAACATGTTCACAATCATGATTATTACTAACTTTTTGACACTCTTTAGCTCCAACTCCATCTCCAGAAGGTTCAAATTCAAAATGGCTGATGTCTTACCACTCTGAAAGTCCCTGGAGCTCCTCTAGATGGTGGTTCCTCCTGCCCTCACTTCACTTTGACTCTTGAACTTCTGATTTATCTTCTGAGCAAAGCTCTGATTGCAACCAGATGAAGAAGAGCATCAGATGAATGAAAGGGGAGAGAAATGGTGGTCGTGACAAGATGGTTGGCTCCAGGAGTCAGAAGCCACAGGTGGGCAAGACGTCCCTCTGCTGCTGGAGGCGTGCTGGAGGATAGGGCATGACGCAGTCCACAGATGTGTGCATGTGTGTGTGTCACTGTCAGCCTCTATTAAACACATTTATGGGTCCACGAGGATCGAGCGGGATGAGGTACTTTACCATCAAAACGACCACAGTTGTACCAATTAAATGCTCATTTGGTTAAATGCGTTTTATGGTGAGCTCTGTTGGTAATTTTGTTGTAAAGTCAGAAAAAGACAGAAGGTGATGAACAAAAACAACCCATCTTCTAATGCTGCCTCTTTATGGAAAACATTTCTTCCTTTTCGGCCATAAAAAAAAAGCAAAAATGTTACAGCTGATGAAGATCAAGCAGTTATCTCCCTCCAGCGATGCTTCCTGTCCCCTCTGCTCCTGCTTTTTATTGATTTATCAGCTTCTTCAGCTAATCAGAGTGTCACAGCAGAACCTGTTGCTGCAGATCCTTCTTTTACTGATGTGGATCTGACATGCATCAGATGGAGCGTCACCAACAAAAGCACCTGAGTCACATCCACACTGAGGGGGCTGCAGTGTGGGAGACTCAGTACCCCCAGTGATCCAAAGCCTTTGAGCATCTTACTGATGCAGGTTGCTAGGTGAGGATGTCATGATGCCCAGCCCAAATCCCTCACACACACACACACACACACACACACACACACACACACACACATATATATATATATATATATATATATACACACACACACACAGTTTGAAGGAAGGAGGGTTAATGATAGCAAATAAAGAAAAGTAAACAGTGGGTGGCTAACAAGTGCAAATTTAGAACTGTGCTGCCTTATGAATTAATTAAGGGATCACTTTGACGCCACGGCAACAGAGGGGAGGAATTGTCCTGTGAGACGACGGTGAGGGGCCCCTGTAAAGCCACCGATCACTTTAGGGCCCGGAGACGAATTTCTGTTGCCTGGAAACAGAAGCATGACTTTACATCTCATTGAGTTCATTGGTATCCATCCTCAATCAATCTGCTTAGCAAATGTATTTTATTCTTCAGTCAGCTTTTCCCCTTTTTTTTTTTTTTTTTTTGCTCTCCCTGCCTTTTCATTTGGTTCGTCGTGCCTCCACATCGAGGACTACCTGCATTCATGCAGCTCTGAGTTTTTAAAATCCTGCTGTGAGTTGTCACATCAGGTAAAATCTGGTTCTGATCAGGGGCTTCCTGCAATTCCACACTTTCATCACACAACGTTGCACAGCTACTGCAAACAGGAATACTTACAGCCCATAAACCTCCCCAAGGCTTTACACTCTACAAAACAGGAAAAGCTGTTAGGAGAGGCATAACATTCCATGCAGTTATTTCAGGAGAACACGGCACAATTAATAATCAATTACCTGACGACGAGCAACAATGAGGAGTTCTGCGTGCAGGGCAGAAATAAAAAGAGGGGATGGAAAACAGAGTAAATTTACATTAACAAACAAAAGTGGTGATCAGGAGTTTGTTTAAGAGAATTGGCAGTGAAAAGGAAACAAGCATAGAGAGGATGTTTAAATGTGTTTTCATTGTTGCCTCGAGTTGTAAAAGTATTTTCCATTAGTTGATGAATAGATAAGGAATGTACCTTTAATGGAAAACAATGTCACAAAGCCCTCAGCAAAACTCAAACCTTCCATTTCATTCAGCATGTGTAGCTAATGCTGTTATTATAGAAAAAAGAAGAAGAAACGCAGCACCAAACTGGAGGAACCTAAATGAGGACTTTATTAGGAACTGGATCTATTTTAGGTTTTATCACCGTTACTCAAATTTTCCACCATTCATCTTGACTCTGACTCTTTATTTTATGTCTTGTTGAAATGATGCTTTTTTTGCTGTGCCTGATGTTTTCTATCTGAATTCTTGGGCTATTAAAATGTGGTGGAGAAAATGATCTGACTCACTGGCTGCAAAGACCATCATGGTGATTATCAAACAAAAATTGCATTCTTGATTCCAAATAAATATTTCTAACTTATCAGACCATGAAATGACCTCTGAGGCTGAAAATAAGTCATTTATTTTTTTAGTTATACAATCTATCTGTGCTCGATTGTAGCAGGAGTCCTTCATCTTCAGGATTATCTTGGTTTGGTAACCACATTGATTTGTTTCAGCAGGACATTGGTTTCACTGGCAGCAAGAGGCATGATTACAGCCTTGACAATCAACATTTTCATAATCATCATCATCATCATCATGATCACCATACACTGATGGCTTTAATGCTTTCATAAACATTTTAACAGCCTCAGAATAAACTTTGACAATTATAAACTTCAGCATAGAAAGCTTCAGAAAGCCCCTCACCGATGGTACAATTAGCTTCTACAACACACTTTTATAACCAAACAAAACAAATTAGAAATAAATTAAAGCACCTTTTAATCTTTGTTACAGACATCATTGTGGCACAAATCATCTGAGACACGCTGAGCTGAAAGCTTGGCTTCAAGAAAAGAAAAACATGCGGAGTTTTAGCTTTAAAAAAATAATAAAACTCAAACGACCCCCAAACTGAATCCCTACCACATTGCAGCTTATTAAATTAGAATGATTAAAATACAGAATAAGCACTTCTGGTGATAAATAACTGTGTCCTAATCCTTTTTTTATTGCATTTCTCAGGGTGTGATTAGCCACGTGCATGCTGTGTGGAAAGTGCGCAGCATATTTTCGGGTAATAGCTGTGACTGGTACAGGGGTTGTTAGGTGTCATAGCCATACCTCTTCATCTGCAGGCAGATAAGGTTAATTCACTGTCTAATGGGCCGGAGAACTGATGAACCATTTGATGTTAAAGGGTAATTGCCTATGTCTGAATTCTGTTGTGTGTATGGCGGGATCGCTACAAGTCGTGTAGGGTGAAAAAACTAGAAGCACAATATGCCACCATTCTGTCAGAGATGATGGACGTCATTAAAACGTGACCTTACAGTACTCCCTCCCATCTCTGCACAGATAAATCAGCTCTTGTTGGCTTCATGTAACAGTTTATGAACCTCCCTTTGTCTCTTCCCAAACCATCCAGGACACATAAGAGTGATGGCATGCAATCAGAGGCTCCCACTGACCCCTTCCTCAATGTCTTTATGTGGCACTTTGTTGGAGTTAAATGACATTAAGCAGACAGGAGATTTACATTACTCCTCAGGGTTGGTAGGGATGCAGGGAGAGGGGTCGCCATGGAAACGGACCCCTACATGCCTGTCAGACCTGTTTAATTATTCAGGACCACCATCACCGAGCATCAGCGGGGCGTCAGCTGGAACCTCTGAAAAGGCCGAAAGAAAACTGAAAAGCATCCTGGCAGTCAGAAACAAACTGGGAATAAATCGTTTAGATTGTAAACCCAGTTAAGGCTAACTGGGAGGGAGCACAAGGAGAGTTAAATCTGGGTAGGGCCACATTTCCTAACGCTCCAAACTTTTTCTCTTTTTTATGGAAGCTATCCAAAAATGAAAAGTCATTTAGTTAAATAAAGGATTGTTTATCAGGTCATGAATTATGGCTCAAGTATTCCTGCCCAAACCAGTCTGACAACACTTTAGTTTGGAGCTTATCTTTTTTAAATTAATGCATCAAACTATGAATAATGTTGCAACCAGATTCTGGAGGTATAATCTCTTGGGCCCCTTAACTGAGCATCCTATACACAACACAAAGAGTATGATGACAGTGGGTGCATCTTCTGATGCTACCTCCAGCAGGATAATGCTCCATGTCACAAAGATCAGATCATCTCTGGTTTCTTCATAATGAGTTCACTGGACTCCAACAACCTCCACAGTCACCAGATCTCAATCCTTTGAGACACGGTGGAACGGGAGATCCACAGAGTGGACGTGCAGTCGACAAGGAGACAGGGTACACCCTGTACAGGTTCACAGTCTATCACAGGTCGATAAACAGAATTGATTCTGAAGGTAAAATAATTACTGTGTAAACGAGGCAGTAAGTGCATTAGAATACATTTGCATTTATACAGGAAGGATCCTTGTTCCAAACTCAACTGTTTGGACTTTCATGCTCTAATGTGGATTTTTTCTATTTGTTCTGGTTCTCTATATTTTCACACAGGTTTCCTTCTGAGATATAAAATCAAACAGAAAACAGACACACTACTTGTTTTCTTCACTCCAACATATGTGTTTAGTTAGATGACCTTATTTTACATTTCACCTTTAAAAGGAAGTGAAGAGATATACAGAATGTGCTCAGTTATAATAAAGATACTAAAAGACAAAAGAAAGGGACACAATAGGTACTGTGTTACAATGTAGTGCGTTGCCATAGATATAGTCCTTGCACGAAAACAAGTACGATGTAATGCTAAAGGCTGCTGCCCACACAGGTCCCTAGCGTAATATTTTTAGCCTTGGCATTTCTCTAAATGTGTTCACAGTTCAAAAGCCTCAGTATTGCATAATTAAAACTCATTTATTACAAATATTCAGCTCATCTATGTGAAATAGAAACACAAACATCTCATTCAACTTCTTGTGATAATGGAGATGTGACCTCAGTCTGCACAGATAATAGTTAAAATGTTTAAACTAATATTCTGAATTTTAGAAGTGTTAGATGAAAAACTACACGAGTAAAATTCCACAAGGTTTTGTTTCTGCATGGTAAATATGAGTGTCAAGGAGCTGCTGTTCTCATCACTGACTGTAAATGGCATCACCTCAGTCTGTCGGCTCTCATGTACAGAGTGAAGTGTGAGCGCACTCCAGGTCCAAAGTCATAGAATGTGTGAGTATATTTACTATCTGAGCCATGCACAGGGCTGTGCACACTTCTTTGACGGCTTTAAATATTTTATATCAAACAAAATACTAAAAAAAATATTCTGAACATCTAAACTTTATATATTTTAACTAATGTGATTAAATATCTATAAATATTCACTTTCAGGCAACAGCTTGACGGTGTTACTACAGTATTAAATAATATAAATGAAAATCAGACAACTATATATTATTGCGAATGCTGATTTCAACATGTTAAATATAAAGATGATAAAATGAATATTTTGCTTCTGTTAAAAAGGTACAATGGTTTCGATAAACAAACGATGCAACAAACAAACCAACACTGTACTTTGCATAAAACGTTATTTCAAAAGGTTAAGTTTTTATTTAAAAGGCAATTTTAAAAAAGCTGAATTCACATGTAAAAAATAATTCAAAACACAGCAAATACACAAACTTTACTAGCATTTCTACTTTACAGTTTAAGTTCTAAACCATATTTACATATTTCATTAATAAAAATTTTAAAAATGACAAACTTTGGCTGTGCATCTTTAAAGTTTCAGCTGAGCGAAAGGCAAGTGATGGATCATCTCTTCCACTTTTGCTCAATTCAACAGTAGAGTGGTTAAAAGACAACAAGGTAAAACAGACCGCCCTCCAGTCATATGGTCACACACACTGCTCAGTGGGGGAGCCCTGCTCACGTCCATGCACATATTAAAGAATACAAAGTCTTAACGTAAAGCTGTGTGTTTCTCAGCAGGTATAACATCTGGATGCATTTGCTGCTCAATACTGCACATATGGATACTCACTTAAAAATACTTCCAGTAATTAAATCTCAGCATACTGTTTTTGGTAATGATGCATTAAAAATATCATAAATGAGGCAGACAACAGGTAAAAACATTCAGTTCTGTTAGGAAAAATAGGAGAAAAGTCATCTATTTCTGCTGCACGAGACAAAGTTTTCAGAAAACATCGGTGTGAAAAGATAGATTTAAAAAAAAAGAAATGAGTGGGACAAAAACAAAGATCCAGTAAGTCCATGTAGGAATCCGCAAGAAGGTGCTTTAGTTGTACAGCTGCACGATGATCAGAGGTTTTCCAGTAAAAGATTCAGCTGTTGCAGATGCTGAGTAAAAACAAAAAAGGACCTACATAGTAGTAATTTCTCTATTTGATAGTATTTTCAGGTAGAAATGTAAAAAAAAAAAAGCCTGAATAATTTGACTGCACATTATTGTTTAGGTGTTTATCTTTAAGTATAGTTGTGAATATGGCTTGTTGGCATTTGGTTTTACTGCATTCACTGATTTATAAACACTAGATGTTGTTTTGGATCGTTTCATTCATAGATGCTGGTTTCAGTTTCAGCTCTGATCAAATTCTCATCTCAGAAACAAAACAACTCATAATTTCCTTTATGTTTTCTGAACTGAATCCATTGCTTTTTGTTTTTATGAGAAATTATGTGTTTTATCCTGAAATAAGATCCTAGGATTTGCAGGCAAATCGTCAGTTCTTGATTTTTTTCTTATTTTTATTTCTTTCCTGTAGTCTGAGATAAATTGCAGAAAATTTCCTTTCAAAAGCTTCGGCTGATAAGTTGTATCTCTAAGAATAAAAGTGCATTTACTTGATAGCCCTAAGACATACTAACACAAACAAATATTTACCCCACTCATATTAACACTCCTTTTGCCCACAGTGACATCTTTGTCACTGGTAATAAATTAAAAGTTCAGCAGTTCACATTCACCGACTGGCTGTGTTTCTGTATCCGTGTGCAATGGTTTGGGGTAGGTAAGTTGTCCAGTTCACATTGGTTTTTGTAGCTCCGTTACTCTCTTGAGAAGCTCCAGATCTTTGCGCGTTTGAACTGCAGGCGGGGAACAGCCGTAAGACTCCAAAGCCAAAGGCAAATATCGCTCCTGCAGCCCCAAGATGTCATCTCCCTGCCCAGCTTGCAGTGAAACCCATGAAGGAGATGAAGAACCACCCAGGAAGCCCCAGATTGCCAGACTTTCTGTGGTGAAAGTTTGCAATAACAACACATAAGAAAAAATGTACAATCTAATAACGAGAGGAAAACAAGCAGCATTAAGAACTTACCTTTATTTTGCAGATCAGCAGCTTTGGCCAAACTAAAAGAGACCAGATGTGGTGCTAAATCAACCAGACCTTCAGGCTGACCTCGAGTTGCCAAAAGCAGGATTGACCTGGAGACAAAACAATTGCACAATATCCTACACAAATTCTGTTACATTCTATGTAAACAGCATCGTGTTGTTCCCGGTGACTCACTGCTTTGGCAGCCCTGTTCTTAGATACTGCTCCATCTTGGGATTCATATTTGCAGAAAAGTATTTGTTGTTAACTTTTCCGGAACAGGCATCCACCGAGACGAGGAAAAACCCCGGCTGAGAGAAGGACATGGTCACCTCATTCACCTGGCAGGCAACAGGAAACTTTTAGGTTAGTTAAACAACAAAGCTCAGATTTCATAATCATGCAATCAAAGTAATGAATTTTGATCTGTTTTTGCAGTCCAGTGAGCTCACAGTGATAAAGGAGGCATTGTCTCCTCTCTGCTGCTCTTTGACACTGAGAGACTTCACTTGTGTTTGGAGGTAAGAAGTCCAGGGCTCACTAGAAAACACAAGCTGAGACAAAAAACAACAACTCATTATCAACAGTGCTAGCTTATTTTATGCAGCTACCTAAATGTAATACACACCTGCTGAGCACCACAGTCTTTGCAGGGCTGTGTGTTTGAAGTCGGCATGGGCACCACTGCTGAGGGCGTCTTGGAGTACTTGGGGTAGGCGGTCGCTGTGCAGTTACAGGTCTGTTTGGATGATGTAGTTGCTGTGACTTTCACTCTTTCGCAGCCCTTTGTTGAGCAGTAGCTGTGACCATCACGACCGTGCCGGGCCCGGAGGAAGAACCACAATAAGCTGGGGATGAAGGTACAGGAGGAAGAGACGGAGCACAATGAGCTCACAGAAGCTCTGATAAATCAAAAACTTGAAATGAAAACTCATGTTGCAGACTGCCCAACCTTTGCAGTGAGAAAATTGACCTTTATGTGAAGGCATCAGTCAGGATTAAAGCCAAACCAAAAGTCATAAATCTCCTGGCCTACTCATCATCACTTAATCATGTCTTGATATTTCTAAGCCTGTGAGGTTAGAAAACAAATACTAGAAAGCTGAGGGCTGTATTTGCATTCTCTCACCCAACAGATTGGTCAAAGAAGTACTTTCTTTCCGTCCGTTTGGCCTGCAGCTCAGTGAGGGTCGGCACAGTGCCGTAGTCTGTGATGTCATCAAAGATGTTTCTTTGTCTGTCGTAGATGTCGCCCATGACCTGAAACGTGGCGTCTGACGGGTAACAGAGTCCCACCAGGACCCAGTCATCTCTGAGCGACACAATCAGAGACCACACAGTTTAAAACTAGTACACACCCAAAGATGGACCTGCTGCTTTTGGTCACTCACTTATCAAAGTTGATGAGAGAGAGAACAACCTCTCTGGGAGCAGGTCCATTCCAGTGCAGGGAGTAGCTTTTGCTCATCATCAGAACGGGTTGGTACTGCTGAGAGGACGCCCCCTGGCTGTTAATCCCCCTCAGTACTAGAGGAGCATGAGGATATTCATCTCTGTTGATGGACAAACTGAGGCTTGGGGCTCCCTGAGTCTGGATGTACACCTGGAGGAGTGAAGGATGTTGTGGAGAGTAAAAATCAGGGAGAAACCTTGATGAAGGAAGGGCAGTGCTGACATTGACCCTGATGAGTTGGTACCTGAGAGTAGCGGCCACTGCAGGTCACTCCATTCCACTGGGGCATCTTCACACACTTTGGATGTTGAATTAGATAGTTGTCTGCTCGGCTGACGTACGTGTCTCTGTAACCTGTGACTGACCCATCCACATCGTGAAAGATGGAGTTTTTGTCACCGTCTAGGTCGTTCTCTTCAAACCACTGTCCAGGGCGACCGAAGAACGCTCGGAGGTCCACCTGAGAGTAACCGTAGTGCATATAATATAATTACAGCTCAACAGTTATTTTTATTAAAAAGAAATGTCTCTCATATTTTTATTTCTTAATTAAATCTTTTGCAGTTTTTAAATTTGAGGTAGGAATGTGCTGCTACCAATTCAACAACCTCTTTGGAGGAACTGGAAGCTACATCTTGTAACATGACTGGAAATTTTCCTTACATGTTTTATAATGTGAACAATAATAATATAATGGTTCAAATCATTTGTTTAAATAAGCTGAAGAAATTTACTAGTGCACCATACTCTGCTACCAGGAGAGGGCGCCAGTGATTTACAATTGTTGCTCTATAAATCTGATCAATTATGAGGTGTTCCTGTTAGATTTGTAGAGGGGGATCAAATGGCCCAAAATATTCTAAAGAGGAAATTGCTCAACCAAGTGGGTGATGCGTGAGTAAAATTTATCTCTTTTTTTTATTCAGCCAGACCAAGAAGGGTTCAAAACTAACTGAATGACAAAAATTAAAAACAACAGAGTGGTAAACAGCAAATAGATCAACAAGTAAGAAATTTAAAAGTGCAGTTAAAGATAAAACATTAAGAGCAGAATCTTCAGGTCAAATAGTATTACACGCAATTTACACAAAGCTCACAACGTATCAATAACGTGGTCAAAATAGCTGAGCTGGAAATAATTTTTAATTAAAACTATTATTACAGTCTCAAAACATTCAGCTCCTGAATGACTCACGGTGGGGTGGAAGCTGAGCTGGGACAGGTTGTTTCGAGGGGTCAGCTGCCAGATGTTCTTCAGATTAAATCCCACTGCACTGGTATAGCGCTCCGGTGTAGGGATGAACCCTCGAAATGTAGTCTGCACAAGCCGTACCGGACCATCGTAGATCTGGAAACCTCGGATTGGGAACGTCCTGAGGTGGAAATGAAGAAGGGACATCAAGTTTCCATCAGTATTAAAACGTGTTTAAATGAGTTAATTAAGACTTGTTTTGTTGGACTAATTATTTCTAATTGGAGATTTATTTTTCGTGATTCTAAATCCAGATTTTCATCAAATTAAAGTATTTCTCCTTAGACAAGAATCTAAACTGGTTTATTTTTTATAGTTTTAAACAGAAAAATGCAAAATTCTGATATTATTTAGCTTTTTTCATTTTTTTAAATCTCTCCTCTAATGAGCACAGTAACATCAGATTAACCAACTGAGCCCAATGCCAGATTATTGAAAGTAAAAAGTACTACTAAGTATGCTACTCATATTGTTCCTGTCTTATATGAGCGTATCATTATAGTAGTTTAAAGATATTAGCACAAAGAGAGCTGACAGGATGTCTTTGGAGAACACAAACTCTCTTACTGATTACCAACCAAGTCTGATTTATGACAGCAGGCAAAGTGCAAATTAAAGGTACAGTCAGCAAAATGCACAGAGTTCAAGTCTGATCTTTATTTTTAAAAATACATTTAAATATAAACACATTATAAATGAGACCACGACCTCTTCATCTAAAGCTTGAAATAAAAAATAAATTAAACGAGTCGTGACATTCAGCTGAAACTGATGGAAGTCGTTTCAAACTCTAAATGATCTTAAACTATGTAGATGGAAAGATACAACTTTATTAATCCCTTAGAAAGGTTTCTCTGGGAAATTCAGTTTCCTGCAAGTACATCTTTATTCAATAGTTTCCTTTTTCAAATGTGTAACACATACCAAATATGCATTTCCTTTTCTAAGAAATTCTGATGCCATCAGTTTTTCACAAACTATCATGTGAGGGGAAGTTGAGTCAAAACAGAACGCCCTTTCACAAGTAATCCAACAGCTAAAATCAGCTGTTACAGCCTTATGAATCAGTCCCACCCACTCCTAACCTCCTTCATAGCTCAGATTATCATCATCTACAATTCCAGAAAGTAATCACTCCCTCTATTCTTGACTTTACCTGTTTCTCGGCAGGGTCCTCATCCTTCCGTCGGTCCCTCCTACTCCCCAGTATTTATTCTGCCCTCCGTTGGTCCCTCTGTTTTGGCTCTCACCCACAAACAGAGACTGTGTCACCTCCTGGCTGGAGCCTTCATCTTTAGGGTAGCTGCCATCACTGGAGAGTCAAAGGAGTGGACTATAAATGACTATACATAAGCTTAGATCTGACAGTTCAGTGGTAAAAATCATAGCTGTTTGTGATCATATAATCACAGATGACATGTGAAGTTCATTCAGTAGCATGAGGAATAAAAACGGTCAAACCTAGCAAAAGATAGTCCCACTCCGTTGTCAGCAAAGCTGCAAAAAGATCATATCCAAGTTTTAGAAGAAATCAGACATGCATACAGCCTTAAATACGTTCCATTTGAGTGGATTTAACCTGCTCTACAGCGTTTAGAAAATAAATAAAAGCAAGAAAAATGTTCAAATAAACACTTTGTTAAATCACATTCAAAACCTATAAATCACTGAACATAAATCTGTCTTACAAATGTAAACACTGGAATGTGAAACTAAAACAAAAAACTGCTGCAAATGTTTCATTTACATTTTTTAAGTATAATAAACAACAGACAACGTCACTGTATTGGTTTTTAAGCATTCACATTATATTTCCAGCAGAAGTCCTCATTCCAGCAGTGAAACTGTTATTTTTCAGGTGAAACCTCCTGCTCTCAGTTTATTTGAAGAAAACAACGTGGCTGCTTGTCTGACTGGAAATGAATCACAGTCTTTGAGCCGTCTCACCCCGAGTTCTGGATGATGATGTCTCCACCTCGTATCCAGGCTCCTAGGTCATTGTTCTTGAAGGAGATCAGCGTGTCGATGACGGCCACCACACGAGGACGAGTAGGGTCGGCATTCTGATGAGGTCGAAACCTTAAAGAAAATAATAATCAGCTGTCAATAGCTGCTAGTTTCTAGTAATTTCCTGAATAGCTTCAGTCATCAAATTAAAAACAATTCTGCTAATAATCTGCATAGATACAACTGAAAACAAACTATTACCCACAATGCAACCTGGAGGTGACGTTACAGGAAAGTAATCGTGGTGTCAGGCTAACCTTGTTATGGCTTGAAAGCCATAGAGCATAAAGACACTTCATCTGGATAGAAGTTTTAAAAATAAACTTACAGACGACCAACGTCTTCCTCAAGGGAAAAGTCTGACCTGAATTTTAAGCTAAGTGAAAGTTCACAAAACCAGTCACTCGCTGACAGATGGTCTCTTCAGATATCCTTTTACTGGATTTTTTCCCCTGAATCACACAACACTAACCTTTTCCTTTCTCAAATATTAAAAAACACTTTTTTTTTTTTAAATCTTTCCCTTCCTATTTCTACACACACTCATTTACAGAGTGTGTGTGTGTGTGTGTGTGTGTGTGTGTGTGTGTGTGTGTGTGTGTGTGTGTGTGTGCGCGCGTGGCCAGCAGTCTCAGTGGACATGGGATTTTTCCCATCTAGCTGTGGGCTGTGTTTGGGTAAGGAGCTGCAGAGTGGAAACTCTATCTGTGAAGCTGTGTTTTCTCTGTCAACACAAACTTGACAGACATTCCTCTAAAATGCAGCAACATGTTATAAAACAGTGCAGCTATCTTTCTCTGTCAACTGCTGAGTCCCAGCACATAAACACAACAATAACTTTATTTATCTCGTTTATTAACTGTGGCATTAAACAAATAAATTAGTAAACCACTAATACCTAAATATTTACAGTGTAATTATACATCATGATGAATGTGATAACCAACCACAGGACATTTAGCAGTGCACAGCTTTGAGTTGTGTTAAAAACACGCAGGCTAAATATCTTTTAGTCACTTAGAAATTCTCACACATACACACCTGGCACTGTTGTCTAGACAGAGGTATTCCCGTGGATCTGCAGCACTGGCGTTACTTGTCTTCACTCCTTTATCAATGAACAAGCCCGCCTAAGAAAATAAAATCAGAATTGCAATAAATTATTTAAACAGTTAAACACGGAGGAAGGGTTTTCAAATGATGTGGATCAGAGTGTGTGTTTCTGACATTATGGTACCTGAAAAACTAATTTAAAAAAACAGCATTTTATGATAAATGTAATGTGTCAATGCGTCTTATGGAAAGCCGTGCTGTGACCTGGAATAAGTGAGGTTTAGTCTCTGACCGCAGGGCTCCTTCCTCTGTTGGAGGCTGCTGTGGTCAGACTGGATAAAGAGCTCACAGTTCACCTGCCCGGTTTCTGTCATCACACAACAGAGCACCATTGTGGAGCCCACTAACTAACATGTCCGTGTGGATCCATGTGTGTGTTTCCATGCTGAATTTTTGTAAAGGTCAACCAAGTATGTAAAGAATTAAGTTTTCTCACTCTGTTTCTTTTGTTTTCACATCTTTTAGCAAACCAAGATTTCATGCTCATGGGGCAACAGCAGGGATACCTTAAAGTTGGAGTGCACACGGTTGTTGTAAAAAACTCCAAGAGGAGTGAGCTCTGCCCTGGTCTCTGGTACCAGCCCGTGAGAGTCTCCAGTGGAGGAGCTGTGGAACACAAACCATATGCCAGCATCCTGGAGAAAAACAACAAAAGATCAGAGAACTTGTTTCTACAGCAGGAATTTCAATATTCTATAGGTAGTAGCAGATAAAATACAGAAGCAATCAGCAGGGCAGGATGTCATACTATTATGTTTTTCATGTCCCACAGTAATAATAAACCAGATGGAAGGGAACAAGTTCAAACCCTTCAATCCCCACCTCCTTTTTAATGTTTGAGATTTCCAACCCTCATAAATCTTTGCTATGGAGCTCCACATTGTTTGAGCCAAAATAAAAAGTACAATAATATTAAAAGTCTTATAATGTTATTGCACTTCTATTTTAAACCTAGAGCTCTTCTAATCACCATTTTATTAATGGATCATTTTGTTATAAGCAGGTAAATTTTAATTTCTTTATTATGTAAAGGTAAAAAAAACAGTCTTTTTTTTAACAACATCTCAGGGTCTATTTTGAACCTTCTTGCATAAAAACGTCACCTGAGAACCAGCAGCTGCATTGCTGATGAGGTTGTTGTTGGGGTTGGCGATCCAGAATGTTGATACCGCCCTGGAAAGAAAACATTTATACACATATAAAAATTTAAATATACAATATCTTGGCTTATCAAACTCCATGACTCAAAAGCGTTAGAACAGAGATCAGAGAATCCTGCGGTCTTCCTCAATTTTCTCAATAATCCCCGTCTCCAACATCAACTGTGGACAGGATGCCTCTGCCAGGACTCACAGCACATTCCTGGAGTCAAGCCTTGCTCCTTTTTCTCCTTTCTTGTTATTACTATGATATAAAAACATCCCAAAGGGAGGGGCAGTTGTTTTTGAATAGATAAAACCGTCCTGCTGATTATCTCCCACTCAGTACTATCAAGTATAGTATCTCTTCTCATGTAGACATCTGTTTTTTGTCTGCGCCGTCTTTAATGTCTATTTCAGACTTGTGATTATTTTGACACCAACATGCACTTAAAAGGGCTCAAAATATATTTTTCTTAAATATCAAGCAGCATCTTGAAAATTCTGAATCTGGTTAAAAAGATGAAGCATAACAACAAGATGAAAAAAGTAAATATAGCACATTTCTATGCCATCTTACTGAGTAAAGTCTCTTACTTGCACTCTGTGCTCGGTGAGGGAGTGTAGCCCTTGAAGACGTTGTCCCTGATGCTGGTGCACAGAGTCTCATTGCGGTCAGTCGGCAGCAGAGTCCCAGGCTGAGTCAACAGGCCAAGGTTGTGATAGAATGTGTTCCTCTGTTCAATTCCGTCCTCGAGGAAAAAACAGTGGCCCAAAGTGTCAAAACCAACAGTGTTCTTCACCTGGTAAAGACAGAAGACCGCACAACATAAAGATTAAATAGAAGAACAAAAGAACTGCAGCCAATTCTCTGCTGGAGAGGGAAATATATACAAAACTAAAATTCCTTTCCAGAAAAAAAGAGATGGTTTTCACACAAAAATGCTAAACATCCTGGAAAAAAGAAGGCTAATGTACCATCTGTTTCTTCACTTAAACACCCCGAAGGAAACGGCAGTGACTTCCAAGTGCTAAATGTGCCTGCCTCCTGAAATGTTCTCAATTTCATAGCAAATATTGCTAAAAATCAACAAATAAAGAAAATCAACACAAACTGCTTATAAAGATACAACAGAAGGAAAACAAGAAAACAGTGGATTCTAAGTATTTACTATACAATGTTAGGCATGTTTCAGCCTTTTACCCTCGGGGTGACCAGTCACCTTTTGATGTTGAAAGGAACAAACAAATATGCAAAACAAGAGTTTTAAAGCTTAAAAACAAATTATTTTTAATCCACAGTTTATTTCCTTTTGAAGGAAAAGTGATCAGAACAAAAAGAAAACCAGCTACAACATTCGACAAGTAATCTGACCATCTCACATGCTACTCTCGTCTTTTGGTTTTTCTACATTCTTGCTGGTATAAACTTCCTCGCATATGCAAACACTTTACTAACCAGCAGGCCGTTGGTGGCATGGATGGTGAGACAGCGGGAGAAGGAGTGATGAATGGAAAGTCCGTCCACATAAGTGGGCTCACTGTAGCCCCCCCTCTGGTCCACATCCCCACACATGTGAAAGTGGAGCGGGTAGCGGCCTTTTTCCCGCTGCTGACCCATGTTCTTCAGCTCCACGTGAGACAGATGCACTGATGAGAAGTTAGCCAAGATCTGCGTGTTGGCAGAGCACAGAGGTTGGAGAAGAGAAGCCACAATAGAGGGATTTCAAAATGATTTATGCAACCCAGAGTTACAGTATAACAAACCAAAGAACAATTATTCTGGTTATATGATGGAAAATACAAGCCAACAGCTGACTAATATAAAGGATTAATTAAAAGTTTTAGGCGACCATGGCCTAGGGGTAGAGAGGGTTTTATCCTCAGCCCAGACATTAAACCCCAAACTGTCTTTCAGGTCTCACTTGCAAATCAGATTCTTCTGGGTTATTACTTGACCAAATAAGGGTTAAAAATTTGTCTTAGATCTTCAGTGTAATTCTTCTGCTCCCCCGCAACAATATGATTGGTTTAAGATATATCACCACTGTCAGCAAGAAGCCCCAAGTCAAAGTCCTCCAAAACCACAGGTTTTAACACAAAGACATGATGTCAGTTACAGAAGCATGAATCAAAAAAACTAAACACATAAAAAGAAACACAACAAACAGTCAAATTTGAACGTCAGTGAAGGCATCCAGTGCAAACATGTCGCACAGAGCTCTGTCGGAGGTCTTTTGCGGGTCTAGCATAATCCACGAGGGTCTGGTTTCTGTTAAGGAGGAATTGGCCAATCCTTTCAGCAAACTAAAACTCACCCAAATACGCATGGCTCTTACTGACCAGCTTCCTCACACTCTCTCTGCAGCTTACACAAACACACACACGCACATAAAATTGTTTATACGGCCATTGATGCCTCGAGCAAGGGCAAGTTCACTGCATCCTGCACAGTCGGACAGAAATCTGTAACAGTTCAGGAAAAAACTTCAGAAAGTCCCGATTATGCATTCATATTAGGCAACAACGGAAGAAATAACATTTGTAATACAAGAAGATACCTTTTTGTTTGTGACATAGAGTTCATTTCATTAAAATGTTAGAGAGAAAAATACAATTTTCTGAGGGATTTTTATGAATGGCTTCATATGTAAAGTTTCCAAATTAGAGCCACGTGGTTCTGGAACATATGGCTGTTTGAGACCTCCTGTCTTCCCTTGTTTGTTCAAGTTTATAAGTAAAATGCTTGTTTACATTTATAAAGAGGTCTCTGAAGATGAAGTATCAATAGGAAAATTTATGTTCGATACAAAATGGCAAAAGAGTCTAATTCAGATTAGTGTATGCACAATTTGGCTTCTTAATATGCAAACTGTGAGGCAGATTCCTGCAGACATCGTGACCTTTCATGAAAAACTAAAGTTGTAGTGAGACAGGAGAAACTTTTGCCACAAATTACAGCCTAAACAACACACTGTGCTTTAAAAACCACACACACCTTGATGTGGCCTCCAAATGTGTCGTGGCCAAAGAACTGGCACTTGTTGTTTCCATAGCAGGAGTTTTCCATTTCTCCATATATGAGAATGTTTCTCGAGAGGAGAGCAACTTCAGCACGCATGTCGACTCCATCAATGATCTCCCCAATGTGGTTATATCGAGGCTTTCCTGAGCAGCACAGAAAGGACAGAACATTGAGCAACAGCTTTACTGAATACCACAATTTGGAACCAAGTTCTAGTTTAACCTTTCTAATTTGGAACAAGAAAGATGCACATAATAGAACAGCAGCTTGTATCTTTAGTGGCACTTAACAAAATCCTTACTCTTCTAAATAAAGAATGCACAAGTGGTCAAAACATAAAAACAAAACAACCCACTCTTTAACAAACTAAAGGGTGCAGCTGGTTTTGGTCAGCAGACTGCTCAGCCTTCCCTCAAGGCAGCAACATAAAACTAAACACATATAATACACCCTTCTCTCCAGGAAGGGAGTGGACATTTGTTGACCACAGAGAAATGAGATTAGGATGCATGTCAGATAAAGAAAATTACTGTGAACAACACTGAAGGAACAGAGAAGGGTCCCTGCAGTTATTATTAAATAAAGTCAGTAATAAAATATAAGCTAATAAATCCCTTCAAATATTACATCACCACAACAGCTGAGAATTAAATTACATCCCACAGGACATGGTGATTATTAGCATAACATCTGCCCATCACATTTATTGACTATAATAAAGTCTAAGACCTTCAAGGCTTCCTTATTTAGTCAACGTTCCTGATCAGTTTACGACTATAAAAATGATGACAGCTCATGCAAATGAGAGAA
Source organism: Callopanchax toddi (assembly GCA_006937965.1). Lineage (NCBI taxonomy): Eukaryota > Metazoa > Chordata > Actinopteri > Cyprinodontiformes > Nothobranchiidae > Callopanchax > Callopanchax toddi. The sequence continues at coordinate 3,230,679 of SSNR01000009.1, read as the reverse complement.
GCTGACCTTCAGAGGATGAATATGAACATCACTGTAGTCACATTTAGTTCAAAAGCAGCAGAAATCACTAGTACAGACACAGTGGTGTCCTCCGTCTCACCTTGTATCCTGACCTGTCTGCTGGCACAGCTAGAGCAGGGCAGCAGGGTGAATTCTTCAGCCTGGTACATGGAGTAGTCCGTACTGGCAACTACTACGCGATCACCTGGTTTCCACGTCTGCTGCACCTCATCCTGCAGGTTTAGCACCACCTGGTCTCCAGCATCCACCTGGAAGCCCATGATGGGGTACCCTGTAGGATATAGCATGATATTTTATTTACAATTACTGGTGTCAACCAGAACTCTGTGTTTCCGTTTGAGAAAAAACTAAACACTTTTGCAAAAAAATTTTTTTACATTTGTGCTTTGTGATTTTGGATGATGTAGTTAGCATCTTTTACATGCAAGCTTTTCAACTCTGTTTCTTATCAGAAACCACTCTTTTTTCATTTTATCAACACAGCTTGCAACAAATATGATGATAAAACCACTGCTTATCAGCAACTCTGTGTCTGGACAATCTGTAGCTATAAACACATCAGTCAGCATAAATCATTTTTATCTGATATGCGATACAAGAATGATCTGGAATTAAGAAAAAAAATACTCAGTGGGTTTGAGTTCTTATAACTGCTGCAGCTAAATATACCCTTACTCAGCTTTTGGCATCTGAATATTTCAGAGAAGCTACATTGAGATTGCTGATTTTTCAAGTATACAAGGAATGGAAAGGTCTGTCATTTTCATTATAGGTACACAATGTCAACTGAGAGAGTCTTAAAAAAATCTAGAAAATCACATTTTACGAGTTTTAAATAATTCATTTGCATTTTTTCACTGAAATAAATACCTTCTACCAACCAGCAAGAATTCTGTCTCTCACAGACATGTGAGTTATCTTTAAGAAGCCCTCCTATCCTCCATTCATAACCTGTTTTAATTGCACCAATTTGAACTGGTTATAACAGACACCTGCCCACAGTCAGATTCCAACCTCTCAACCATGGACAGACAACCCCAAAACCTTAAAGATCTGAATGAAGGAGTGGGTCAGAATTCCTGCTGCAGTGATTCTAACCAGAACTACAGGAAATGTCTGACCTCTGGAAATGTAAACAAAGTTTTCCGTACCAAATTATATTTTCTATTGGATCAAATACTTATTTAATGCAATAAAAAGCAACTTACTTTAAAATCATACAATGTGATTTTCACATTTTCGTTGATATGAGAGACGTGAATTATTACAAACGCTTGACAGCAGTTGTGTGTTATTAGGTATAGAGGTCATTTACTTATTCACAGATGGCCAATTTAGTTTGGGCAGTTTTTTCCTAAAATAATGAAATCACTTTTAGAAAACAGCCATTTGTATTTACTCAGCTGATCTATCCATTCTAATCTGAAAACAGAAGCAAGCTGTAAGGAGGAAATACTTCACTGTAAAAACTTTTCACAACAACTTTAACAGAAAAAGTTCTCAATAAGGGACTTGAACAAGGACCCATTACTATATATCTTGAACCAAATGGTTTACTGGTTTTGAATGCATTCCATTACATGCTGGCTCTCACCATTCTTCCACTCGCTGTAGGCGGTGACTGAGAAGCCAACTCCATCTATGGTGGTGAAGTTGCACCTTGCTAGAGCTCTTCCTCCTGTGTTGAGGTTTTCATGCTCCCTCACATCCTCTGAGCATGACGTGTTACCACCTCCAACCACAGAGACTAAAGCCCAGGCCTGCCTGGGGAGACCGAGAAGATAAAAAGAAAACTGAGACAAAAATTATCAGATTATTTTTGTTTGGTTATTATTGAGTTGCATAAACACCAAGTCATATTCATGTTTTAAATCAAGATGATTCAAATCAGTTACTTCTCACAAATGACCGTCGGTGTGTTCTGTCAAAGATATACAATTGGGCAATTTAAAGCTTAAAGAGACATCAGTAGAGCCCAAATGTAACGTTCATCTTTGTGATGAGTTAAGCTTGATTATGTCCTTATAAAAGCATCAGGAAGGTGAAAGCCTGAAAGGGAGAGTGGACTTGTGTGACAAATATAAGCAGGTTGATTGTCACATAATAAAGAAAAAAATATGAGATTTACTTAAAGATATCAGTTATTTGAAACTATAATAAGATATTTGAGGGTTAAAGGATGTTCTGGTTTTACTTTAGTTCCTTCATTTCCCTTTGAATAAATAGGAAATCATAAAGACTGAATGGATACATAAATGATTAAATAAGGAGATGAAATCATTTCGATCCTAAGGGCGTGGATGTAGAAGGAATGGGACTGGGCGTATCTCTGAGGGCATATGAGCTCAATCAAGGCAGTGTACAGCAGTTTGAACATGTTTCAACTTCTTAACATTAACTATGCTTCTGTATGGACCAACATTAGACTGAGACATTTAAGTAAACATAATGCTTTTTATGCTTAATATGCAGTAAAAAAAAAAAATCCAAAAATTTAAATCGTGTTTTTAATCTTCTCGACGCTGTTTAAGCTGGATTTTTATTTACGGTAAAGCCCAAATAAGTAACAAAATCTGTAGTTCCAAATGATCTAGCAGGCACAATAACAATTTAAACACACAGTTTATTGCATCAAAGTAACAGTGACCCTAACGGATAAACAGGATCCACCCTGCTCCATCATTTCATCTCCTCCTCATCCTTGATTTGATCATCTGTTAACTGCTTCATTGTTTGACTGGAATAACAAACGTGTGAAGGCCAGAAGTGAATTCACTACAGACCAGCATAAATGCATGTTTTGAATGTGTGAGTGTGCTACTGAGAGACAAAGATTAAAGACCGAGGTCAACAGCGGAGCTCGTTTGTGCCAGGAAGGGCTGCTGACGTTAATGAAACTAACCTTTAAAGTATCAAAAGGTAATTTGGGGGGGTTGCTTTCCAATGAAACACGCAGTACCACTCAAAGGTTTTGACACACCCACCCTTTCAGAATAAATGGGTGGACGTGTACTTGGAAGTATGTACGCGGTCAGAAGTTAACGTGCTAACACAAGAACAATTAATCAAATATTTTAAAAATAAACTCCACATCTGGTTCCATTGTTTGCTGCACTAACAGTCCTGCTGCTTCTCATCAACAAGCTCCTACATCAATCAACAACTTGTCATCAAACTGCATAATACATAAACTACCTGCTTAAAGAAAATTCAAATTAAACAAAAAAAGTAAAAGTTGAAATTTGTTGTGTGACTTGTTTATGACCCACAGTGGGGTCCCAACCCAACTTGGTGAACCAATGGTTTAAATGGATGTGAATTTGAGGTTAATGTGGTTGAAAATCCCCTCACTGCTTTGGCATCAACACCCAGAAGGAAATGTGACACTGGACCTGACAGGCAACCCGGACTCAGTAAACTGTGGACCCAAGCAGGTCCAGCTGCAGAGATCCCAAGTTTACAAAAATGCTGACTTAACTGTGTTTGAGTGTCAGTAACAGAAGATGTGATGTCAAGTCAAATTTAAAACCCTCGTTTTTAATTTTGCAAGACCGACCACTCACTAACTTATATGAGAAGACACAAGCTCCTGTGTCTGTTCCGTTCAGATAATAAACATGAAAGACAAAATCTCCTTAACTGCCAAATTTTGTACAAATCCTGTAAACTTTGACCTTGGTCCCATTATCCTGTACGTGCTTCCTTTTTCTTTTGGAGCGTGATATAGAAAAACACACAGGAAACAGGAAGACAAGCAAGATTCAGGGTAACACGCCAAACGAAAAAAGAAAAGAGGAATTTTTTTTTTTTAGGGTAAAAAAATGGGCATGGAAAAAACATTGGTACCGTCAGTCCAAGTTCTGAGGCTACAAGGGTGGGAGTGTTTTCTTAAACTGTCAAAGAAAAACCCATTAACCTTCTTTATCAGTCCCAAGGGAGCAAAATTAAACACTTCTAAAGACATTTCCACTCAACACAAGAAGGAGAAGCAAAACAAATCCTCTCTAAGAACTGGCACGTCTTTAACAGAGCGGAGAACAAAACACAATTAGATATTCCCACAATAAACACTTAGTGGATATTGAAATAGGAATCTAACAGGATATCCTTACCTGTATTTGAGATCATAAGCAAATCTACTGCCGAGTATCTCCTTAAAAGCTTTCTTGGTCTCATCAAGTAAACTTTTGATAGCAGAGTCTCCCACAGCCAGCGCAACAATGCGGCCTGCCGGCAGAGAGCGGAGGAGCTGGGTGAGCCGCCAGCTGTCATTACGGGAATCATGCGTGTCAAAGCGTCCCTCGGAGAGCAAAGCCGACGTGTCCTGGTCAAAAACACGCAGGTTGATGCCTCGGCTGAAGTTCTTCTGAAAAGCATAACCCCCTGTGGCAAGGCCGGATGCTGGGATGCTTCGGGTTAACAGGGACCAGGAGACTCTCTCAGTACCATGCAGCTCCAGAGTTCCTCCACCCATAACGCCAATGAATTTGTGGCCCAAGCCAGGGACCTCAGGGACCTTCTTGTCATCTGATCGACCAATAAGAGCGATAGTCGCATGAGAACGATAGCGACATTTGGGCGATCCGATATGGAGGGCTCCACCATCTTCTATGAGGATGTGATGTGTTTTCACAGTAATGTTTTTGGATCCATCTGGATTGTCAGCAAATACTACCTGACCTGTGAAGAATCAGGAGAAAAGGTGGCATCAAAACATTTACAAACTGAAATAAATCCGTTGAATGAAATTGAAGCTTTTAGATGAGAATCCTGTGTTCCTACCTCCTGATTGGATGGTGAGTGAATAAAAGGTGGCTGAAGATTCCAACTTAAACAAATGTCCCCTCCTGACAATAACAGCCTTCCCTGGTTGATGGCCTGGATTCCAGCTACTGAGAGACGGGTTGTGATCTGGACAGTTCTCTGTAAATATGACCCATCAGTAACATGTTAAAAAAAATATAATAGCTGTGAAGAAATTCTGCAGGAAACTGACAATCTGCAGAATAATAAACAATATTAATAACCCAGTAATTCTGTAATACTAACCATCTAACACATTTCCTCCTTTGAGACTGAAGACAAGTATAAGTGTGAGGAAGAATGCACCCAGAGACACCCCACAGCAGATTAGAGTGTTTTTTCGTCGCTGAAGGTTCCAAGCGCGCCCCCTGCGCTGGTTCTCCTCAAACACACTGAGTGTAGTTCGTTGCTCCAGTGACAGGCTGCGTGGTTTCAATGGAGGAGGGGGTGGTGCTTTGGTAGGTGGAGGTGAGCGGACAGGAGCCACTCGGACACCTCGGGTATCCGGACACCTCGAATGGCTGCCGTGAGACGGCGACACAAAAACCGGGAAGCGACTTGGACCATCGCTCGTCGGCATGGTATATTCGTCCACTTACCTGAGGGGAAAATATAAAACAAAAAGAGGAATAGGATAAAAAAAATGATTAAACTGAGTGTTTAAGAAAGAATCCAGGCAAAGGAGGTGAAAAACAGAAAGAAGACACTAAACGTGCATAAAGCGCAAGAGGAAAAACAGTAGGAGGTGAAGGAAGCAAAAGGAACTGATTTTGGGGGAAACAAGCAATTACCCAACAACTGGCTCAGCTTTGGACCTCCAGGTAAATATCTAGAGACTGTTTCAGGAAGACTATCAATCTATTTTAACAAACTGCCAACTTATACTCTGTCTGAATACTGATTTGTCTCAGGCAGAGTGACACTGGCTACTCTCGTCAGCAAAAACAAAAGACGTTGTGAATAAATGGATCACAGCATTCCTCAGACTAAAATACAGCCAAAACAGATGGCACCAATTACAGTAAGAAAGGAGGAGAGGGCTTTCACTCGAGCTCAGGCTTGTGCTCTGTTTATTTTGCATAAATGGAGAAAGTAGCACAAAGTTATCAAAGCCACGAACACACCTATACACATCATTGTATTTCATTTAGGAAGGCATATGCTGATTTAGATTAATATCCCGAGAATCTAAAATAACCCTCTTACTAGTTTTAATCCAACTCATTGTGCTGACATTTTTCAACTGAAAGAAACCCCCTTATTTGAGGTGAGGTGTGTCTGTACTGTGACTGTATAAACAGAATCCGAGCGCTACACACAGAAGGGTCAAACAGGCATGTGATGTGGACAAAGGCAAAACCCTTGCATATGGGAAATGACAGTGCAGGAAAAAAGGCCTTAGAATGCACTTTTCTTTAACAAAACACCCAACACAGCACAGCTTGCTACTGTCTTTTATATACTTCACAGCTGTGAAAATGAGTCCATTCTCACCGACACTGGTTGAGCAGTGACAGTTATCAGAGAGAAATTAAACAATGCAAACCTCAGACTCACCATTTAAAATGATCTAATGTTAGCATAAACAACAGGCTCGCTCTCTGTGATGTGAGAGGAACCAGTGCATATGGAGAAAACCTGTGAAGACACATGGGGGGCATTCAACTCTCCAGCAAGTTTGAACCAGAACTTCTGTGAGGCAACAGTGCTGCAGCATCACGCCGATAACACTTTTAAAAAAAGATTCACACTTCTGATTTTCAGTAGTTTAGAATGACAAGACATCAAAATGCAACTCACAATTACGGTAATACAACTGGTAGGCTTAAAGTAAATGCACATGCAAACTCTGAAGATGTAGTTAAGCTTATTAGGGTTGCAGCAGATAAAGATTTCACTGCCTTAGTGAGGACAGAAAAACTAGTCAACAATATTAGTAAGTATTACAATTCCAAACCCTCACCTGAGCATTAACATTTATCATTGACTGCCCCGTAAAAGCTAAAGGATGGTGTAAATGTTTTTGCCTCAGTCTGTGTGTGTGTGTGTGTGTGTGTGTGTGTGTGTGTGTGTGTGTGTGTGTGTGTGTGTGTGTGTGTGTGTGTGTGTGTGTGTGTGTGTGTGTGTGTGTGTGTGTGTGTGTGTGTGTTAGTTTGCCTGTCAGTTCATAAAATATCTCATAAACCACTAGATGGATTTTATTGAAATTCTCAGAAAGTAGTCACTGGATGTACATCTACAATAAACTTTTGGAGTCAACTCCATTAAAGATGGCTGTCACTGCTAATCAAAATTGGCAAACACAAAAATGGCTAAAATTCTGTCCATTGCACATCTATTTTCCAAAAATGTCACATGGTAGTAACTGAGAATCAACATTTACTATTTTAACAGCTCATGCAAAACCTTGTGATCTTGCATATCATGGGCCAAAATTAAGGTACGAACAAGACTGCAGTCAAAACTGCTATGAAAGTTGGATGATATGCATTCTTTTAAGAAATGCCCAGTTTTAATGCAATAAAGATGCAGGAATGTTTTTAAGCAAAGTTGTGTAGTATGTGTTTAAGGGAACTGTTGTAATAAGAAGGTGCACACCATACAACGTCAAACAATATCTGAGAAACAAAAATACATTTCGAGAAGCAACCTGATTACACAAGTCCTTCACATTCAAAGACACACAAATGCATCATTTAGCCAGCTGACACACACAAATAACCATTGTCTTGACATGACAGTCATCATTTTACCCAACAATAAACCTCTTCATCTTGTAAACAAACCATGCACTTAAGGATTGCAGGACAACTGTGACTTCTTGGATTGCCCACTTCAGCAAGTAGATCCCATTACAAATGTTCTGAAACATTCACAGTAATTTGATAACTCCCCATCTAAACATTCACTGTGGTGTCTAAAGTGAGCTGATGCTAATAGCACTTTGTTTAGGACGTCCTTCCATCATGGGATGGAAATGGATGCACCAGTAAGTCCATCTCATGCCATGTCTTCATTCTTCATAATAAAATGAGGTCAAACTAAACCTAATACAATGAGTTGGATGGAAACCATGGACTCCCGCCTTCATTCACATATTTGGTTGATTTTAGAGCTACTGAATATCAAACAGATGTGCAGGGAAACACTGGAATCCAAGCGGGACTGACAATCACGCATTCCTCAGCTGTAAAATCACCCTTTGCTCTGGACAGGGACACTATACAGTAAAGCCATGTGTTTCCTACGTTAGCTCACGTAAGCAGAGCATTGTGTCTGCGCTGTCATTACTTAATAACCACAAACCGGAGGACAATTTGTGTAAAACTACGTTTAACTTTTTGTTATTTCATGGTGATTTATGTACTTGTATTGGACTTTTTCGCAGTTAAAACGAGCCTTTCTATATTTAAATGTGAAGGAGGGGGTCTGGTTTCCGACATATCACAAAAGAAGAACCGTAACGAAACGAAGACGGGGTTAAAGGTTAGCTATATTAACAACCGTAACTTATAGGTGGGACACGTAGCAACAATTTGTTTAGCTGTGACCTTTTCTCAGTCTTTAGCCAACTTCTGAATGTTCGTAAAAAGCCTCCTCACGAGGAAACAAAGGCTCACCCACCCGGTGAATCCTCTTCCACCCCCAGCGGCTGACGGACGGACGGACTCAGACACAGTAGTGGAAACGACCGGGTGGACGGTGAGGTCTACCCGGAGGTGTCCTGCTCCCTCACCGCTCTGTCCATTCGCTACCCGGCGAGCCGGTAAGAAACCTGGACCCCTGTGCTGGTGACACAAAAATCACAAAACAAATCACCCTGACAACTTCACGCTTGTCGCGTCTCTCTATATAAACCTCTTTCTCCGCATGCTTTCTTTTTTTCTGCTGGTAGGTTGTCTTTTCGTCCGTCGGTCAGCCTCCAACCCCACCAAGAGAAAGCAGGCGCGGCTTAGGAGAAAGGAAGTAGTGATGCGTTCAAGGACGGTCAGAAAACTCAGAATAAAGTCTAAACGCGTGAACTACCGGTAAGTGCAGTAAGTGAAGGCGTCTGCAAACTTTACAACTTACAAAGCTATTTTAACCATCTAAAATCTACTAAAATGTTAATTGACCTAACTTTTAAAATTACATATTATTATTATACACAAGAAATGTTCACTTTCTGGTCCAGAACTATGCACAGCTATTTTTGTTATTCCCATATTTGTGTGAGAGGGAAAAAAAGTTAAAAAAAAAAAAAAAGTCACCCACTAAGAAATAAGTAAAGCATTAATTTACATTTGAACGTCTTTTTAAATAGAACAATCATAAATAATGCACCAAGATGTTGTTTGTTTGTTTATTTCCTTACCTTTAGTTCTATCAAGTAGTAGCAGTCTTTTATTAGATGGTTTTTATTTGTTCTATTTTTTCATTAGGATAACTGGTTGTATGTTGCTACAATATCATCTTGATGCTTGCCAAAATTACTTTCCACTTTTACAAATATTTTGCTCAGGAAAAATATAAATTTTCTATTGAATTTGAACAGTAATTGCACTGTATGTTAAAAAGTTGCTTAAACAACATGAACATTTCTCTCAAGCCAATTTTAGTACCATAAAGTTTTGCACAGTGTATTTAAACCAGGGGTGGGGAATCCTGGTCCTCGAGGGCCACAGTCCTGCACATTTTAGTGGTTTCTTCTCTTCACCACACCTGATCTAAATCAGTGAGTGATTAGGAGCTTTTTGGTTGCCTTGAAGGCCCACTGATGAAGTAATTCAACATTTAAATCAGGTGTGTTGAAGAGAGGATACCTCTAAAACATGCATGACTGTGGCCCTTGAGGACCAGGATTCTCCACCCCTGATTTAAACAATTGAAATATCCATTAAGATCTTTAACAAACCATTCACACAGGCTGCTCAATCGTTACATTATTCTGTTGTATTTTAATGTACTTTTTGCATCAATTCTAACATGAAAACTGCTCAAAGTAAACTTTGCTCGAGCCAGTTTAAGTCAACACTACACACCAACACCTCAGAGGGGCTGTGGCATCAGAGCCACTGATTGCAGACCTCTTTTTTTAGTAATTGATTCCCTTTATTATTGTCATTAAGTCTGGATATTCCATACTTTATCCCTGAATGTTTTCTGATAAATCCTAGTGTTATGTAGAAAAGTGTTCCCCCATCAAAAACTGTTTCCCTATATTGTTCAAAATTGCTCAGAGAACATATCTGGATCTTTTGTGGCCAGTTTTTGACCATTGTAGCAGGGCACCTTGATGACTAAACACCACCATTCAATCTTGTCCTCCCCATTACACTTTTGTTTGTTTACATACAACTAACTTGCTACTTCATGAAGTACATATCCTGAGATTTTTATTATCCCATGCCAAAATATGCACATTTTAGCAGAAATAAGAGACCCTGATAGCAGGGGGGAAACAGTTTTTGATGATCGCATCTCATAATACTAGACCTCATAATAGAATAAATTTAAGAATACAGATCTATTTAAACTATGTATTTACCTCCTAAATAAATCTGTACACATTAATTTAAAACAAAAGCTAATTGTATGTTCTTTACTTTTCTCAACATCTACTGCAATATCCAGAAGGTTGTGTGTGCCATGCTGCATGGAGTCATGTTCACACTAGGTTAGTGAAGATGAGAGATTTTTATCCAACTGTTCTCAAAATAAGTTTGTTTTTTGTAACCAAAAACAAGCTATGTTGATTTTCCACCCTTGATTGTATAAAATGGACAAACAAACCCAACTTTCTCTCAAACCTTTGTTACAGCAGATCAAGAGAAACATATATTTTGAAATATAGAGAACGCAAATTTGTATTTGACTAAAAATTAACTGCCAAAAATCATATGTCATCATATGTGTTGTGTTCAAGCTGAAGTCTGAGCAGAAATTAATTTAAATAATTCATACATGGAAAATTAATTTGGAGTGTGTGTTTCACTCGAGTTGATAATTAAAATGATGACAGTGTGGAAATAGAACTCCGTTTGTCTCATTTGTTTTACATTTCACTTTTAAAAATGCCAGCTCAGCAGAAAACTGGTACAGCATGTCTTAATACTAAATGACCTGAAAATGACACAACTATTAAATGAAAATCCAAATATTCCTGGACTGGCTACAAATGTTACAGCATTTAACTAAAAACTGACACCTAAACTTTTTGTCTCAAAAGTTTAATATGTCAACAGAATACTGTGTTCAAGGAGACATTTTTTTACCCAAGCATGCCAACAATGCTACAAACTTATCATTGGAAAAGGAGGGAAAAGGCCCTGAACGTGTCCTCCAGCATAACAGTCTTCAAGAATGTTTTTCTGTTTAATGTGCAGCTCTCCAATTGGTTTAAAGTGACTGAAGTTGAATAACACTTTCCCACACCTGCTGTAACACTAATTTAAAACCACTCGCTAACCCGCCATGTTTCACACAACTCAAGAACGTGCAAACTCAAGTCAAGCTGAACTTTAAACGCAAACTCCATAAAAGTAAATTTAACCTGCAGCTGTCTACGGGCATGTAAGTAATGCCTCATCATTGTAAATATTATTTTTAGTAGTAGAATAAAAACATTTCAAATTTAAATAATTTGACCACAGTTCTTTGAAGTTTTCTTTTTAGATTTTGTTCAGTTTTATTTTATTATAGCCACAATCTACCTTAGTCAGTTAAAGATTTTTTAGAAATAACAAAGATGCAGCAATTATACTTCTGCTACTGTAGGTGTTAAAAATCAATACATTGGTAGTTTTATTGGTAATTGTGTTGTTTCATCTTTAAATTGCATTAAAAGTAATTCACATACAATAATTTAATTTCAATATTTTTAAATAAATGATTTAGAAACTTTTTTCTGCCCACAGATGAACTAAGAGTAAAAATACTGTTAAGTCATTGGTAAACAATTCACATTACCACAATTAATACAATATATTCAGGAAGAGTGATGCTATTGTTCCGAAGATTCATTTTGAGGACATGTTGGGACTCTAAAACCTTCTGACCAGTTAGTAGTACTGAGGCTACAATCTGAGCCACACTGCCACCTGCTGGTTCATAAAAGTACATGACCCTTAATAAACCTGTCAGACAAAATCGACAAAAATTTACATTTCAGTCACAAATTAGATCACTTTCTGAAATACGTTTTTATTTTTCTGTATCCATGGCAGAATCACTATATTATTGTTAATACAGTTTAACTTTGAAATATGTCAATTTTAATCAGGTTACACCTGTTGATGTGGAAAGTACAAAAGGTTGTGTAAATGAGAACCTTAATCATGATGGGAAAAATAAAATATATATTTAAAAAAAAAACATTGTTGCAGAGCATGTTACAGTAAAAAAAGCACAATTCTGTTTAAGTCAAATGATGTCATCAAGATAAAAATGTTAACATATCACATGACAAGAAATAATTACTGATCCCAATCGGTATCTTGGTCAAACGTATGTTTTCTGAGCAGGCGAGTATGCAAACCTGAAGGATGACAGTAGCACCAACTGGCTCAAAATGTTCTCTTTTAGTAGACACAGGTGGAAATCATTGACATCTATGGAACTTAATGTTAGTACAGGCTAAAAAGGAAAAGGGAAACGCTGTCCATAGCATGCAGCGGCACTTTGACATTTGTTTTTCAGGGGCTGGTGCTTTATTTAACTTCTCTCAGCATTAAAAGGGCAAGTCGACATGCAACAATTGTTTCATAATTATCATGCAGAAGAACGATAAACTTAAGACAAAAGCAAAATAATCTGTTCATGATGGAGGTCTTTAACGCTGAGCTAGTCACTTTGGCATAGCTCGTTGTCCCAGCATGAATAGTCTGGAGTCAATTTACTGTTCAGTTCAAACCTAAAAAAGGTGTAAGAAAATAAAAATAATTCAAACAGAAAAAGCCCACCATATTTGTAACAAGTTCCTGAACTGAAAAATGAATCGACAGTAGCAGTGATCGTGAGGTTTACTGCTCAACCTGATTGGCTTTAGTGGTTAAAGTCAGCATCCGAGGACTGACAGCAGCGGTCACAGTAGTGAAGTTTCATCATAATAAAAAAATTAAAATAAAAAAGTTACGATTAGACGGATCTGCTCCTGTTACATAAGGAGATCTGTCATAATTACTACACACATTATTTCACTTGATATATTCAAGACCCAAAGGCAGAAACGTACGTCCGTCAAACCTGGGCTTCGTTATAGATACTACATCTAGGTGAATAACAGACACAAGTAATATGTGTCCCCACAAAAGGTGCCCCTCATTTCCTCAAAGTAAGATGTTAGTCAACAACTTTGTGAAAACCATCTGAAAACAACAATACAAGAAGTTACAACAATGTTCAAGTGACAAAACTGGAATAGCCTACACTTCTCAAAGTTTTAGTCAGCTGTTGACTGATGGATCAAACAGTATTATTAAAAAAAAAATTTAAAAAAAAAACTCTAAAATGATAGGTGTTGGTTTAACAGAACTAACAGATTTGGCTATGCTTCTACATACAAGTCTCTAATATAACATTTGGCAAAACTGGCACCTATGGGTAAAATTTCAGTTTGTCTTGTTCAGCTCTTCAGTGACAAACGATGTGCAAATATCATGTATTGTATAAAACAGTATAAACAGTACTCCAAGCAAAAGGAAAGTATATATAGTGAATGCAGTGTGTATGACCAAAGCTGACCTCAAGAGTCAGACAAAGTTCAAGCGATTCATTTATAGAAAGGCCATTTTCCAAGAGCTGACTGGAGGTCTACATTAAGAAGCGTGGGTCGCGTCCTTCTCAAAAGGCAGGAAAAGGAAAATATAACACATTTATTACACTGGTATTATTGCATGGATGTGTTATAGGTTTTCCGTGCACATGTCAACAACTTATTTCATTCATACAATGTGCAATGTTCAACATAATTTTTAAAAAATCTAGAAAGCAAAAATAAACTGTTGGAGACTTGAAGGTTTGCAGCTGTAGAGTGGTGGAGTGAATGTCATGGGCCAGAGTGCCAAGGGAAAGAGGAGCTTAATTATGAGAAGTCAGTCACCACGAAATCAGTTATATGCCATTGGGCACCAACGATCCTTTAATTACTTATTGAAAAAAAAAAAATCATTTAACCTATCCTAAAAAAAAAAAACCACTGTTTTTTTCTCCTCTCCACCCTTTTTCTTATTTTTTTAAAGCACCTCTACAAGTTGACCAGCTCGTGTGCTACAAACTGTTTGAGCCTCTCCAGATATTGTCCATAGAGCTCCACATCATTGTGTCCAGCGCCCTCCACCCAGAGCGGCTCCACGGGACGCTGACACCGTTCGTAAAGGGCCAGTCCGTGTGAGAAGTCGATGACCTCGTCCTCAGTACCGTGGATCACCAGGACTGGTGATGTCACCTTGGAAATCTTGTCAATGCTTTGAGTTTTTTTTTTTTTTTTAAGGATTTAAAGGAACAAGAAACAAAAGGATAAAAATTAGATTTTGTTTTGATTTCATAGCAATAAACAAGAAAAAAGTTATTTTCTAATTCACCACTAGATGGGGATATTGAAATATTTTTTTCGTCACTCTGTGGCTCAAAGAAAAGCACTTTAGAATGTGTGTATTTTTTCTGATCTAAACTCTTTTTACAGAGCTGTGTTTCTGAATGTATGAACTCTTAAAGAGAAGGCTTTCAGCTACATGTATCCCTGTTTTCACACATCTGTGCTCAGAGTCCACTCACTTTGGAAAGGCATCGAAGCAGTAGGTCTTCTTGGTGTCAGGGAAAGCCACTCTCATGCCGGAGGTGAGCGGGGAGTGGAGGATGACTGCGGCACTCTCGTAACGAGAAGCTAGGTCCACAGAGGGCACCGTGCCAATGCTCTGACCGTACACAATCACACTCTCTGGACGGATGCCGTACCTATGAAAGGGACAAAGAAAGAAAAAGAAAAATGATAATTTTGCTCATAACTAGAGCATATTTATAGCTTGAGGTAGCAGACATGAACAGATGAATTTTGCTCAAACTAAAAAAGTTTCATGGTTCATGTTTTATAATCTTTAGAAACACTTGGCCAACTGAGAATTTGTTCATTTGTGCTGCTTACTTTAATTTTTTACTTTATACTGTATACGAAAAAGTATTAACACTAACATTTATAGCCTAAGCTTAGTTGTTTGTTTTGTTTTTTTTGTTTGTTTTTTTTTTTGCAATGCACATCCCCAGGGCCAGTTTAAAATCCAGATCAAAACAGAATAAAGAATTACACTTATCAAAGCACAAAACTTAAAGTGAGAACATCTCTGGAGTCTTGTGACTGAGCAAGGAGTGAAAACAAGCAAAGACACTAATGCCACTTTGAGAGTAAGGGATAAATTGAGAATAAAAGGAAATGAGAAAAAGGAGAAGACATTCCACAGCTGATTATGGCCAACATGACCCAGTATAGCAAGCAGTCAGCTGACGTCCTGAAACCTACTTTGAGAACACTGCAACACTGTCTCTACTGCTGCATAGTTAGGCTGAACAGCTCAACTAAACCTCTGCTCTACACTGGTATTAACACCATGAACACCAACATCACAGGCTTAACATGACAGCCTCTTAAAGCTGTAATACTCTGGACACTCACGTCTGGGGACACTTGAACCTACTGTGATGGATTTTCACACTTACAAGCTTCACAAGTAAACAAATTACTTTAATGCAGGCTCCTTGTTATGAGAAGCAAAACATCTGCAGTAAAGGAACATACTCAAGATGAAACATGGAAGTGTACACAGAGTTAGTCTGACTTGTAGACCATCTTCAGCAGGAATACAGGAACCGTTTACTGACCTGGTGTCAGCTGGTTTTAAAAGTATAAATAGTGGGAAAGAATGACTGCAGACTGATGGACGTTAAAGCACCATTAACACCCAGGGTCAGCTGGCTTCTCGGGTGTTTACCTTACTGTTACGCACTGCTTAAGGAGTTTAGAGAATAGAAACAACAGATGAAGTGGTCAGTACAGGTTTTTGTTTATCAATCTTCTATCAGATGGCTAAAATCAAGAGATAAAACACCCTGTGGACGTCACAACAATGTGAGATTATGAGTGTAAACTGTAACCATCAGCCACCTGGGGACAGGAGAGAGGGCAATAAACAAAGAAGGGCGGTTCCCAGGAGCTTTATGTTTACATCTTCATAATTAACAACCCGTGTCATTATCTGAAGCAGAGTAGCAAAGAGTGTTTCACCTGACAACAAACACACACTCTGAACATGAAGCGTTTTGCCATTTTGTATTATTCACTCATTCGAGCACAGCCACAAAGGGTAGAGTTGCAGATGTTTAGTCTATAATTTAAGGCTGCATGGTGGCGCAGTTGGTTAGCACTGTTGCCTCGCAGCAAGGAGGTCGTGGGTTCGCGTCCCGGCTCTGCGGCCTCTCTGCGTGGAGTTTGCATGTTCTCCCCGTGCATGCGTGGGTTTTCTCCGGGTACTCCGGTTTCCTCCCACAGTCCAAAGACATGACTGTCAGGCTAATTGGGCTGGTAAATTGTCCTTAGGTGTGAGTGGGTGTGTGGTTGTTTGTCTCGTTCGTCTCTGTGTGGCCCTGCGATGGACTGGCGACCTGTCCAGGGTGTCCCCCGCCTCTCGCCCCTTGACCGCTGGAGATAGGCACCGGCTCTCCCGCGACCCTCTGTGGAGGATTAAGCGGCTACAGAAAATGGATGGATGGATAGTCTATAATTTACTCCACTGCATTTGATCTTGAACAGAACTTTAAAGGCTCCCTGGTTACAGTCCTCCCCCCAAACCTCCCCTGATTTAGTCTCTCGACACAAATCCAATCTATTATGCATCACATTCTCACTCGTTCCCCTGGTCTGCATCGCTCCCCCTCTCAGCTGCCCACCTTATGCTCCCACATGACCAGAAATATATAATTCCTTAGCACTAGTATGTATTTTCAGAAACCTGAACATATGTACAGCATTTTTTAAGAGATTCAAGCACCATCTGCACCACAGCAGGGGGATTTGCTACTGAAATGCTCAATGATCCGTTTAGCCCAGAACATTATAACCTGTCCTCCCATTGAAACCTTCCCTTTTGTCCGTTACTGATGAGTAAATACCAGTGTCTGTTTTCTGAACTGGTGCCTTTTCTTACATACATGTAAATATTAAGATAGTAGAAAAGTTGATCATTAAATCAGCAGTACAAAACACTTCCTGTTTTGTGTTTAATCAGGTGAGTGATTGCACTCCACCCAAATGTGACTGTACAGGCTTTGTCCACAGGATCAACAAACAGAGTCCAATTTTTCAGGTAAGAAAAATAAGAAAATGTCAGATTATTGACCCACGGATCAAGATTTAAGAGTCCTCCTCACTTCTCAGTGTCTGAGAAGATGGATAGCATTCCAGTTGGGATCAATAAAAATGACTGAACAGGAAGTGAGGTGTTTTTTTTTTCCTAGTTATTTTTTTATTGGCCACAATATAGGAAGGTCTAAAAGCTAGCTGCAAATCAGTTGCTAGGCTACTGCTCAATATTAGGCTAGTGGGATTGACTGCTGGCCCGCCTCTAACACGGAGAGAAAAGAAAATGATACACTGCTGTTTGTATTGGGAACACACACACACACACACACACACACACACACACACACACACACACACACACACACACACAGACAGAATTGTCTCTTGAACAGAAGCATTTATTCCAGATCAAGCCAGAATAAAGATACTAAAACAGGCTATTGTGCTCAATTTGCCAAATTAATTCAAACAAAAATCAAGCACATTTGAAAATTTAGTAGAAGACTTAGCTTTTGGTTGACCTTTAGGTAACCAAAATGCTGCTTTATTCTCCAGCTCAGTTTATTTAGATACCCAATTTACTCCCAAAAAGAAAGTGTAATTTTCCAAGAATGACAATAACGTCATCAGTGATGTAAGGTTACCATGTTAAATCATTTAAATGTGTGCTAAAAAAAATATATTTCTCAACCAGTATTACCAAAGGCTTGGCACATTCTCCCATCATGCATAATCCTTCATGAGATAAAGAGCCGTCACGATGTGGAAACCTGCTGACTCACACACCACGTGCATCAGACACACTCCCAGGTGAAGGGAGTGTCTCGTCTGATGTGGCTGAGCTACAGGAGCAGTGTGTGTGTGTTGTCCCTGGTGATTAAAACGTCAGCAAAATGACAGGTGGTTGTTTCTGTCACATGACTGCACAACAAAGTGAAAGCAGCCTACATGAGTGTCAATAGTTGTAAAACAAAACAGATCAAATGACACTAAAAGAAAGAAAAAACTGAAATGGTTAATAGCTCAAATTTTCTGGGGGAAAACTGAAAATTAATCAAGAATAGAACGAGAGACGACATGAGAGCTACTCACTGTTCAGATTGAGCTTCTAATCTCCAACATGAAAGATGCGCAAAAGAAGTAGGCAGCCGACTAATGTGAGGCCATGCAGGGAGAGCTTTGATGTAATGAACACGATCCATTTAATTCATGTTCAGTGGGGTCAAAAGGCTGGGTTGTACCCTCTTTTCCATCACACAGGCAGTCAATTATAAAACTGGAACAACCCTCAAACGTTGAGGTATAGACAGCTGAGTCAGAGAGGAGAATTACATGATGGTTGACGCAAAGCTTTGAAGATTATAACCAGAAATCTGAATGAAAGATTCATAAACAGAGGGAAACCAACCCAATAAATTCAGAGTACAGTGGTGTGTAAACATTTTGTGGACCAAGGATTTGTGGAAAAGTGATTGCAGGGTGATCTCTGGTTCCTAATTTTTTATTTATTTATTTATTTATTAAGACAATAAGGCAGTGTAATAAATAAAGTTTTTCATACAATCAATAGAAATGCCATTTTGCTCTAAATGCTGTCAATGGTGAAACTTTAACTATTTAAAAAAGGTAACCAGAGGGACAAAGAAGCCAAAGAATGATGCAGACTTGGTAAAGAAAACAAGAAGAGATAGCATCAGTGACAGAGGCACCCAAACCACTAACTTTACATAACGGCTAGTCACTTGATTAAACCAAAAAAAAAAAAGATGGGAGGTGAAAAGGGCTTTTATAGTAGACTGTTGTTTTTGCTTGGCTGTCACAATGTAAAAACCAAAAACATGAAACAAGTGACAAAATTAAAAAAAAATAAAAACCAAGATAAGGTCAGATCTGACATGTAGAGCATAATGCAATCTGCAGTGTGATTAAAAATGTGACAAAACAGATGACATGTGGTTCAGCTGTTAGAAAGAGAGTCTAGTTTTACAATAAACCAAAGTGAGATTTAGGCACACATAAATGAAAAATCCTGCATTTTGACTTTATTTTAACACAAATACATTTACTTTCGTAGAACAATCTAACCAATGACTTGTTTCTAAACACGGGGATATTTATACTGAAGAAAACTGAAAATCAGTTATTTCTCCTCATTCAGCTCAGCTTTACAGTAACAGCCAAAGGCAAATTAGTCTAACAAAGATCATCATAAGAATTTAAGACAATGAACTTGAAGTATGCACACAAGCTTTGGCTTTCTAAAAACAAACACATGCTTTGTGTCTCATACATTTCATCCTTAAAATAAGTTTCTTCCTGGATTAAAAACCAAGTCAAGTGTTGCAAATTCTGAGACTTGATGCAGAACTGGCTTTGCTTTAACTGAAAACAGTGCAGATTAAAACACACCTTACTAAAAAATAATCTATATAAACTCTATCATGTTAAATAATAATAGCAAACAGTTTCCTCATGTTGTCAAGTTGTAAAAGTTTAAAAAGTAGGGCAAATGTTGATTTTATGTGCCAAACTAGAGCTGATTTTCGTCCTATAATAAAATCTGCTATAATTTGCAGACTACAGCGCAAACTAACCCACTTAATTTCCCAAACACTAAAAAGCTGGATGCATTAAAATGATATTTGAATAATCACTATCACTCATTGCCACTACCTATAATTAATCATTTATTTACAGCAACAGAATTTAATGCCAAACAACAGCTTTCTCAAACTACTGGTCATTTGTTTGAGGCACAGAGCCAATATTTAGACATATTTAATTAAATTTCAAGGCCAGTTTATAAATGTTATTACTGCTTGTGGGAGTGGAACACCCTGATGATCAACAGAAAGTAAGCTTTAAAAAAAAAAAAAAACCACCCAGCAGCTTATAACACTCCTCTTTCAAGCAGCAGTATCCATGACAATGAATCCTTCTCAAATAAACCCAGGTGAAGACGGTGTCAGTGCTAAAAGAAAGGGATTGTGAAGGACTCAACACATGAGCATAGAAAGTGTGGCCTCTAGAAAATCAGGTTCTTCTTCACAGCAGTTGCCAATTCATCACATTTCCTGTTTAACTTGCTAACTTCCTCATGCACAGTTCTTTATTAGCACAACAGCTGATTCATTCTGAGAAAAACCTTTCAGCAGCTCACAGCTGAAGTCGGTAGCTAATAAACAACTTTTTGTCATCTTAGCTCTCAACTGATATTTTTTAACATCTAGAACACACTTAAATTTTTAGACAAGCCTCCAGCCATTCTAAGCTGGTGTATTTATCCTTTTAAGAACCCTGCATGATCTTATGTTGTAGCCTAAAAGAAACCCTGGACTTCACCAATATTTGACCCTTCCTGAGTCCCGATCTTACCTAAACCCAAACCTCAAGCTTTTACACAACTTTAGATAAAAAAATTACCATCAAAATAACATAAATGATTACATATGTATTAAGTCCTAACAAGAAGACAAACATTAAACTCAAACACCCTGATTAGACTCTTCCTTCACATCCTGTTCAGTCAGGTGTGTGGATGTTTGCCTTGACATTTCTGAAGAGTGAATACAGGTGTTTACCTCTGTACAGCTAAACAACAGTCATTTTACATTTCTATCTGCTCCGTTTCATAATGTTAATAACAATGAAATATTACAATTCAGTCAGTTAGTTTTATAGACCTACAAAAAGTCTTCAACCACCCAAAATTGGAAAAAGTTCAAATGTGGCTTGAAAAACCCCCAAAAACAATCAGGATTGGTGGCAATTAATTATTGAATGTCACCTGAAAAAACAGTCATTTAACTTTGGTTTGCATTGTGTGAGACAACAATAAAGACATTCCCTTCATAAATCAGTCCCAAAGACATGGAGCAGAGGGTCTCTATGCTGTTTAAAAGCACAAAAGGAGGACATGACGAGAAGCCTGAAGACAAAAAGCAGACATCCTTCAGCATGGATGGAAGGAAGTGAGCAACATGAGGTTAAACAAACTGATAAATATAGATTACATGCAGTAAACTCTTATCTGAAGTAAAGAAATGAAACTGAGTAATAAAAACACATTTTACTGCAAGTAGTGACACATCACACCTGACTGAATGACGATTGGGAATTGATAGAAGCAACAGCTGTAGTGTCACTTCTTTAAACTCTGTATTTAACTCTGGTAAAATGCATTCAATCAAATCTTTTACAAGCTTGCTAGCTGATCAGCAAAAACATTGTTTTACAGATCTTATTCAACATAACTAAAAATGGTTACATCTGCAGTTTCAGTTTGAACATCCAACTGTGCTCTTTGAGAATGACGCGTTTACGGTTTGTCACTCGGGTTTAAACATGCAAAACTTGACCTTTTCATTCTGGAGACACCAACAGGTCAGTATATACTAGAATAAACATTCAAACTGCACAGATACTCACAAAATCTCAATGTAAAGTCAGATAAAAAATGTGTTCTTTAGTACACGTTCAATTAAATCAAGTACAAAACCTAGCCAAAAACTATATAATTGACCCTCTAGTCTGAAAGAAATTACTTTAATGAATTCCCAGCATGTCAAACTAATGAAGAAATTGGAGGTCTGTGATAAATAAATATGCACTTTTATCAACAGGAAGCAAAGAATGAGAAGATGTTTCTCTGTTGAGGTTAAATCGCAGTAAAAACACCTAAAACCCACAAACCAAAACATTCAGCAGAACATCCACTTACACCTACGTACAGTTGGCCAGCACAGTACTACAGAAACAATGCTTCATTGCTAAATTGCCTACACAAACATCTTGCCATCCCTACAAAGCCCTGTCTCATCATATCCACTCAGATTTCATCCCTATAGTAATCACACCTCCACTCAGCGTCTTCAGAACTCATCTTCTAACTCCCATGTTTGTGTTCTTGGTGTTTTTCCTCCTGAAACCATCACGTGTTTTTTGGTTTCGGTGATCCCTTTTTAACACTATCTGAAATCTCCCCTTATTTGTGTTTGGCATCCACTGCAGAACAAAAACAAATAAGAGGTGAAGACTGTTGTCATTCACAATACTTCTCACCTTGCAATGCAAAGCTGTCAATCAAAATGAGAACAGATATCCCCTCACTATTTATGGGCCAGGAGATGGTGTTACTTCTTTTATTTGTTATCATCAATCCTTACCGTGACCGGAGTGCATGCCAGGCAGCGTCAACGTCTGCATACAGGTTCTTCTCAGAGGGTTTCCCAGAACTGGCTCCATAACCAGAGTAGTCGTAGGAGAAGACGTTGCAGTTGATCCTTGAACCCAGGCCGATGTAGAAGCTGCTCATCTGGCCCAAGTCCACCGCGTTCCCATGAGAGAATAAAAGAGTGTAACGGGCGTTAGGCGAGCAGCGAACAAACATGCAGGCAATGCGGTTCCCTCTAGAGGTGCGGGTCATGAAGCACTCAATGGCATCCTTTTCACGGGCCGAGTACTGCCAGTCTGCCCGTTCGGAGAGGTGCAGGGTCCATCGGCTTCCACTCTCATCACACATGAGGCTGTAAGTGGGTTCTGGTGGCAGGAAGGCCAGCTTGGAGGCAATCTTGCTGGGGCACGGTGGACAACAGAACAGGCAGCATAGCTCACTGAAGGATAAGTGATTCATCCTTAAAACACTGTGACAAGAAGAAGAACAATGATTAAAAACGCCTCTTTAAACTGATTAAATGTGGAAAAACAAAATGTGGGTATGAAAACAGGTTATGATCCCCTGCAGAAACATCCTTCCCTCTCTGAACAGTCTAGCAATAAAAATGCTCAACCTCTGTCCAGATTTATGGTAAGATCTGGTTTCAAGTCCCGCAACAAATTATGGATTAAAACGTTACTATAGATTAAAGATTTGTGTGCAAATTAGCATCAAAAGCATTGACATATATGAACCATTTTAATACATTGATTAAAAGCTGGTCTTAAACCAAAACTCTGTTTGATGAATTAATCTCTCACAGTGAGCTGTACATCAATGTTTCTAAGTTGAGTACGAACTGGCTGTTTGCCCAGTTTTTATGTCTCAATGTTGCCTGTACAAGCTTTACCAGTCCTCTTGCAGAAAAGCATGTGACTTACTCCTGTGATCATAAGAAAAGCAATGATGCACACTGGAAATGCCTGGCAGCCATGTCTCCATCCAGCTAAACTATTAAGAACAAAGATGAAAAAGTGCTGAGGCACTATGACTATTTTTAAATATAGATTTACAGATATTTTCACTTCTTTACAAACATTTTCCATTACTTTATTCTGTAGGCTTAAATTGATAGATTAGCAATATTTTAAAAAGGTATTAGTTAATTAAATAAATCAGAGTAGCTAAATTGGTTACCACTCATTTTGAGGGGGTCTTAATTGGACGCACGTGCTCTCAGCTCTACTTAATTGCCTGTTGAAACAGCTCATGTGAACAACTGGCTCCAACCAGTGGTGATTAAGACTCTTTAAAGCTACTTGTGACTATAAGTGCCTCTCACTGGATGTATGATGCTATTTCAGCATCTTGCTGAAGTGGCACTAGAAGCAGCATAGTAAAGCCTACATGGTCCAACATAAACCCGTCGGTAAATCTCTCAGACACAGTCCTGCTGGATGTAGCTATGTATATGTTGAGCAAGATTAGAATGATTTTGAGGAGATATGGCTTCCAATTGAATTAAAAAATAAAGCCAACGTTACCTGAATAGCGAGTTGGGGTTTTGTTTTTCCTTTCTTTTTGTTAATGTTGACAATGTCGCAGTCGTCTGTTATTTTCGCATCAAGCTAACTTATTTTCGACGAAAGGAGAAGATAGTTCAGGCTATCCTCGGCAGCAGATTATCCCGAGTTGGATGTCCTGTTAAATGTTGTATTCCTGTTTCGGAACCGCAGCTCTGAATTGGCTGCTTCCTCCGGGTCCAAACCCTCCTTAACTAATCGCTTCCTCCTTTTCTTCCCCTCGGTTTTCTTAGCATATGGTCCAGAATGATAACAAGATCGATTCATTCACAAGGTTCAAGTGTACACAGCTCTGAGGCCACATGAGTCTATGATCAACAAAATCTAAAAGCTCCTCTGCAAAACCGTGAAAACAGGTTGGAGGTGGTTCGTCCAAGACTTCACAGCGGTATCACTTGGCTCCGACTCATCTCTGCTTCGTTATGGATATTTCACTGAGCCAGAAAGGAGGAAGAGGCGTCGACTGACAGCCCCGTAGGCCAATTGTGAAAGGTTTAACGAAGCCACTCCGCCATTTGTGGAGTGTTTGTGTAAATGTTGGGGAGGTCCTTCTCGATGCCGCAGAGTTGCAGCCTAGCGTTTTCATTGACACTCATTACAGCCAATCAGAGTGTACTACAGAAACAAATGGTCCAATCAGCGTTATAAAAGGCGTTTTCCTTAGACGGTGACGTAATTTACAAGAACAGCATCATGTATAATATAAAATATTTTTATATTTTGAAATGTATATCAACATTAACGTAAACGTGCGCGTTTTAATTTATTAAACAGATTTGCTCAAATCACTTTGTGTTTTGACCTCAGTGACGTTCCCAGAAGTTCTCCTACTACTTCCGGGTTAGGCCTCGTCTCTTCTCTTGCTGGCATGCTTGTTTGGGGCTGTAAAAACTAGAAATTTAAAAAACTAATAAGATGAGCTCTCAGAAAGGAAATACAGCTCGATCGCGAGGCCAAAAACATCAAAATACAACTGCCTTCAAAAACGACAAATACGGAGCTAGCGTACAAGTAAAGGTCAGTGTGTGTTATGTGTGGCTAGCTAGACTACTGGAAATATGATTTTATTAGTGGTAATCATATAATGTAGGTCAAACTTTTAAAGATCAGGGTTTGAGAAGAAAATTTGTTTATTCACCTCTCGTATACAAATATTAAACTTATTTGGATCCAATTAAAAGTGAATTGTGCATAAAGTATATTGTATATTTATGGTATGTATCTGTATTACACACTGCTCTTTCTATTTAATAACTTATGCATGCTTTACTTTTCAAATTGCAGAAAATATTATTTTAATAGACTCAATAACATTCAATGTTTCAAACTTTACATTTCCTAGTATTTCATTGAGCACCCTTTAGGATTGAAAGGACTATTTTTGTTTTTGTGGTTTTATTTAACTTTTTTGAATGTTTGTAGTTTTTAACTTTCTTCAATAATGCCATATGCCAGCTACATAATTTTTCTAACATTTCTTCAATGCTTCTACTTCTTCTTTTCTTTTTTTTTCAACTATAGAAGGCGAGTTCAAAGATCCACGATGGGCTTTGTCAACACTGTAAGGGGGTTCTTGAGTGGAAAGTCAAGTACAGCAAATACAAGCCTCTAACACAGCCCAGAAAGTGGTGAGTAGGACACTTATCTCAGTCAATGATGAATAGTGTAATCACATTTTAAAAGTGTAATGATGTTTTTAAATTCTCTTTAAAGTTTACTGTCATTTTAGGTGCAAGTCTTTTTCTAACTGTTAAACCACTACTTTGTTTTCCCAGAATCTGAGCTGTAGAGTCCAGAATTACATTACTCTAAGTCATTTTACATAACAATAAAAAGTTTTCTCAATAACATACATCATTAAATGTAAGTGCACCCTATTTTGTTCAACGTTTGATTAACACCATGTTCTAAACTTAGATTAAAATGGAATAAATAACACTCGAATGAACAACACATTGCCTGCTGCACCACTTCATTATTTATAAGGCAAAAAACTCATAAATTATATTGTCTCGATACATAAAATCTTTAGAACTGAAAGAAGATGCTTAACATTTTCTCATGAATGGAAGTAGATGTGGTTGCATTGTACAGTGATGCAAAAGCAGCACCTGCTGGTATGGAAACGTTAAACTCACATACACTCTTTGCAGTCTATGCAGTAAAATGTAGTTGTTTCAGAAGTGTTGCATGCTTTCCCCCTACAGTGTGAAGTGCTCTCAAAAGACGGTGAAAGATGCATATCACATAGTCTGTAAGCCTTGTTCACTCCAGCTGGAGATCTGCTGCAAGTGTGGGAAGAAGGAGGACGTCGTTATTCCGTAAGTGGACAAACCTAAATGTTTTGCCCTGATGCTATATCTCCAGTTTTTACAATGTTTATGTGATAAATGATGTAAAGATAATTTTTATTGAAACGGAGAATGCATCTGGATGGCTGTTCCTGTTCTTGTTGTTTTATTGGTACTTTTTAATGTTTTATTGCTACTACTACTACCAAGATGTTAGAGATTTTACTCTTAGAAACCCCGAGATCTAAAGAACAGAATCAGACCAGACAGTTAGTTTAAGTTTTTTTTTTTTTTAATCTAGGTTGAGGTACCCCAGAAAATCTACAATTATACCAATTAATCCTGTAGTTAATGTTAGGGTTGATGCTGTTAATGCAATAAGAAGTTGTCTCTCTTCAGACTTTTATAGTTTATTTTTCTTTTAGTTTAACTTTTATTATTGTTTCTATAGTGTAGCTTTAATTTGACTATATTTTTAGTCGATTTTAATTATTTTTTCTTTTAGCCTGACTTTTTATTTCTTATAGTGTATTTCTACTTTTTCTGTTTTTAGTTTGGTTTTTGTTTTGTTTTACAGTGCAGCTTTAGTTTCTTTGTTTTTTCCATGTTTTCAGTTCCTTTCCAGTATTTCTTTATATTTTCTTTTCTGCGTTGTGTTTTTTCCAATAAGATGTCTATTTTATGTACTATTTATCCAAATAAGGAGTATAAGTTTAAACAGCCTAGAGAAATTTCAGCTAAATACTTCTGAGGTGCTTTTTGTAGGTAAGGATCGCCGCCTTATTCCTACTTTCACTTTTAAGGGTCTCGGAAACGCCGCCGAACCCGATTTGAGGATCGCCGCCTCATTTACTTTTAAGGGTCTCGAAACGCCGTTCGAGCCCGGTTTGAGGATCGCCGCCTCTTTTACTTTTAAGGGTCTCGAAACGCCGTCGAGCCCCGGATTGAGGATCGCCGCCTCTTTTACTTTTATTTTTAAGAGCTCTGTTTACTTTTAAGGGTATCGAAAACGCCGTTCAATCCCTTGATCTGAGGAACGCCGCCTCGATCGTCTTTGAGCCACGGAGCTTTTAATCAGCCGTGCGCTCAGGCAGGAACGCCGTCCGCCTTTTTACTTTCTCTTTTTTGCACCTTTCTCTGTTCTTTCTAAAGCTGTCATTTCTTTAGCTGTAAAACTTTATACTCACACCCGATTTTGTGGTCTGAGTGAGTTCGGTGTCCGGATCCCGTCAATTCCACGCCGACGGATGAAGTAGGCCTCCTCCGATCCCTCGGCGTAGGAGAATTTCGGGATCCTGGTCACGGCGCCAAGATGTTAGAGATTTTACTCTTAGAAACCCCGAGATCTAAAGAACAGAATCAGACCAGACAGTTTAAGTTTTTTGAGCATTGTGGATGAGAGACCACCCGTCTGCTGGTTAGGCATCGGAGTGGAACTCTGCCGGGATCTTTTCTCAGCCCATATTTATTCAGAATACAGGTTGCACAACATCACATGATTGCATTCATGACAAAAAGATAAGAATCTGCTGCTGTTGGTTTATTACTATTCACAGGTAGCTAACTAATAACTTTTTCCGTTGATGTTGCTGATTCAAAACAAAGTTCTGCTGATACCTCACAAGAATGGAATGTCTTTTGATTGTTCAAAACCCTTAGTCCGTGCATCGAAAGCTGATGCTGAAAATTAAAAGGTTACAAGCAGGATACATTTGTAAGCAGACATGAATCATAATAATTAAAAACTCCTTCAGTTGTTTTTTAGTTGCTTTGTTAAAGTTAATTAGTTTTATAGATGGTAATGAATATTGAATGTTTTAACATGTTGTAGGTATGTTTAAAACGGGCCACACGATGAGATTTACCTGTATAAATAAAGGTGGAAGTGAAAATTACTGAAGAACAAATAAATAAATGATACTCAAGTCTGACATCTAGTGGACTAAATGATACATTACAAGTCATCCAGACTGGTCAGTTCATCACCTTTTCTCAGCTCAATTATTTTTTTTATATGCAGGAGGTGGGGGTGTTCACAGTTATGTATGGAGTTTTATGATCCATTGATTTTATTTATTATCTACCTCTGTGAAGGGTAAACTCACACTTGGACAACAAAGAGCAAGAAGAAGAAGAGGAACCAAGAAAGAGAGGTCACAAACGAGGGAAGAAAGACGTGGATGGATTGGACAGTGATGATGATGATTTTGATGATGATGACTTTGCTGGTTCTGAAGAAGACGTGGACAGTGACACAGAACCAAAAGAGACACAAAACAAATCTACAAAGCTCCCAAATATGTCCCTTGTTAATATTAAAGATTAATCATTTTTAAAAATGTTTTAAATACGTCTGTTGTCAAATCACAGAAGGTTTGGATTTAAACTCTGCCACATTCAGTAATCAGATGTAGCTCGTTCATGCAGTGACAGAAAGACGAGTTAAAGTCCAAATCAGGTACATGCAATATGGATTAACTGACTGCAAAAGACTTTCATGTGAGCGTGTAATTCTCAGTGTTCGATTATAATTTAACATTTGTGCAGTGAGTGAAAGCTAAACAACAAAACTAAAAGCAAATCCATCTCCTTGTTTTGAGAAGTTTTGGGTAACAACAGTGTGCCTGATGAAGTTTTACACAGATGACACAGGATGACCTGAATCTGTGCAAAAAAAGGTTTCTTTTCATGCACGCTGTTGTCATCAGAAATGATTCATGATCTGGTTGGTCATGTGGTTTTGATCAAATCAAAGACTGTGTTACATTTTTCCAGTTGTCAGTCAAAGAACGAATGGCCCTTTCACTTATTACTTGATCTGACCTCAGGTCACTCGTGATTAAAAGCGGAAACCCTCAGTCGTCTTAATAAAGTTCACTGGTGATGAAACGTGTCAAAATGTAGCCTCAGCTCTAAATTAGGACATGATGTTGTTGAAAAATAAAGCATTTTATCCAATCATGATACTTATAATCAGCTGGTTATCTGATGCAACATTAAATAGCTCCAAAGAAACAAGTTACTCAGTGTATGATTTTATACTCACCTCATGTGCTCAGATGTCCTCTTTCAAGTCAATATATGGACCATTCAAATATAACATGCCTAATAATGCAGGAACTAATTGATCTTCAATTAAAATTTTAAAAAGTTCATAAATCTGTTTTTTAGGTTTAAAGTAAATTGTATTTATTAAAGGCATTTTGTTTGCATAGTAAAACGTTTTAACCACCTTTTTTTACTTGTTGCACAAACCTTTCATGAACTATAACTGTAAAATAAAAACAACTGCAGCATGTCTGGATTTGCAATGACACTATGTTTAATGCTTTTTATACTAATAACGGTGATTTATTAGGTTTTCTTCATCATTACTGGATTTCTAGTTAATTGTGAACTTTTAAAGTTTGTTTAACAAAGTCGTGTAAAACTGGTTATGTGTGCTCTGCTGGCACACCTAAACGCATTATTCACAATGGAGAGCATCAGGCCAGCTCGCTCACAGTCACACGCATTGGCACGCGCACACACCCTGATCTGATTGGCTGTGGATCGTCTATGCGGTCAGGTGGAGACGCTCCTCCTGTAGGCGGACATCGGAGGATAAAAGTCTCATTTTTATTGGAGCAGGTTAAAGATTTCAGACTGATGTGATGGAAGCGTGTAACAGGTCCGGCTCCGCTGTGGCGTTTGTCTACAGGGGGACGTTTGTCCACTCGACCCCAGAAACAGCGCTCCAGATCCTGGAGGATGCGCTGCTGGGAGTGAGCGCTGAGGGGAAGGTTTGTCCAACTCCTGTCTGATTTATTTGTTTTTATTTTTTAAGTTTAAAAACTATACTTGGTTTTAGTTTGAGTTGTCATTTGGTAGGCTGACTGGTTTTAATTATTTTTCTGTAGTGCAAAAATAAAAACAGCATATTGTCTATAGGGGGACTTTGTTGTTTTAGGTTTTGTTAACTGTTGCTGAGCAACTTTGTTCATTTGCGCCACAAATAAATCCTCAAACTAAAAAAAAAAATAAAGCACAGTGGCATTATCTCAGATAGCAAAGACAATTTAAAACATTTATGAAGAAAAAATGTCTGACTTTTGTGTGAATTAGACGAAATAAAATCATTTTTAGGAAAACAAAATCACACCCAGGTCTATACTTGAATAAACTTGCGAACATATTCATCAAAATGTTTCTCAATTTTACCCCAAGTTGTTTGCCGAGGCCGTATGAAGATAATCTGTAGGATTTAATAATTTGAAGTAAATTTTTAAGAATTTCATTTCCTTGAAAAGCATCACTTTGCTCTTTGACCCCATTGTGCAGGTTAATAAAATAATTTGACGATAGTATTATTGTTGTGTTGCACTGCAGCACACCTTTAATATAAAGTTTACAGTTCATTCAACTATCACTTTCGCTTTAATTTAGGTTTATACCCTGTGTTTCTTGGTCAGTTCCAAGATTTTTCCAGCTATTTTGGCAAATTATATATCAAAACATTGTTGTTCTGGACTTTAAGCTATGTCTATTGGTGATAACCTACTATACCGGTATATATAATACTTTTAAAAATATTCAGCTTTTTGTGAAATGTTAAGGCCATTAGAAATGTAAAATCCTACTATTGTGACTTTGTAATCTTCAAATACTTAAATCAACTTGTACTTAATTCAATTTTTTTTTTTTAAAGTCACAAGACTTTCAGCTATTACTGTATGATTTGGCTTTTTGATATATTTTACCATTTTTGTAAAATTTCAATTAAAGTTTTATAAAATGTAAGAAAAATTCAATTTTGCTTCCATCCTGATGATGTTAATTCAGAGGGCTTTGACATTTATTGAAAACCTTTGTTAACACATTCTTACTATACTGCCACCCTAGAGTATAGTACTATTACAAATCATAGTGATTTGTGTCCTCTTTTGGGGAATACCATAGTCTTTTGGCTGCTTCATCCCTTCTTTCTGTCTCTTAAACCCTTCATTTGACATTTTTACCTTCATTTTACCCCATTTTCATTCGTTTTACCTCTTTGCCTTTCTTTTCTTCTCTTCAACCATCTTTTTGCCTCTTTGTTTTCACCTCTTCATTCTTTCTTTTTGCCTCTTCAACTCAGCTGCAGTGACTGAGCAGATTCTGTTTGGTCTTTTAACTGGTTGCCTCCATGATCAGTTCACTAACATTCACAACAGTCTAACATTGGTATTAGACAGTTGCTGAAAAAGTAAACATTATGAACTTACTATACTACCAATACCATGTTGCTAATGACGGCATTATGCTGTTAACAATAGCATGATGCTATCTATAGCAACTTGCTAGTTTTAATTTTATGTTTTAATTTTAATGCTAATGTTACCATTAGCATGTTAGCATTAGGTATGCCAATGGAGCATTGAACATGCAAATGACAGCACTAAAGTTAGACTGTATGTTAGCACGCTGACGCTAAAAGAGTAAGGGGGAAGTTAGTTGTGGCCACACACGTAGGTACATTTGTTCTCTGCATTTGACTCATCCCAGAGTAGCAGAGGGTAGCCATGTTTCATGGGGCAGACTGGGGTTCAGTATCTTGCTGAAGAAAACTTCGACACATGGCTTGGGCCTGGCATTGAACCCTGGTCTTCCTATCAATGGGAAACCACTCTTCCCCTGATCCACAGTGGCCCATAAAATCCAATTTTTCAAAGGTGTTTAAAGGTTTCTGCCATTCTGTTTTGAGATTTTAAGGGAAGCTTCCGTTTTGAACCTTTTGAGAGGTTTTGGGTGTAATGCTTTAAACTGGTTGTTACCTCTATAAGGTCTTTCTGCCTCAGAACTACCTATTATTAAACTGACTTCTGATTTTGACCAGGGTTTAGCTGTTAGTTAATTGTTAAGATTTCATTTAACGGTAAAACTTTCAGTTGAGCTTTGCTTCAGCATTTTCAGAAATTTTCAGGTAGTCACTGTGTTTTAATTGTTTTTTTCTGCTTGAACTTCAAATTTTCAAATACATTCAACTAATAAGGCAGTTTAGCTCGGTTTCAGTTCATCAGTTTTCAGTGATTTCATTCAGCTCTCAGTATATGTAATGTTCTAATTACTTGTTATCCTGTTAACTCATCAGATTGCTTTTATTGGGGAAGGAAAAGAGTTACAGAACCTGTCTCAGAGCTTTGGGTTCAGCCCTTCTGATGTCTTGCAGCTGGAACAACAGTGAGTCATGGATTATTATTACACACCAGACTGGATAAGTCACAGATCAACATGTCTGATCCACTGAAACAAAGTCATAACTGAATAAAATGTAAAATGACTGTACTGCAGTGAGTTCTTCATGCCTGGAATGGTAGACACACACATCCACGCATCCCAGTACAGCTACGCCGGCACAGCCCTGGACCTGCCTTTGCTGCAGTGGCTCAACACCTACACCTTCCCTGTGGAGTCACGCTTTAAGGACTTACAGTTTGCCAGTAACATCTACACTCAAGTAGTAGTGAGTTTTTCCAAACATCTTAGAACAATTTTCAATTGCTTTGTGAAATTGTGCTTATTTAAAATGCATGATTTGTATTCCAGGTTTACATTTTTGCAAACAAGGTCGTCATTAGTCAAGTTTTTGCGACCCTTACCGAGATTATTTAGTGACTTTAACACAGAAAATGTTTAAATGAGATGCTGATCCTGTAATGTCATTTTGTTTTTGACAGAAAAGAACTTTAAGAAATGGAACAACCACAGCGTCTTACTTTGCTACAATACACACGGATTCTTCTCTTCTGCTGGGGAGGATTGCACGTGAGACGTCTACACACACACACACACACACACACACACACACACACACACACACACACACACACACACACAAGACAGATTCATGTTTACAATATAACTTTTTCTCTACAGCTTCCTTATCTAGTTAAATATATATTTTTTTTTTCTCTTAAAATCAACTTGTTTTTTGTATATTTGGTGGTCTCACCTGTGATTTCCACATGTGTAGTCCCTGTGGTTTTCTGTTAAGGTTCATTTTGCAGAACGTTTAAATGTCACAAAACAAAGTAAAAGTTTCCTCTCTTTAATGACACACTGCATACATTTCTATTGGCCTTTTCTGGCATTTTTCAGATCAACAGATAAAAATGTGATCATCACATGGTTAATTTGACCATGAAGTGGAGCACATCAGATTAATCACCAATATTTAAACTTTTATATTTTTTTACCAACACTTCTGTACTCAGCAGAAGCGTGTTTTAAAGCAGGACAGTCATTTACCTTTATGCCTCGTTCTTATCGTTTCACCGTCACGTTGCATAATGCTGATCGCAGGCTCACATAAATGAGTAACGATAAAAACATGGAACTGAACACTGTGGCGGCTTTTTATGTAATCATGGTCATTGAACCCTCAACTTTGTACTGCTCTGACCACAAGGACCCTCTTGTTAGACGTAAGCATTTGTTTGAGGACATATATGTGCATAATGCAACGTGCTTTGCTGGAAGAGTTGTGTAAATCAGTTTAATTTACAGTTTTCTGCTCTAAACACACACACACACACACACACACACACACACACACACACACACACACACACACACACACACACACACACACACACACACACACACGCACATTACCCAACCTGCTGATCATTCATCATTACTTACTAAGCAGCTTTTATTATCATTCTTAACAGGAAAACACTCTGTGGAACAGATTTATGTTATTTTTAGCATTTTAATACAGGCCAAAAAGCATTGAGGAACATGTCAATGGACTGCAGTGGTTTCAGTTCTGTTCCTGTTATAAATAACAACAATATTTATTAAAAGGTCTTTTTTTTGTTGGTTGAATTAAGACCAAAAAAAGACTAAAAGGCGTCATTTGTTAACATAGATTCATTTAGGTCTGAAATTTTCTTGTCATTTTCAATTCAGTTGCTTTTATTTCACTTCGCCTCCAGAGTCCTAGTATTATGTTCATTAAAGCGATCCTGACTTATCAGGTGTGAGATGGATGACTGTTTTGATTTGTGGCGCGGACTAACCCTAAACACACCTACCTGGCTGTCAGATTGACAGATTTTGATAAATGGATGAAGAAAAGAGGCGCAATTTATTAGATACACACAAAAAAGGAGAGTTTATTTGCAGGTGTGTCAAAATGATGATGATGGCAAGATAAAACATGGCTGGGATCATTTTTATTATGTTACAGAGAATTAATGCATTGAAAAAGTGATTGGCTGCTGTGATCTCATTACAGAATTTTATTTATTTTTACTGAGATCTTCTGTTGAATCAAGAATATTTGAGATTTTCTTTTCCATCATGGTCTATAGGTCTTCTATCAAGGTTTTGACTTCATTCTTTGTTCCTTGTTTTCATGACCTTATGTGCTTCAGACCTATTGGTCTTGCTTTCTGCTCACAGATCACACTTGCCTCGTGTTTGCTTCTGTTCCCGACAAATTTAGTTCCAGTTTTTTCCTCTCTCCTTGACAAATCCTTGTTGCCATCTCTGTCTCAGTTGTGTAGTCTTTATTGTTTCTTTTTGCTTCTCCTCACTCTGACTTCTTGGAGCTGACATCAGCAGCACTCTGTGTTTAGTGTTTATTTCCCACATGTGAACTTTCATTTGCTTCCTTTAAACATTTCACTATAATATTTCCTCATTTTGTTTGGAAATTTGCATACAGTTATCTGATATTTTTAGAACTAAATGATGCTGCTTTTGAACTGTTTCAAATGCAAAAAAAAAAAACAATAGAAATCCAAAATGAGCTTCTCAAAATATTATGACAAGAAATGCTGCAGTAAACATGTAATTTTGGCATTACAACATGTAAATTTCATCTAGCAGATTCCAAAAATATCTCCTAAAGATCCTCAGACTGATCATTAAATGTGTTACAAGAGAATATCTGTGTATTCATGCTGACATTAACCACACAGGGTTTGACTCGTTTATTAGATAAAAGCAAAATACCTGACCAGACTACTATGTAATAAAATGGTATGTTTAGTTAGCATTCATTCCTGTTATTGATATTTTCCATCATGTTTTTCAGATGACTTTGGACAGCGTGCGTTAGTGGGGAAGGTGTGTATGGACAGGAACAGCTCAGTCAAACATTATAAAGAAACCTCTCAGGAGTCTCAGGATGAAACCTATCGGTGGGTATCACTTTCAATATTACAACACTTTTAGAAGGTTAGTAAACTCTGGGAATGGTCAGCTTTTTCATATTTATTAACAAGCTAAATTTTAATCTAGCAACATTTGCATTTTAATGTTTTATTATACAGAAAATACTGCAAAAATGTGTGTTTTGTGGAAATAAGGGGAAAACTGTGGCACTTTTTTTGGTAAAATTACATTTCTTTGAGATTTTTTCATCATTTATTCAGATACAATTATGTGTTGAAAAATATTTAGGTGTTTATTTAGGTGGTACCTAATGGAGCAGATTCTGAGTCATGTTAGGACAATCTTGAATAGGATGCAACTTGTTTTTCTTGTTTTTTGAAGATGCTCTAAAAGTTTTTGTCAGCTTCTGGCTTATAAGTGCTGGTTTATATGATTTATACTTATGGTGTTTCCCTGTTAAAATCATTTTTGATGGGATTCATGGCTCTTTGAAGGGAGCCGTTCATTTGGGAGCTGTTCACTTCAAAGAGCCGTTCAAAAAACTGGCTTTTTTGCAATATTTTGAAAGAGAAACGTCACGTGGAACTACGTTTGAGGACACTCTTTGTTGCGACACCTACCTGTGTTGCTAATTAGCTTCCCCAGTAGAACTGATGGGTTAATGTTGCTATGCTAAATAAAGCCTCCTCAAACATCACAGTTAATACAAAACATGAACGGTTCTTTACAAGGACTCGGTTCTCCTCGTTCAAAGTGAAGAGCCGTTCTCATGGTTTCGACTCGTTCATGAACGTCACATCGCTAAAAATCATAGCAGATGATGAGTTTTCTATGTGGACTATGAATATTTTCCCCATTCCTATGTAGGTTTTCTCTTTCTGTGTGTATTTGAGGTTTCTCCTACAATCAACAAACATGAATTGGACATTTTAAACTGACCACAGGTCTATGTGTGCCCCTGCAAGGTTGTTTCTTTTTGTCATCCTTCAATCCCACCTATCCAGGATATATGCAGGCTTTCCTTCAGTGATGTAAAAACACATGTTTAGAGATGATATATTCCCTAATGGACCTCTTTGTGGCCTAATTACAATTTTGGTTGCTTTTTTAATATTAAGTTATTATATTTATTATTGATGCAAAAGCAACCTTCAGATTGATGTTTTAGTTTAGTTGCATGTAATCGTGGCTTCATTAAACTAATGCAAAATCTATGTTTTCTTTCCCAATAGGTTCATCAAAGAACTCTTGAACAAAAATGTAAGAAAGTGTGATGAAATTACGAGTGAAATCAAACAAAAACATAAGAGTAAAATGGTCAGAAATGTTTGTTTTCCTCTGTTTTTGTTTATACTTGGGGTGTTTTTTGTGACAGTACCCTCTAGTGAAGCCAGTGGTAACTCCACGATTCGCTCCGTCGTGCTCTGAGGTTTTGCTTGCTCAGTTGGGAGCGATAGCTAAAAATAACAACCTGCACATTCAGGTGAGCTCGCTGTCCAACCTAAAATACCGGTACATGTTGATCTTTCAGATATTACAGAGAGCATAAGTTGAATTCATTTCCCCAGAGTTTATGTGTTTTTTTTTTTATTATAATTAGAGTCACATCAGTGAAAATACTGAGGAAGTGAAGCTTGTGAAGGAGCTATTTCCGGACTCAGAGTCTTACACAGATGTTTATCACAAGTGCAATCTCCTCACTGACAAGGTGAGGACACATTCTCAGTGTTTTTGCTAAAAAATGCGAGTGACAACACCAAATCAGACAGATATTCATAAAGCTCATGATGTGAATGACTCACAGACAGTGATGGCCCACGGCTGCCACCTCAGTGATAAAGAGCTGGATCTGTTCAGGGAAACAGGAGCATCTTTGTCCCACTGTCCCAATTCCAACTTATCGTAAGTTTTTACTCAGAACTGTAACCAAGTTCAATGAAACGAGTTTAGTAAAGGTTTGGAGACTGTTCTTCGTGTTCACCCAGGCTGTGCAGTGGAGTGTTAAACGTCCGTAATGTCTTGAATCACAAAGTGAAATGTGGGCTGGGTACAGGTGAGTATCAAAGTACTAGATGGTCATTAAAAGTAGAAAATATCTACATTTTTTAAGGTTGTTTTGCTCTGACATTGGTAAAAAGTGTGCCTGGGTGTTTGTTCAGATGTGGCAGGGGGCTACTCGTCTTCTATGCTCGATGCTGTAAGAAAAGCTCTGGATGTGTCCAAAGTCCTGACGATCCAGAACCCAGAACACAACACGCTAACCTTCGAGGAGGTGTTCAGACTGGCCACACTGGGAGGCAGCCAAGGTGAGACACAAAAACCAGCTGAGGCCTTGTTGTCCTGGATTTCTGACCTTTTAAAAACCTTTATTATGGCTTTAGACACAAACAGTATATCTGATCGGATCCATTAGGAGGATCACAACAGTTTTTAATCGTGTTGTTTCTGTTTGTAGCCTTGTCTCTAGATGACAAAACAGGAAATTTTGAAGTGGGAAAAGATTTTGATGCTTTAAGGGTTAATGTGGCTGCTCCAGGTGGACCTATAGACCTGATCCAGCCTGATGGACCTAAGGTAATGAGGCGCTGTCTTTATTAAACACAGGCCAATTTTAAAACATTAAATGTAGTGGTAAATTCATTTAGTATCATTTAAATTTCAGATTCTTTTGGAAAAGTTCTTGAATCTGGGTGAGTGTCTGTTTTCTTTTTTAATTTTTTACTTTTTGCTCTTATCCAGACAATTCTTTCCTTGTTTCAACCATGTTATTTCCACAGGTGATGATCGGAACATAGTGGAGGTGTTTGTAGCTGGGAGGAAAGTGGTGCCATTCACTGATCTGAGAACAGACTGAACTGATCAGTTCAACCCTCCTACTATCGTCTCATCAATAACAAGCAAAGAAACATGGAACTATATGAACAAACTTTGACAAATTAGAAGAAGAAGAAACATTTTTGATCTTGAATTTGGAAGAAAAGATGCACTTTAGTGCAGGTAAAACAAGACAGAGCTCAGGCTGGTGGGACATTTAATCAGGATAAAAGGGACTCACTCAATGCTGTGAATGTTGCACTTTTTAAATTAATTGTAGTGATTAACTAGATGGTTGCCATTATTGCCCTCTATTTATACCCCGATCTTTTGCTAATAAATAAGTCTCCTTTGAATCTTTTTGTTTACTTACTCATCTGACTTTTCTACAAATTCATGTCTCAGTGACCTTTGTTTAAAACCAATTACCGGTAGTTAGAATCAAACGCATGTTTAAATGCTGCTAATATCTCTAAGTTGTAGTAACATGTTGTTCAGTGAACTCAGAAAACAAGCTGTAGGGGTTTGATGATGATGATGATGTCATTTTCATGCTTCGTTGAAACTGAAATAGAGGTTTAATCAGAATTAGTTATTGTATTCACTGTACACTCCATCCAAATATTAGAAACACACACACACACACACACACACACACACATAAATATGTCAAAGATTTAAAGCAGCAGAGATCGTATTTTATAATATTTCTCAACTTCAGTGTTCTTCATTTTTACAGTTTTTTTTATTGATTTGTACAGTACAGTCATACAGACTGTACTGTAGTGAATTTTTATTACATGCATTTGTAGAGGACTTGTTTAAATAATCCCATAATTCTCATCTCATGGAGAAGTGAGTTTGTTGCATTAAAAGCCACTTTGAGAAAATGATTTGTTTGAAAAATTGTTTCATTGACTAAAGATAACCTCAGGGTGTTATATATACCCTATACGTGTGTATTTGTTTTCCTGTTGTCAGAAGATCATGAAAAACGTGGACTCAGAATATGCACTTTCTTGTTAGCTTTATTTAAAACAAGTTCACTTTTTATTGAATTTATTACTATTTAATCACATCAATTTTGTTGACATTTTTTATGCTGAAAAGTCAGAATGTGCACATTATTTGATCAGTTACATAATAAAAAATATATGTTTAGATTTCTTAAGATAATCAACTATTATTTATTAACACGAGCTTTGAATCAATGCCAACACATGCATGGATAAATGATGTAAACCATTCCACCACAATTATTTTTAAAGCACAGTTCTTTGGGCCAGATGGGTCAAATGATGAGGCAGCAAATCCACCAGACAGAAATATTTTCTGCTCTAGATTTATTATTCCACCACTGAAATGAGCCAAGTGAAGTTCAGCTGGTGACACATGTTGATACATCAGAAACAAGCAGCGATTCATTTTGATTTGAATATTTTTTTATGTATGAATGCAATATATTGGTGATGGTGAAATTGTACAAATATGTCCAGAAATACACAGCAGGTAGACTGTTTCAGGATCTCTACCTCTAAAAGTGGTGTGAAATTGTTTGCATCTGAGCAGAGATTATTACACATTTCATTTCTGAAACACCTAAAGATGGTCATATTAGTTGGGCATATGCTTTTAATGTGAGTTAATTTCTGGGCTGTTTAATTAATTTCTTAGTTTTAAATAGTACCTTGTGTGTTTTAAATACATAATTGTCCTCAGGATTTTACCTTAAACATCATTGACACTAATGGAGTAGTTTGTCCCTTAATACAGTCTTACAGGAAAAATATAACTGCCTGTGAATTTTTTTATTTAAAAAAACACATTAAAACAGTCGTTATTTGTGTTTAATTTAAAACTGAGACGTGGGTGAGGAAAAAATGCTCTGTTTATTCTTATTGTCCGCAAACCTAAAGAAAAGTGCTCCTGACAGACCAACCTCTGGGATTTTAAAACTCTCGTATTAACCCGGAAGTCCAGTTGGAGGCTACGCTACATTTGTTAGCAAAACAACGCTTTCATTTTCGCTTCTTCTTTCTTCTCTCCAGACCAAAAGAGCTGTAAGATGTTTTTGTGTCTCAGTCGTCTTTTTAAATAAAATAAAAGATTCTAGTAAAAATTAAATTTGAATGATTAAATGTTTATGGTTATGGTTTAGCGTTTATTAAAAGTGTTAGTATTCTTCTATTTGCCTTTTCCCCAGACGTGTTAAAAGTTCTAAATTAGTACCCAAGTAAAAGTGCAGTTACTCTGGTGAAATTTTACACAAGTACAAAAGAAGTTTTAAGAGCAAAAATAAGTTCAAGTAAAAGTAAAAAGTAACATTAAACAATTACTATGAATAAAAGTTATTTTGATACATTTTGGACAGAAGCAGGCTGGTCTCTCCATTGCAGGTAAAGATGGAAACATTTTCTCCAACTAGCTGTCCTAAATCAGAGCAGTTTTTTAAATTTCTTTCAATATTTCGATTAGAGTTCATTATTTGTAGCTGTGGATGGACGGACGGACGGATGGATAGGACTTTATTAATCCCCAGCAGGGGAAATTCCCAAGTTACATCAGCACAAGCTAGCATTTAGAAGAAATAAAAACAAGTTGAAATACAGTGATTTTAAAGATTTAAATTAAAAAACGG
This sequence comes from Callopanchax toddi, assembly GCA_006937965.1. Lineage (NCBI taxonomy): Eukaryota > Metazoa > Chordata > Actinopteri > Cyprinodontiformes > Nothobranchiidae > Callopanchax > Callopanchax toddi. The sequence continues at coordinate 3,189,902 of SSNR01000009.1, read as the reverse complement.
TAGAAACAATTTATGTTTTGTGTTGATAGATAGATAGATAGATAGATAGATAGATAGATAGATAGATAGATAGATAGATAGATAGATAGATAGATAGAAGCTGTTTCTTTTTAAATGTTTAGTTAAATGAAGTTTACTTTTAGTATTAAACATGTGACTTTAAAAGAGGGGGCCTTTTCAGCTTTGATAAGTAGTCATTTTAGTGGGACTTCATTTACCAGCATAAACTCTAAGAAACTGCTTTAGACTAAACAGCTGTCACAGAGTCATCTGATGTATGATTTCAATCAGAGTTTTGGCCTAAACAGACTAAAGATACTTTTTGAAAATCTATTTAAAATCAGATTATTCTGATGTATCCTCAAAATTGATGTTAGGGATCATTTTCAGCACAATAGAATTTTAAAACGGGACCAGGTTCTGTATGCTGATTGTGTCTGATGTTTTTAGATGTTTGGGTCAAAGGGTATTTATGCTATCTGTAGCATTTCACTGTTAGTTTTAATGTTAGCAGCTAATCATCAGAGCTAACCAGTACTAGCAGTGTGGCCAATTTTAACACAGCCTTTACCAAACTACGAAAACTTTGTCCTAAAGTAAAAACCAAGAGTCCATGCATTTATTCACCTTACCTCCACCTGCTGAGCAGTTTAATCTCAACAGAAGTGAGACAGTGTTGCTGTCAGTCTGCCTCAGATGAAAGCCTCCATGTTGAGATTACACCATATATTGCCGAATCAGCAGGTCCACTCCATTAAAATGCCAGCAGATGATGCAAAGCGCTGAGTAGGAGGAGTTTGTACATGATTTCTATTGTTCCTTCTGCTCATCATCACTTCTATCCAGGTCACACTGAGAGACAGACTCAGTCAAAAAAGTCCTTGCATGCTGTTTAATTGGTCAAAAGAAAAACTGAAAAAGTAACCATTGGTATAATGTCTCAAAAGATGTTTTGTGGTTTTTCCACCAGATCCAGCTTCCTCCAGCTCTGAAACCAGTGAAGTCCCATCATGGCTATGTTTCAAGCTCTGGCGAGAATAAGGTTTCAGCTCCATCAGAGGTATCTAAGAGACCGGAAGGGGGCCTTCATGAGGACACAGGATGAATACCCTGTCCCTTCACTAAGACGTCTGTGTCTGTTAAACATCGCTGATAACATGAAGGAAGTGCGAGTGAAAGACTACGCTGACAACTACGTTGATCAGTACAGATTCAGATACATCATGGGGCCTTTCAACGTGCTGCGTGAGTGTGTGAGGGTTTAATTACCAGATTAATACATTATAACGAACCTGTCTGCTCCCACTTTGAGTCAGCTAAATGGTGCAGCAGTGTTCAAGAGTAATCATGACTACAGTTTAAACCAGTCATCACCTTTTGTTGCTACTATCAAAAAGTATTTTTACACCAATATCCACCAAAATTCTGTCTGCAGCTGGTGATCTCATAGAAGAGCTGATGTCATTACTGTGCAGCAGAAACCAGCTGTCTGCAGCGACCCTCCACCTCCTGCTGGTCCCCCAGCTCCGAGGCCTGTCTCTGGAGACGTGTCCTGGGTTAGTGACCCCGGCACTCTGTGCTATTATTGCTGCTCGTTGCCAGGTAACAAGAGAAATATCCATCTTTAGTTTCCACCTAAATGTTTTGTGTTCATTAGAAAGGTGAACTTGTTGTTTTGTTTCTCAGGGTTTGTGTAGTCTAGACCTCTCTGGAGCCCAGCAACTCCCTTCAAAGGTTCTGTGTGAAACCATCCACAGTCTGCCTGCTCTTCGCTCACTCTCCCTGGCTGGTGTGCCTTGTGACAGGAATGTAATCCAGACAGTCGTTCACTGCTGCCGTTCATTGAAGCATCTTGATGTATCACGCTGTCATTCCCTTTCCCCAGCTGCACTGCTTCCTCTTGGAGGTGTCTGTCCATCCTCTTCCTCGCCGTCTCAGTCTTTGATTTCCTCCTCTGTTGTCCCCTCCTCTCTTTCAACAAATCCATGTCCTCTCCCACTCAACAGCCTGTCAGCTCTGGATATAGGGTTTGGGGAACAGCGGGAAGACTGTGTAATAGCAACAGCCTATCTCCTCCTGTCCCTGCCTTGTCTAGAAAGAGTTGCTGTAGAGGGCCTCTCACAGGCCTGCTATTTGATTGAGCATGAAGAGTTCAGCCGGGCAGATAAGTTCGCTGACAGGGAGGGAGTTCCCAGGCTGGAAGAGGTGTGGAGGGAGAGGATGCACGGGCAAGACAGAGAGAGATGGAAAAGACTGAGAGTGGGCAACGTGCAGTTAGAGGTGAAGCACCAACACACCGTCCTGAAGAAACACAGATTGAAAAATAGGTGTTATCAGAGTCAGGCCTCTTCTTTCAACAAGCATCTCTAGAGTCACCTGTTACAGGATGGATTAGGACTTTAGATAACACAAATATTTGAAGTTTCTCCAACAAGCACAACTAAATGAAGCCTGTCTTGTCCTGGATGTCCCTGAAGATGGCGTTCAAGTGTCTCTTGATTGGTTCTTTTGTACTAGAGAATTTCTCCCTGGTCCCGTGTCCTCTGAACTGTTATGTACAGGATGCACTGAGCAGTGTGAATTTACATTTCCTGCATGTGCCTCCACTGCCTCCTGGACAGGTGGAGCATGTCGACCTGCTGAGAACAGGCGTAGAGATGAAAACAGTGAAAATCTTAATTCAACAAAGCAGAACACTGAAGTACTTATGTGACTGCTGGCAGATCAGACATGTTGAGTGGTCAGACTTGTCTGGTTGTAGTAGAGAGAGGGCAGGCTTCTTAAAGAGGAGCCACTTACGGAGGGTTGACAGTGTTTTGTATTGTATACATTTTAAAATGCATTTTTTACACAGACAGTTTCATTACAATCACATTTTTTTAAACCACAGCTCTATATTTTGTTTTTGTAACAGAATCTAGCATGTTTTTTTAATATCTGTTTTATATTGACATGCTGGACTTTTTGGTCAACACATTTTTCTTATTGTAGCTGGTAGTTTGTCCTACTTGAGTTATTATCTATTCGCACAGGATACAACCCCACCTACTTCCTGATTTTATTTGTTAAACTATTTTAAAATGTGTTCAAGGCAAAAGTTATAAAAGGGGAGGAGGAGTTAATACAAAGAAAGCAACAATAATATATTTATAAATGACACAAAATCAAAACAAAAATAATAAGAAAATGAACAAAACATAGCAGGGCCTTAGATTTTATACCTCAAGCAAATATAAACATTTTAAGAAACATCCCTTTTTAAACAAGAAGAAATATAATATTTATATTGATCTTGAATGCTATAAACATTGAGACACTTTAACATCTGATTATTAAGACATTATTACACACATGTTCAGTGTCGTTGTTTCACATAAACAATCCAAACATTATTTAAAGTATTACAAAGTGAGATTTTAAACATGTAAATGAATATTTTTGGTTTTATTTCTTCAGAAACATTTATTGTTCACTTTTTATTGACATTAGAAGCTGTGGGTTTGTTTTGTTTTATGTTGAGTGATTTGGGATTGGTTGTGGCTGGTTTACCTGTAGAGGTTTGGTGTTTCAGTCCTCTCTTGGCCTGGCTTCCTAGTAGTGATTGTGGTCTGTTTTATACCCTGTATAAGGTTTTCTAAAGGAATGTGTGTTGTGTTGTGTTGTGTGTGAACCTTTTTTTGGCTGTGGGAGTGGTGAGGACCCAGTCTCAGTGCCGCTACCTCTCATAGCCATATCCATCATTCTCGACACTCTGATGTTTGTTTGTATTTGGTCTCAAGTCAGTTTTCATTATTTTATATTCGAGACATCATTTAATACTGTGGACATTTTGTTTTATTTTTGTTTTAATAAATTTTGTAATCCTAAGGAATCTCCTTTGTCTCATCCCATTATTCTTATAGGGATTGTTTTACAAAAGATTGTGATTCTAATTGTTTCCTGTAGAAAAAATAATAATCATCAGAGGTTGTAAACAAAGCCTTTCCACTAGCTGCCACATCTGAAAACCGAAAGTTAAATTTGTGTTAGCAACACTGTGATATTGTTTCTTTTTGATATCCATAAATATTCCAATATAAAACTGTATTATATTTACTTTTCATTTAAAAAAAACAACCATATTGTACACATAATGATATTTTTATAATTGAATTTTAATGATTTACAAAAAGATTTACAAAGACGCCTTTCTGGCACATCAAAGGTAAAGCATATTAGACTGGATGAACTAACTTTAGCATATGAATCAAAATACCAATATGCTGTTGGCAGGATTAGTATATACTGTTTGTCCACAATAATAAAACATCTAGTGAAGGAACTAATGACTTTTAGTACTCTGTCAGAAATAGAAACCTGTCAAAGGAAATGCATAAACAAGTTATATATAGTTTATAAATGAATAATGATATAGTGGATTATTTTTCATTAAAGTGACAGACGTGGGCCTGAGATAACGGTTTTTAAAATACTAATCAAACTGGTTTATTAGTGATTCAATGTAATATCTTAATATTTAGATGTGTTACAGGCCTGACACATATTCAAAGAGAATCAGATGCTGCCTTTAGTTGCTCTTTTGCAAACAAGAGACGTGTTACAGTGGGTGCATTTAAAGTGATTTTATAAATATCTAAAAATAAACACACAGGTAACTATTTAAAACCGCTCGCGAACATTGAACCATGGATCATAAATATTTTAGACTTTGAACAACACTCATTACCTGTTTTATCCCTACACACGGTCTTACAGGACAACATTACCGCTTCGGCTTTTCATTTATTTCGTTAAACATAATTTTGAAGAACTCTTTGTTTGTGCTTAATATAGACCTGAGTCCCAGGACAGAAAATAATGAATTACTAAGATTTTTTCGCAATGGATTCTCAGAAGAAGTGTTCCTGAAAGACGGAGTTCAGGGATTGTTTACATTCCTCTCAGATAACCCGGAAGTCACGTAGGGGCGGATTGCAGTTTGTTAGCCAAACGTTACACTTTTATATATCTCCTTCATTCTTTCTACTGAACAATAAATTACCAAAGCTGAACGATGCTATCGGTATGTGTCTTTAGATAATATCATATTTATTATTTTAATCTATATCGCTTTTAGCGACTATACAAATAGCCAAAAGTAAACTTTTTGAGCCTTTACATTGCAAGTCAAATTATTTCAATATGAAAGATGTTTCTGTTATATTTTACCTTTTAATGATGTGTGTATTCTTGCATTTGACTTTCTCTATGTACAAGTGAAACAAAGTGTCCAGTGTGTTTTTTTTAACTTTATGCAAAACATACCCGGTAATTTTATTAAAACAATAAAACGTTTTTGTTGATATTTTGGAGTAGTTGAACATAAACATGAACATAAAAGAGGGGAAAAAACTGTCAAAGAAAAATGAAATAATCATCATGTCATGACTTCTTATGTTTTGAAGTTTTCCACCAGATCCAGCTTCCTCTTCAGCTCTGAAACCAGTCAAGTCCCATCATGGCCATGATTCAAGCTCTGGCGAGAATAAGGTATCAGCTCCGGCAGAGGTTTCTGAGAGAACGGAAGGAGACCTTCAAGATGACAGAGGATGATTCCTGTGTCCCTTCACTAAGACGCCTGTGTCTGTTAAACATCGCTGATAACATGAAGGAAGTGTGGGTGAAAGACTACGCTGACAACTACGTTGATCAGTACAGATTCAGATACATCATGGGGCCTTTCAACGTGCTGCGTGAGTGTGTGAGGGTTTAATTACCAGATTAATACATTATAACGAACCTGTCTGCTCCCACTTTGAGTCAGCTAAATGGTGCAGCAGTGTTCAAGAGTAATCATGACTACAGTTTAAACCAGTCATCACCTTTTGTTGATACCATCAAAAAGTCTTTATACATGCACAAATTTTCACTGTGTCACTAAATTTCTTCTGCAGCTGGTGATCTCGTAGAGGAGCTGTTGTTGTTGCTTTGCAGCAGAAAACAACTGTTTCGAGCGGCCCTCCACCTCCTGCTGGTCCCCCAGCTCCGAGGCCTGTCTCTGGAGACATGTCCTGTGTTGGTGACCCCGGCACTCTGTGCTATTATTGCTGCTCGTTGCCAGGTAACAAGAGAAATATCCATCTTTAGTTTTCCTCCTAAATGTTTTGTGTTCATTAGAAAGGTGAACTTGTTGTTTTGTTTCTCAGGGTTTGTGTAGTCTAGACCTCTCTGGAGCCCAGAAGCTCCCTTCTAAGGTTCTGTGTGAAACCATCCACAGTCTGCCTGCTCTTCGCTCACTCTCCCTTGCTGGTGTGCCTTGTGACAGGAATGTAATCCAGACAGTCGTTCACTGCTGCCGTTCGTTGAAACATCTTGATGTATCACGGTGTTATTCCATTTCCCCAGCTGCACTGCTTCCTCTTGGAGGTGTCTTTCCATCCTCTTCCTCGCCGTCTCAGTCTTTGATTTCCTCCTCTGTTGTCCCCTCCTCTCTTTCTCCAACTCCATATCCTCTCCCCCTCAACAGCCTGTTGGCTCTGTATATAGGGTTAGGAGCACAGCGGGAAGACTGTGTAATAGCAACAGCCTATCTCCTCCTGTCCCTGCCTTGTCTAGAAAGAGTTGCTGTAGAGGGCCTCTCACAAGCCTGCTATCTGATTGAGCATGAAGAGTTCAGCCGGGCAGATAAGTTCGCTGACAGGGAGGGAGTTCCCAGGCTGGAAGAAGTGTGGAGGAAGAGGATGCACGGGCAAGACAGAGATCGAGACATAGCATCAGGTGTACAGGAAGATGAAATTGAAGAAAAAGAGAGCATGTACTTGAAGGAAGATGAAAGTGAAAGTGACAAATTTAGTGATAAAGAATCATCCAACTGTCCTAACCAAACAGATGAAAAAAGGGAGGGTTTGTCACAGTCGGGTCTGGTTCTGCATCTGAAGGATGTTCAAGAGGTCACTTCTGATTCTCTGGACAGCTTAGTCCACTTATGTCCAGGGATTAGGTCCTTAACTATGAACATCGACGGAAAAGAACATAGTGGGAGAGGACAGGTGACTCTGTTGGACCTCCAGACCTGGGCAGGCCAGCTGCAATCTCTTTCATTTCACTATCTCGGCCCTCTAGCAGATTTCCTCCTCCCTTTGCAAGCTGTAGGCTCCTCCCTCATTACTCTTACTTTGGAGGGGGTGAGAACTAGCCCCCACACTCCACTTCTGGAGGTCATTAAGGCCTGTCCCAGACTTCGAGACCTGCACATCTCTGCTGAGCCTCCTGTTATGCCGCAGGATGAAGATGAGGACGATCAGCAGGATGATGAGGATCTCCCACAGCTGCCAAACCTCTGCTCTCTCAAGCTCAGGTACTTTTAGGAACACTTCTGAGTTTGTTGATTAGTTACCTTTAGATATTTTATTTTACACATCAGCTACAGATACAGACATTTGAAGCAATTCGATGTATTTTCTTTGTGTCTCCCAAATATCTGAAGTTTCTACTACGAACACAACCCATTGAAACCTGTCATGTCCTGGATGTCCCTAAAGAAGGTGATCAAGTGTCTCCTGATTGGTTCTCCTCTACTGGAGAAGCTCTCCCTGGTCTCCCTGCCGTGCCCTCTGAACGGTGTTTTACAGGACACTCTGCGCATTGTGAGCTCAGATTCCCCAGATGCGCCACCACTGCCTCTTGGACGCTTGGAGCATGTTGACCTGTTGCGAACAAATGTACAGATGATAACAGTGAAAAGCTTAATGCAACGAAGCAAAAGGCTGAAGTTTGTGAATGTAACTTACTGCTGGAATATCAGGCACGTTGAGTGGTTGGTCCTCAAGAAGTTCAGAAATGTGGACATTTTCTGGATGTAGTAAAGAGTGGTTAGGCTTCTAAAACGGGAAGCACTTTTGGAGGAGGGTGGATGATGGTTTGGATTGAATGAATAAAACAATGCATGTTTTACACTGCCAGTTTCATAACTACTACAGTACATCCTTTATAAGTGCAGCCCCATTTTTATATGATGTTATGGTTGTTCTCATTACCACTAACAGAATCTAGTATGTTTTTAATATTTGTTTTATCAACACATACATAGACTGTTTTGGTTTGCATGTTGTTGTTTTTTATGAAATAGAAAAACTAACAAAACAGTATACACACACACACATATTTGTGTGTGTGTGTGTGTGTGTGTGTGTGTGTGTGTGTGTGTGTGTGTGTGTGTGTGTGTGTGTGTGTGTGTGTGTGTGTGTGTGTGTGTGTACATAGAGTGTTCTTTTTGGGTTGTTGTTTTATTATTTCACACAAAAGGGAATACAGATTTATTTATGTTTACATTTCATCTGACATTTTGATTTTAAAATTGTAATCCACCAGATGGTACCCAGACAAGTATTTTTTTATTAGTATTTTAGTAAAGTGCAATAAAATAGATCTACAAAAATAATTTTCTTGTCTGGCATTTTTCAGTCTAAATATTTTGGAGGCATGTCAAAGAATATATGGCAAACCAGGCTGAATAAACTAGTTAATCTTAGCTTCTAAAATTCTTATGCCATATGTCTGATTAGTATGTATAATGTTTGTTCACAATGTTACTATCTTTCAAAAGAGGAAAAACAGCTAATTGTTCTCACATTACTTTATTATGCAAATATAATGTAAGAAAACTGAAAAAAAAAAATTACAATATAAGTCTAAAAATGTAACAAACACAAATAATAATGTTAGTGTTTAAATGAAAAGTTCAGTCAGTCAGAAATACTAAAATAATCTAAGAAAACTGTCCGTTCAATTTATTTAATCTTATCTTCTTCAGGAAGCAGCAACAAGTTTTCTGCAGCCAGATCCAGGTCCATCGCTGTTACCGACGCGTGACGTTAGGTGGCAGTAATGAGTTCTAGTTGTTGTTGCAAGACCTTCTAGAGTGTAAAAGAAAAGTTCACATTTGTATTATGTTTGTGTTAACTGTCTGAACTGTCCGGTTTTAGAAAGCATGCAGAAACGGAAGAATAAATGCACTTTTAAGAGTAATTTGATTACAGTATATTTGGGTATAAATTTGGACATAAATAGTGAGGTTCAAACAAGAATTTTTTTTTATCCTAATGAGATCAAATAGAACAAGAACGATTCCAGCTTTTTTATATTTTAATAACTCCTTACGGGGGTATCTAAAATTAATAAATTCATCCAGGAGTTGTTAATATTCAACCTTTTTGGCTTAAATAAAGCTTCACATTTTTAGTAGTAATAAAGAAAAGCTAATTTTCCAGGTTCGCTCGCTTTCTTGTTCAGCTCCGGGATGCGCGGAGACAGAAATCAAGCACACCGCGGACTCGGTTACACGTCACTAAGTAAAGCCGTGAAACTCGCTACACGATAGTTAGCCAGAGGTGAGCATCTGTCTGCTCAGAAATGACAATGTTTACTGACCCAGCTAGGTTTATTGGTGAGTATTACATGTATTATGAACTACTATCAGATAAAGTTCTTATTACAAAGGTTAATATCGAACAAATACATGAATTTGAAGAATTATTGACTCGCTTTTTCAACCGAAGTAACGCGATACTTACTTTGTATACAGATATTAGCGATATTGTTTTTAATGTTATTACCAGCTGCTTGTTTAACAGACACGTGTTGCCGTCTTGTTAATATGATTAATTTGATCTATAATAGTACATTAGCTTCAGTTAGATCATGTCTGGACACCTGTCACTTCCGTTGGGCCTTTTTAGGTCTAAAACCAGATAACCTAGTTATCTCCTTCTGTAAGGTCATGGTCATAAGGGATCGTGAGACAATGGAGCTGTGGGACGAGCTGAATCTTCCTCCTTCAGCTGATTGATAAAGAATAAATAAATAAGACAATCTGCAACATGGGAAGGTTGGTTTGCTGCCGTGGTGGCACCTTCATTTGAATTACTCGTGACATTTTAGCAAACCCTGTTGAAGGTTTCTCATTCTTTTTGTTGACAGGATCAGCTTTTCATGCCTTTTCCCAGCCTCATGGCATTTCAGCCTGTCATCCCAGGTTCTCCCTCGCCTTCTAGTACCTTCCCTCAGACAGCTGCTCTCCATCGGCCTGGTGCTCTGCCTCATAGGACTGCTCTACCTGCTGCTTGTTGCTGCAAAGGGACATGCCAGCTTTATAACAAAGGAAAATCACTTCCATCGGTACTTCAAACTCACTGTTCTGGTAATAGGAAATCATCAATTCAGTATGTACTCAACCTCAACAATAATTTGTTTTTTAATAGGCACTTAGCAAGAGTTACTGATCTAGATGCGACAGATACAAGCAATCCCAACCTGAACTATGGTCTGGTGGTGGACTGTGGCAGCAGCGGCTCCAGGGTCTTTGTGTACTGCTGGCCCCGACACAACGGTAACCCCCGTGAACTGCTGGACATCCGGCAAATGAGAGATCAGCACCGCAAGCCGGTGGTCATGAAGATCAAGCCTGGTAAGATGCTCACTGCTTGTCAAAACATTAAACGACAAGGTGTCAATCTTTCACCAGTTTGTTGTACACACTTACTGTAAGACATAGTTTTGTTTCTCTGGTGGTTTCCCTGCAGGGATCTCAGAATTGGCTAAAACCCCTGAAAAGGCCAGTGATTACATAAAACCACTGTTAAGCTTTGCAGCTCAACACATTCCCAAAAACAAGCACCAGGAAACACCCCTGTACATCCTCTGCACAGCTGGAATGAGAATCTTACCAGAGAGGTAACAGGGTTTAGGTCACAGGGTGGAAAGACACTGACTTAAATTGCACTTAAAAACAAACAAAACAATAATATTCTTGTATTTTTAACTTTCAGCCAACAAGAAGCCCTTCTGGAAGATCTGCGTACAGATATTCCAGTCGACTTCAACTTCCTCTTTTCTGATTCCCATGTGGAAGTGATTTCTGGAAAACAAGAAGGTAAATAAGTAGAATATTTAGAGCAAGTTTAAAATACAAATAATATTTTCAGCTAAAATCTATTGTTTTATGAGCTGTATTGCCACAGCATTTACTCATTTGTTGACACGTTTTAATTAAAAACCACTGTAGTTTAAAAGATGCTAAAGTTTATGTAGTAATATTTAAATTTGTATTTTTGTAGGTGTCTATGCATGGATTGGAATAAATTTTGTCCTTGGAAGGTTTAACCATGTCCACAATGGTATGAATTCACAAATTTCATGTTTTAAAATTAGTATAATGTTGCTATTAAACATGTAATGCGACATAAATGCTCTACTTTAGAAAGCCTTGGTTTAAAAACAAACAAGTATCACAGTGAGTACAGGGTGTACCTGTCTCCTCTGACACTTCTTCTTTCTGCTGTCAATCACACAAGATGAGGAAGCTGTGGTGGAGATCCATGTCCCAGGCAACGATCAGCAGGAGGCGCTGATGAGGAAGAGGACAGCTGGTGTCCTGGACATGGGTGGTGTCTCCACACAGATTGCATATGAAGTGCCCAAAACTGTAAGCTTTGCCTCTCCACAGCAGGTTATTATCCACAACCAATTCTGTTCTTGTGCCGTCTTTGTGTTTGGTCACTTACATTTTGTTTTTCTTCCTCCTTCCAACTTTTGTTTCATTTCCTGGTTAAACTTCTATGAGCCATTTTGTCCTGTGGAGATGATCCTCTTTCCATTCATCCCTGTTGAACACGTACTGTAAGCCAGCTGCATGAGTCCAGGGCAGGATTTAATGCTGGGAAACGAGAACACCGGATGTAGTGGTTATTATTCATGTCAAAAAGGTGTTTTTGTTACTGTTTTAGCATATAGTAGCCATCTTGGCACACATGCTCTTGATTTTCTTTAAATAGTGTGATCCTCAGATTAAATTTGTACTCTGATTTTGGTAATGATATTTATATTTTCCTCATGTTGTCATAAACTTGGTGTAGTAAAGTATTTATGTGAGGGTAGAATCCATGTAGGTTAGCATGACTACTTTTTGAAGTTATTATTTCCTAAACTGATTTCTGCTTCTTTCACAGGAGGAAGTCGCCAAGAACCTCCTGGCTGAGTTCAACTTGGGGTGTGATGCACACAGCACTGATCACGTTTATCGCGTTTACGTCTCCACCTTCCTGGGCTTTGGAGGAAATGCAGCACGCCAAAGATTTGAGGAGAGCCTCATCAGAAGTACCGCCGCTCGCAACCAGTGAGCTCTGTTTTACCTTTCTGAATGTTTTGTACGCAGCGCTACAAGTACTAACGCCCTCTCTGCTGATCCCTTCAGGCTTTTAGGTCAGCATGTCGGCGAGACACCAGAGTCTCCGCTCCTGGACCCATGTCTTCCCACAGACCTGCAGGATGAGATCGGACCGTCTGAACAGAGGCTTTTCCTGCGGGGAACAGGAGACTTTGACCAGTGTAGACAGATTCTCCAGCCATTTCTGAACCGCACCAATGATACGCAGTCCTCACTCAGCGGCGTCTACCAGCCGGCGATTGACTACAGCAACAGCCAGTTTTATGGCTTCTCTGAGTTCTACTACTGCACCGAGGACGTGCTGCGCATGGGTGGAGATTATAATGCTTCCAAATACACCCAGGCTGCCAAGGTAACAAATAATACTCTTAAATAAAAGAAACTCTAATAAAATACAAAAAGAAACTTAATTTAGGACAGAATTCAGAAATGTTCTAATATTCTATAAATTTATACAGTTTTTGTTATTGGCTTTTGAGTATTGAGATTGCTGTTTACATACCTTATGTTCTATCATAAATTGTTCACAGGGTTACTGCGTCACCCAGTGGAAGACCTTGAAGGAACGCTTTGACTCTGGCCTGTACGCCTCACATGCAGATCTTCACAGACTGAAGTAAGACCTACGGAGTTGTCAAAGGTTTCCTGAAGCCCACAGACCACTCAGTCACATAAAAGATGTTCACCAGATATTTTTAATTTGTTGTCTGCAGGTATCAGTGTTTTAAATCAGCATGGATGTATGAAGTATTGCACTCAGGGTTCTCGTTTCCAACCAATTACAAAAACCTGAAGACGGCCCTATTGGTCTACGATAAGGAGGTTCAGTGGACTCTTGGAGCGATACTTTACAGAACGAGGTTTCTACCTTTGAGGTGAGATCGATATTCTCTCACTCTTATTTTAAAAACTCATCAAACTCTAGCTGTTTTATCGCATGAAATCACATCTAGTTAAACCAGTTTTTTAGCGTAGGTGGACAAATGATTGGGTAATATAGAGTTGCGTGTAATAATGGATTTCCCCTTCACACATGAGAAGCAAAGGAGAAATAATTATTACTTAGGATTGGCTGCTCATTTGAATGGAATTCAGGCTTGACAAAATTGTGACTCTGTTAAAGCTGAGAGAGAGAAGAGCTGTAAAAATGTCTCAATAAATAGTTCACTGAAAAGCAGAAGATAACAGAAGTTAGAAACAAACAGTTTGTATCTTGAGGAGGAGCAATTCTTTATAATCCCTACGACGGTGTATTAGGGCTACTTAGATGAAAACATTAGGTAGAGGATGTTTTTAGTTTCCTATTTTTATGATTAGAGTCAAAATGTTAAGGAAAAAGCTGGAAAACATATTACCAAAATAAAGTTTAAATGGCAAGAAAAATATCAAAATACAGCTGCCAGGATGAGGGTAAAATGTTAAGAAGAAAAAAAAAACTGGTTTTCTTCCTCAGGCTATTCTTTAAAAAGCCAGTCTTTCTTTATATTTTTCCTCAACATTTTGGCTTCATTCTCAAAGTAGTTTTTCAACTTTTCTCTCAATATTTTCTCTAATTTCTCAACATTTTATCAAAGGTGTTAAAACTTGTGATTTATCTCTTTCTTGGATTTAGACTATAACATTCCAGCCTTGAGATTTAATTCCCAAAAACGTGTCATAAAACTGAACAAGGATTTTTGTCAGGTTAAATATTAAAAGTCAGGTTTTTGCAATGTTTAACTGCCTCTAATGAGCTTTTTCTAAACACTTCTTCTCATTTAAAACTGACCTATCAGGGTTTTTGTTTTCATCTTTTCCAGGGACATCCCACAGGAGAGTCTGAAAGGAGCACACGCTCACTGGCGCCACAACTTCTCCTTCGTCAACAATCACTACTTATTCCTGGCTTGTTTCTTTATCGTGCTGCTCTCCATTTTGCTGTACCTGCTGCGCCTCCGCCGTATTCATCGGCGTGTCGCCCAGCGTTACACTCCCTCCTCCGTCCCGTGGTTGGAAGCGGGCCTTGGCTCACCGACACTCCCAGTCAACCTCTAAACTTTGGACAATCGGGACAGTGTTTCTGGCTTTGCAGAGCCAAGCTTCCCTCCATTCTGAGACTGTTCTTTTCTTCTTCTTTTTTTTTATGCGCAGCGTGTCCTTGAAGGCAGCATCGTCCATTCTGTTGAAATAGACTGTTGACTTTTGGATGAATCGAGAAATCATTGAATGTTTATGTTCTTTTTTTCTTAAGTTATTTAGTGTAGTTTTTAAATGATTTGTTTTCATTTCACTTTATTGAAGGGCAGCTGCCTCCAAAGTGTCCTGTTTTTATATTGTTTTCAAATAACAAACAGTGGTACTTTTCTCTCTGGATAGAAAATGTTCTGCTCTTTTAATTTTCACCATACCACACAAAAATACTGTATTGACATTTAATTTGCTGTATGTATGTGTGTGTGTGTGTTTTGCCTTTCGTTATGCCTTTTTATAAGTGTGTGATCACATTTTGTTGCTAGGATAAGCGATCTGTATTTCTACAGAAATGGCTAATGCAATAGGATTTATACATGGGACGTAGACGCACTTTGCAAAGCAGTCAAACTGCATGCCCCAGCTGAAGGTTTTTTTGTGTATGTATCCCCAAATGTTTCTGCATATTTATTTTGCAAGATGAGAAGCCTTTATTAGCTGTACTCGTGCAATAAATGTCTTGTCACTGTTCAGAACCCCCCTCAACAAGAGAGTCGGTCTCTCAAAAGGCCCTGCTGATGTATTTTCCCCCTATTTTCTGACTATTCCGTTAGAAATTGGTACACGTTTATTTTGGGCTTCATTTTCAGAAGCCATCATGTCACTACTATGAGGTGATTGTAAACAAGAACATGTGCTCCACTATTTAAATTAAAATAGTCTGTTTTAACAGATAAATGTGAAATATCTGTGCATCTGCAATACAGTAATAAAGGTTTTATGAGATGTTTGTCTACTTATTTAATCAAAATGAGCAGTTTAAGAAGCATCTGTTTAAGTGGAGCTAAAAATTTTGGACTTTAGTCTGAAGTGCTTCAGATGAGGATCCAGTTACTGACATTATGGGTGTAAATAAAGACAAATGCCAAGCTCCACAAGGGGGACAGCTAGGTTTGCTGTGGTAGATGAATACGTCTTTGTTGCTCTGTAATTTGACCTGCAGGGAGTCTCTTGATAATGAAATTCTGGAGTGAATTGTTAAACAGGTTTCTCAAGTATACATATAACCCTTAATGTATTATTGATCAATTTAAAAAATGACACAAATATGCTTTTAGGGAAATTATGCAGTGATATAATTTAATTTGGCTGATGCACCTGTATGAGTTATTTTGAGGGTGAGATCAGATCAGAGGTCCTTTCTATCGAGAAAAATGTTTTTTGTAGAAAAAAAAAACCTTACTTAATTCCTATTCTCACCGTATATTCGTTAAATGAAGTGAAATATAATAATTTTAAAAGCTGTGCTTGTGTCTTGCAAACCAGTTTAAGACTTTCATCGCTGAAAAGTTTCACAAATTGGTAACAAATGAAAGAAGTTCATTTTCTCCCAATTTTGTTTATGAATGCATCTGAATTCACCATCAAAAATAATAAAACTTGTGCAAAACTATGATACCATTTCTAAAACATCCACTCTGGTTAAAGCATCATGTTAGGATCTAATCAGCTGTGTTTATACAAGAACGACTTGACATTATGGGGCTGATTTATTTTTTTTAATCAGTAAAAGGAAAAACACATTTGTTTGTGAATTTAATTCCAGATGAACGTTGAGCAGAAACTGTTCACCACAAAATATCTAGACAAGAAACAAGTTCTTGTTTTGGAAAGACAAAAAGTCATGTTGTTAAATGACTATAAGTCAACAGTCCATAGAAGAGAACTGAAAGAGAATTTAATACATTTTGTACATAGAAGCAAACTAGCATACAAAACAACTTTAAAATGTGTGCCTTAAAGACCATAAAGTTCATGTTCGTTCTTTATATTGTTTTTCATTGGTCATGTGAGCATTGGCTGTATCACTGCTAGATATGTGGCTACAGGCTCCAATAATGCTAAGTCATTGATGGCACATGTTTTTGACAACACCCACAGCAGTTCTACAGTTCTCTTTGTTTGCAAGGCTTATGTTTCAGTGGTTGATAACTCAGGGTGATTTACCAGCCCAAACCTGTTTGTGTAAAGGAACAAGATGTTTTTTTTATACAAGTCAAGTTATTTTAAGAATCTCTGACCTACTGCAAAAGCACATTAGAATATCATTAATCAAAGAAAAGTTGTAAAATCTTCTAATTATTTATAATAACTGAATTCTGATAGATAAATAAAACCTGAAAGTCTCGCACGTCTCACTCAGATGCTGGAACTAAAGAATAAAAGTGTTTCGTGTGTTTGAGAGGAGACTTTGTTCTTCACTCCAGGCTACTTCATATGAGTCCTCACTCACATGATGTTCAGTACTGATATTTTCAAATCAGTATGTTCAGAGCATTGTGTGAAAGGCCTAGCACAAGATTACGTTTTTACTTGGCTTAATAGATGGCATAGTTTCTGCTGTGCTATCTGTCCAAACAACTATTTGGTATTATATGTATTTCTTACTTAGATTTATTCTGAAGCTATAATTTTTAGTGAATTGAATTAATGAGCACACACATGAAGCTAATTCAAGGCTATAATACTGTTTATTAGAAATAAATATTTGATACTGAATAAATAAAAGTTGTAAATAAAAGACAAGTTTTGATCTTCAACTTTGAAAAACTCTGAAATTGAAAAAGATTTTTTTAACTTGAAAAAATATTAAATTGAAAACTGAAAAATAAAAACTAATAAAAAAGGTTAATTAAATTACATTCAAACAAAAAAAAAACTATTTAGTTTAAAATGCGTTGTTTTTGTTTTTCAGAGTTCAATATCAAAACTTGACTTTGACTTTTAAAAAATAATTATTAAAAAAGAACAAAAGAAACATTTTAGCCCTGACTTAGCTCCATACAAAACTGGATAAAGCCAGGGCAACATTTATTTGTTTGTTTGTTTTTTTAGCAACCTAACTGTTAATTTCTCTCATTGGTGAACATAGAGACTAATAGGCCGTATAATGTATAAAAGCAGCAGTATTTTCTAATAGTTTTATGAACAGGTGCTGCTTGATAGACAGACCACACCTGCTTATCTAACTCAAGCAGAAGAGGGCGATAAAAACGCTTCTGACAAACCCATTCAAAAACTTATGAAACCACAAATTGTTACAATGAGGTGTGACAGGAATTTAGAACGGAATATTGTTATTGGACGTTCACGCCAAAAGCCCGCCTTCTTCATTGTTACACCAAATATGATTGGTTCTGCTTGGATGAGCCCTGCCTCTTTGTGCACGTCACTCGGGCGCTGGAACTCCAGCAAAGTAGTGATGATGTTGTGTTTATCCATGCCGCCGCCGTAACCTCTCCGAGTGTGAAGACCGCCTTTGAGCGTTCACCACGCATGGAGTTGAGCTCGGACCGTGGGGTGGCGACGCTGGAGATGTCGCAGGTCCAAAGTGAAGCCGACGAGGCTTTTAAAAGTGAGGGCGAATATGAGAGCTTGCCACCTCATGTCTCCGTAACGACCCACATGACAGCAGGAGCCGTGGCAGGAGTATTGGAGCACACGGTCATGTACCCCGTGGACTCTGTCAAGGTAACACACTCAGAGGCAATTAAACAGTCACCTACAGGTGTTTTTACCTCCACAGCTTTTATGCTAACTAGCCTCAGAGCGCCACTAATGATGTGTGCTAACAGGGTTAGCTGAAAACCCCACTTCATCCTCAGTTAGCCTGTTTGTTAGCTCCTCCAGCCGCGGCAGGCAGCGTCCAGACAGACCTAGCTAACTAGTTAAACAGGGGCTACCGACATAAATCTAAGTAAAATTAACATTTTATCCTTGAAACGAACAGGTTTTTGTTTCTCTGTGTAGTTACTAACTTTACAAACTTTAACAATTAACGCTCAGTGAGTCACTGCAACCATAAACTACCAAGGACGCTATGACATCTAATGTATGGTTTTCAACTAAACTCGGTTTGCCCTATTTATTACTTTTACATGTCATTTTAGTTTTTTGTAAAACATGAAACCAAAACGTGTTAACTCAGTTTATCCTGATATTATTTAAGCCAAGTGAAGGTCAAGGTTTGGTTTGTTATGATGAATCGCTACATTTACCACCATTATGTTTCTTTCGTTTTTAAAATGGAAATAATTCCTTTTTTGCTATGTTTGTAAATTTGTGATGGATTTACAAAGTGGACATTTAAGTAATCGGAATTTAACCTGAACTGTTAGGCTAATCCCAGATAAAAAAGAGCAGATCAACACACTTTGGGACTGAATAATCTGTCTCTTTGTGATTAGTTCAATTATATGTATGTATGTATGTGTGTGTGTATGTGTGTGTGTATGTATGTATGTATGTATATATATGTATATTTATATATATATATATATATATATATATATATATATATATATATAATACAATATTTACTGGTATTATCATGATTTTTAGGTTATGTGTTTAAATCTTTGTGTCTTATGTCTTTAAATAGACTAGAATTATTTAAAAATAAAGTGTGAAAAATGTCAATGGTCCTTGTACAGCTCCAGGAAAGAAGCTGATCTAAATTACTGCTATTAGATCTGAATTGAAGAGCAGGAGAAACAATGTTTCATTAATTAATTTCTAATCCGTTTTCTATGTAATGAATGAAATAACATGGTCGTTTTGAAGTTGTTAAAAATTGGCCCCAAAGTAAACGCCAATCTGCTTGTGTGAACTTTGCTCCTGCAGTCTCACCCCCCCAGCCACACACACACCCACCCTACTTGTGCTCATCCATTGTTCTCTAACAATGCATTGTTGTTTGTGATAATTTGACATGCTTTTTTGTTTTGCAAATACTTTTTAAATGTCATATATTTGGTAATAAAATAGTAAATTCATCCACTTTATTTTATCATTATCATGCCATATTTACACATTGACCCATAAGGTTTTATTACTCAAACACACATTTGTAATTTCCTCTTAAGTTTCCAAGTTTTCACAAGCACTTTGCAGCCATGGACGAACTGCCCATTCAGTTTTGTCAGAACATGTCTGAAGTTAATCCAGTTTTAAATTTATTAACAGAATGGATCATGGTTTTTCCAACATAAAAAAGAGAAGAAAGCATTGCAATTCAGAAGTGTGTGAGAGGAAGTGTTGAGTTGGAGTCTGACATCAGTTTTAGGATGACTTTAACAGAACACCGGAAGCCAGAGAGGGTTAAGTTAAATATTTAGAGTTTAGTTGGATTAAATTTCACTCAAGAGTTTGGCTCAAACTCTAGTAAAACTCACAAAACTGCCAAAAAAATCAGGGAGTAGTCTTTATTAATGCTAGGCGGGGTGTCTTATCAGTTGTAAATGTTTGGAATCAGCCTCATGCAGTGCAGGGTGTGTATATATAACTGCTTCTCCGTAGTATCGATTAGTAAACAGCCATTCAACCACAACGCACAAAGTTTAAATGATAACACACAATCTGTGGTAATAGATGGGTCTATTTCTCCTTCAAAGTTAAATGGGAACCCTGGTGTTTGCTTCTCGTTTTGTTGCTTCAGCTGATTGTGACAGTGATGTTGAAACTTTGCATAATATGTATGTAGGTGACACATCTTTATGAATCGATTTGTCTGGTGCTGTTTAAACTTTTTTAAGGTTGCTGATCTCCTCATATTAATAAAGATTAAACAGTTCATCTATACCAAGCTG
This sequence comes from Callopanchax toddi, assembly GCA_006937965.1. Lineage (NCBI taxonomy): Eukaryota > Metazoa > Chordata > Actinopteri > Cyprinodontiformes > Nothobranchiidae > Callopanchax > Callopanchax toddi. The sequence continues at coordinate 3,169,883 of SSNR01000009.1, read as the reverse complement.
ATGAACTATTTTAACAATCCTATGAGGTGTGACTCAAAAACATACATCCTATAAGCTTAAATGATAAGTTATGCTAGCAGGTTTTGTGTGCCCAAGTTCCCAAGTTTGTATCCAGTGGAAATGTAATTGATATTTTATTGTCAAACCTAAGGAAGGAAACAGAAGAGAACATGCTGAGGAAGATAGACATGGCTTATCTTCTCGTCACATCTCTCTTTATATAACATGCTTTGTGTTGTCCAGATAACTTGGCATGGTGGGGTTAAACAAAGAGCTGCTACAGCCTCCCACACCAGCCCGGGAGAGTAGCACATCACTTGGTTGAGATCTCACTAATGCCAGGATTTACTGTCTGAAGAACCAGACAGTAGTAGATGACAAAATCAGGAATTGAATTTAAAGACGCCAGGTTTTCACTTGGGACGCCAAAGAGTCAAAGTCATGCGCTAATGCTTAGCTTTCAGTTATTGTAATAATAATTATTAAGTTACTTTTTTCCTACAGACAAGGATGCAGAGCTTGCAGCCCGACCCAAACGCACAATACAAGAGTGTGTATGAAGCTCTGAAAAAGATCATCCGGACAGAGGGGGTCTTCAGACCGCTGAGGGGCCTCAACATCACAGCGATGGGAGCGGGGCCCGCCCATGCGCTCTACTTTGCCTGTTATGAGCGGTTGAAGCACTCACTAAGCCACATCATTCAGAGTGGAGGCAACAGTCATATAGCCAATGGTATGAGCTTCTGTCTCACTACAGCTGATTGTACAGTAGACTAAGCCCTGTGTGCTGGAAAAGTGTAGTTAGAATAATTCATATACAGTTTATATTAGCCAGGACAGATGTGTATCCCAAACATGAAAACTCCCCTTCAGTTCATGGCATTGTTTATTTTTGATTCCTTAGAAAGGAAATGTTATTAATTCAGCTCAAACTCTCATGAATTTTTTACCAGATTGATGATAAATGATTCTAAAATGATTTTCAGTTCTGTCACAGCTTAGACTCAACAAGATTTGTTGATGTTTCATCAGGTGTGGCGGGGAGCGTTGCTACTGTTCTCCATGATGCAGTCATGAATCCAGCTGAAGGTAGGAGAAACATGGGTAACACTGTGAAGACGATCACACAATTTAAAATGTTTTGGTTTATAGACGTCAAACACTTCATTTAAAAGTTTTTCTTTGGACTTTTGCTGCGTTTTTTCCACTAACTTTCAGTTCTCCTACCTGACCATGACGGTATATTGAGCAGCTTAAGGAAAGTGAACAAGTGGAGTAAAAAAGAGGAGTGTCTGATCTAAAATGGTATCTACAGCAGATGAACAGAATCTTAAATTTGTGTCTTAAACACTCACACTGTTCTTATTTTTGGGCTTATTAAGTTTTCTATTTATTTGGGGTCAATTTGACCCCCTAAGACGAGGGTTAAGAAAAAAAATCCAGAAAGACCTGAAGCGGGACTTGAGAGATTCTTGATCCTTCACTTGATCATCTGTTGAATGACTTGTTTTCAGCTATTAACTCTTTAGAAATTACACACTTTGAGCCAAAGTACTATTTCATATATAGACACCTTTTGGTGTATTTCATAGATACATTAAAATAAACTGGAACTAAAAACTGCCTTAAGATTAGACAAAAAAATGGGTTCTTTGCTAGGTTTTTTGTTGTGTCAAGACACCTTTCAGTTAAAGATTTTTTAAAATCCTGACTATTTATAGGTCAGAGTTAAGTGGCTGAACAAACAAACAACACATTCCTCTGAAAATGGTCAGGTATTGGACTAAAATGGGTGAAAAATCAGCCAAAAGTCTAAAGAAAAACATATAAAAACATTTTGGACGTTTGGAAGCAAAACTTTGCAGAGTATATTGTCACTAAATGAGACAAATATGAAGTTTATTAGTTTTGGTTGTATGTGTTTTTGTGTGTTTTCCATTGGGTTATGGCCAACAGGATAAAATAATCAAAACACTTAAGTAAAATAAACTAAAATGAGGTTTAGTAGGCGCTATAATGCTGTTATATTATTGGTAGTAGTTCTGATACTATACCACAGATATCACACTACTTGTACTAGCTCACTCTGAAAAACAATTTCTGCAAAAGCTCCGACAATGTGAAGGATGCAGCATTTTTTAATATATCTAAGATAAAATAATACAACCTGTGCAATAAACATGCTTACGCACATCTTGTGTTTGTCTTGGTGCTTAGTGGTAAAGCAGAGGATGCAGATGTACAACTCCCCATATCGAAGACTTTGGGACTGTGTCCGAACGGTAACGCACACCGAAGGCATCGGAGCCTTCTACCGCAGCTACAGCACACAGCTGACCATGAACATCCCCTTCCAGGCCGTACACTTCATTACCTACGAACTGATGCAGGAGCAGTTAAACCCCAACAGGTGTTACAACCCTGGCAGCCACATAGTGTCGGGTGCGGTGGCGGGAGCCGTCTCCGCTGCTGTAACAACGCCACTGGACGTTTGTAAAACGCTGCTTAACACACAAGAGAACATAGCACTGAACTCCGTAAACATCAGTGGCCACTTAACAGGGATGGCCAATGCCTTCAGGACAGTGTACCGCCTCGGGGGGGCGGCAGCTTTCTTCAAAGGAGCCCAAGCTCGGGTTATCTACCAGATGCCTTCTACTGCCATTGCCTGGTCGGTGTACGAGTTCTTCAAGTACTTCTTGACAAAGCAGCAGCTGGAACAAGAGGCGGGCTCCAGGCCACTTTAATAGGAGGTGTGTTGGAGCTGCGTACACTCCACAGGGGGGTGTGTTGGCTTTGGTCTGATGGGGCAGTCACCAGGTGGAGTTGTGGCATAGATTTTCACTCCTCGTTTTTCCTTTTAATATCCGTTTTTTTATTGTTATTTGTTAGCTGAAGTGATTTCGTACAGTCATGCTATGCAACAAAGATGAGTATTTTTAAGAAGACGAAGTCCAGTACATGTTCTTCACTTCACTCCAAACCAACTCCAAGTTCTCTACATGATGAAGTCGTCTGAAGCAATGTTTGTTTTCCTAAATATTGACATTTTTTAATTTATTTTGCTGGCTTGCATTTTATGGAAGTTTATGAAATGTGGTTTATTTTGTTTAGCTTTATTGTGTGTTTATGAAAACTGATTACAACATTCTTTATTTCCACTCCTCACTGAAAGCAGTGTTTTCTAAGTGCCTCATGGATATCGAACACATCGTGAACTTTTCTTTATTTTCCTCTTTTTTTAAATTGCATAGGAAGTAACTACATGTTAGTTTCAATATATTTACAAAAATGCACAATTCAGCCATAAAACAAATACCTTAACTAGCTATTAATTGTCACATCTGAACTTGATTAACTGGATTTGATTTTTCATGTCTTTGAGTGTCATCTCTGTCTAGTTTTATGTGCATCAAGAACCAAATACCACTGTTATTTTTCATCATGAGAAATCCTTTTTCTCAGTTTTAATAGGCCATACCGGTCCAGTTACTTGCCTTGTTAAAGTAGAGAACTACAGTGATCTGGAATCACGCACAATACAGAACCGTAGCTGTTGCAGCAGATGGGCAGCTTGTTTATATGTATTTAAGACATGGTTATTTGTAAATCACTGATGGCTAAATAAAAAAACATTTCTTAACGCAGATCCAAATGTGAATTGTAAAAAGTCTGTTACTTGAGAAGTTGGAAATATCTCAAACTTTCTGTACATTAGAGGTTTAGATGTTGTAGTTTGTGTTGTCACAGCAGACCTAAAATCTTGTGATTTAAAAAAAAAATCACAATATATATTTAGCTTTCATGCAGATTTTTAAAATTCAAAACCTCACAAATAAGAAAAAGCAATAACTCTGTGCACACTTTGTTAGCCATTAAAAGCCGGATCAAATCTAATCTTTTATTTTCTCTCATCCTGTTGAAGTTGCACATTTCCTGTGTGCTCACTGCTTTTTTCCATCCTGTTGTCTATTTTTGATCCAGCAGTCAGGATGTTTTGCCAGGTTTTGATGTAATCCAGAAAGCAGTGGAATTTTTGTTTTTAATAGTCCGTTTCTCTCTCATTCGTTCTCTCTGTATTTTCCTTTTCTCAGAAACTAGACTGCTCCTCCTGCTTTGTGTAGTCAGGCAGATGTTAACAAACCAAAGACATGCCATCACATTCTGTGCATTCTGCTGTTAAGCTGCTGTAAACTTTCATTACTTCATCTATCCTCTGCAGTTTAATCTGTTATTAAAAAAAACTTGAATTTTGCAGATTTTCCTCAGCTCTGTAGGGTTTTTCTGCAGTTGCCACATTCCTCAAAGTATATATTTCTATAAATGTCTGATTTTAATTTGATTTAAAAAAATAACTTCTGACCTGTTTTAATCAGCTGTTCTGGTTGAGATGGGTTGATTTATCTCACCCACTCATGTTGGTTTTGATGCAAAATGGCCTAAAAGTAGCTTAATTAGTTGTTAGTTGGTAAGAAATCAATATGAACAAAATTAAAATACTGCCAGACTGAGTAGATTTTTTGTACACACACTTCATGCACTCCATGTTTTTAAATGTTATTATTGACCATAACCTTTAGAGTCATAGAAGAAAAGTGCTGACCTTTTTTTTTTTATAAACAGGAAAGCTGTTGGCCTTTTTGGATTTTTTTTTATATTGTAAATATTTTGATGCTATTTATGCACAATTGATTTAAAACAGGGTTTGGGGAAGTTTTTGCTGAGTACCGTCTCCGGAACAGGAATGCTTGGAAGTCTGACAATAAATGATTGTAAAAATACAAAAAATGCTGCTACAGTCTGAAACACTGGAGCTGAAATAAACATGGAGATGAGGAATGTGATGCCTTTGTGTTTTTGTTTTTTAAACTTGTTATAATAATCTGACCTGAATTATAGAAATTAGCCTGATGAGCTAATGTCACAGTGAGGCCACTAAGTGGATTTCATCCAGTTAATAAACATCTAACCTCAAAATGTTTTGGATAAATTTTGCACTGCAAACAGTGCAGCAGAGGTGGGTTTAGTAATTTGGGCACCAGATTTTAACATTCTCATACCCATATTAATTCAAGATCTCACTCACTTGCTCATTGCTGTCACATTTTTATTTATTTTTGTGCTGCACATAAGGATACTTTTCCTGAAAACCTGTTATCAAATGCAGCAACTATTCATTCTAATTAGCATTACCAACCCAACATAAACACTTCTGCAAGCAGCATCATCCTGCAGCTTATTTTTGGCTTGTGTTTTTTAGTGGCTGCACTAAAAAAGCCTTTTATCTTTGTAGTTTTATCAAAAAGTTTTTGCTTACTTTATTTTGTCCTTCATTTTGGCACCAGGAAACGCATGGGTTACATCCATATCACACTTTGTGCAGCGAGACCAGAACAGTCCAACATTTTAATAGACTGTTTATTGGGGGGCATTAATTTTTCCTTTTAGCCTTTTGAAGGTAATTTTGACTGAAACAAATAATAAATCTGACATTTAACATAGCTAACTGATATTTAAAGGCACAAATGAAAAGAATTCAATCTACATATGCTGGAAGTTTATTTAGCATTTTATGAGGGCCCTTGTAGCCTTTGCCTAAGGGTTAGTCTGCCTAAGACTAAGACAGGTAAATTCTATATGTTTTTATAGCTGAAATTTGTGTAAGACCTGTTACACTTTAGAATTTCATATTTCTGCTGGAATAATTGTATAATGTCAATCTGACAGCAGTGTCAAGGTTTAGATAGTTTATAGGAGTCTTTTATTTGAACTGCTTCAACATTTTTTATTAGGCTAATTGTTCTAGTGACAGAATTCCACTTTGCACAAACGTTTTCTAGGTAAGATAATTATTGTTCATCAACCTTTTTAGAGGAACTAAAATGTTCAGATTTGTCCTGCAGTAACTAAATACTTCCAACAGAGGGCAGTATAGTATCACCTACAAAGTTTTATTTCAATGTTCTGACGTGTCCTGCAGTAGCTACATTATAAGATGACCTTTTAAACTGAAAACACATCTGTTGTCATTCAGTGAAGATGAAGGTGTGTTATTCTGCAGAAGGCTGGATGTAGTAAGAGTTTATCCTGTAAGACAAATGCCTTCCCAGGGTAAAAGGTCAAAGATGGCCGTGCAGCTACATATTTAGGCAGTGAATGCATAAAAACACAATACAACAGGAATGTCACCCAAAGAAAAATAATCAGAGGGATTGAAAGAGATTCAGGCTCATCTTCTGCTCCGTATTGTAACAGAATGACATCATCGGCGCTGAGTTTAAAGAGCTATTTCAAACACGACCCCCCACCAGAAACAACACAGGAGCTGACTCTCACTGATGGCAGTGTTTATGTTGTTGTCGTCACAGAGTGTGCAGGAGCTTCCTCGCTCCAACAATAACACAAACCTTCAAGTTAAGAGAGAAAAATTACAGCTTAGATGTTGTTTAGAGTGATGCACAAGCTGCTTTTAAATAAGCACATTATTACAAGAAGTAAAATAACATGCTCTTTTCATCAAACTAAAACTTTTTGAATTTTATTTATTTTTTCTGCTATATTTGACACAAAAACGAACTTGTGGGGATTTTAGAAGACAGGATAAAGGATCTCTTTGCTTACAGTTCAACATACCTGAGCAGACAGAGTCACAGACAAGGTCAGAGTGAAATTTAGATGATCTTAATACTTTGTTGACAGGACAGCAGGTTCTGCAAAAAATGAGCCTCAGTAGAACAGAGTTTTTAGAACCAATAACAGGAAAGAACACTGAATCCATTAGCTTATATATAACCTTTAAATATTTGACATAAACACTTCCTGTTCTTATTAAAGCCTAAGTGTGGTGCTTTTATTCTATTGAAGCGGCGATATGTACAAGTGTCCAGTGTGTTCTTTTAACTTTTTTTTTTTTTTTTTACCCCATGTCCTGTCCGGCTGTATAACAGAATAGATGTCTGAGTGCCAGGAACAAGACCAACAGTGTTGCTGTTTCAGATGAGAGGTTACAGCCACTGCTATAATGCTCCTCCTGACTTGTATTTAAATATAACCCCCAAAATCTTTATTAGAATATTTTTATGGTTTATTGGATTCCCAATGGACACGGAGCCTGAAAGAAAGGGGACGGGTACAGAAAGAAGAGTGGGGGAGAAAGTAAACAGAAAAAGAAAAGAACAAGAGACATGAAGAATCCACTTAGACCTGCAAATAAAGCACAAACAAACAAACAAGCAAACAAAACAGAGAAAAATACAACAGCAACAAACAGCATATGAATATACAACAGTTGTGATATCCTTAAAATGTATACGGTAAAGACTAATTCAAGATGAGTTCAGTGTCAACCACAGCCCCAGTCAATGTGTCTGAAAACACCTGAGTCCGTCTTTATGTGAACATCTTGTGATCACCTGTGTGTGTATATGCGCGCCTGCCTATGTAAGGTTTCTCTATAGAAACATTCAATAAGTTCAAGAAGCCACAGACCCACCCCCAAGGCCCATGGAGGACGCGGAGGAGGTACAGGCCCCAGACGTCCAGAGGCCACCCAGGGCACAGACATCCCACGGAGACCACTGCCAGGGCAGCCGCTAAACTCTCCCCCAGAGAGCGCAGAGGCTCACCCCGTGAGGGTCACTCAGCAGTCGCCACGCTAGAGCCCCTGGGGGTCATGATGAGGGGCTCACAGGCACCGCCTGCAGCCGGCCATCCAGGGCAGGTCCAGCCGGAACCAGAGACCCAAGATCCAGGGGCGAACCGGCCCCAGCAGAGGCCCGACTGCACCAGGGGGCCCAGATCCCACCAGGCAGCCACAGAAGGAGAGCAGGCAGACACCCCCAGCACCCAGCCCCAGACCCCGAGACACCCCAATACACTGGCGAAGAAGGCACCATCAAATGCCGAGGCGCAGCCGGGGAGGACAGTCTCAACAGAGGAGGGCCTATGTCTCAGAAGGGGGGGAGACCAGGTCTGGTCGAGGTTTGTGGTGGGGGGCTGCTGCGGGGTGCATGGTGGTCTGCTCATCTCCACTCTGGTACGGAAGGGACCATCTCTGGGTCTGGGGACCGGTTTACCCTTAGGGCGCTGGTCCCAGATTCTGGAACATAGAGTTTGCATGAGGAGTGAGAGTGGGTGTACAGCGTCTATTGTGTGTCTTGGTATGTTTGCAGGGATGTGTGTGTGTGCAGGAGGGTGGGAACGTGTGATTGTGTCTGAAAAACAGAGCCGTTTAAATAAATACGGCTCTGTTTTTCTGAATTAATGAGATAACTTTTACAAATAAAAATAAGCTCTGTTTTTCTGAATTAACGAGATAATAATAGCCAAGTGACCTAGACCTGCGGTCCGGAGTTTCAGCTGAACAACTCCGCACGGGTCTAGACTAGACTGTTTCCGTGTCACCACGTAATCAGACTGAATGCCTTTCAATTGCATCAACTTATAACTGTGGAGCATCCCATATTGTGCCCTTACTCAATGTGTTCAGGTAGCAGAGGGGGTGAATATGTTTGTATTTCTGTTCTGTTTTAGGGTAACCCGCCATCAGGAGGAGATTCTGATTTCCCTCCGCCAGTCTGAGTTCCAGTCCCAGTGGCGACAGTCAGGAGCAGAGCTGTTCACCAGTTGCTCCTGTAAAATGTTCGTTGTTACTTGCTGTAAATAAAAGAAGCTCGTTCAAGGAGGATAGTAGTTCTGCGTTTCTCTCATACACGCCGGGAGCAGAGAGGAAGTTTACACTGCCGCTTTGCTCCTCAACAGATCTGATGGGGATTTGCATCTGAACAGGTGCAATTCCCTTGTGTCTGCTCTGATCGACAAACTAATAATAATCCCACTTACATAGTTCATAGACAAGATTATTTACCAGTTTCTCAATCTATAAGTAAAAGTGAATAAAACTCAACAAACGGGACATGTTTGAGTTCCTTAGCCTGCCTCCCTGGGGAGATGTTTCAGGCATGTCCTGCTGGCAGGAGGCCCCCAGGTCGACCCAGGACACATTGGTTGGAGAAAGTACATCTTCAACCTAGCCTGGGAACGCCTTGGGGTCCTGTCAGAGGAGCTGGTGGAGGTGGCTGGGGAGAGGACGGTCTGGGACTCCCTAGTTGGAATGCTGCCCCCGCAACCCATACCCGGATATGCGGAGGAAGGCGAGGCGAGGAACGCTGTTGGCCTTTTTGGAATTTTTTTATATTGTAAATACTGTATTTTGATGCTATTTATGCACAGTTGGTTTAAAACAGGATTTAGGGAAACTTTTGCTGAGTACCATCTCCGGAACAGGAATGCTTGGAAGTCTGACAATAAATGATTGTAAAAAAATAAAATAAAAATGCTGCTATAGTCTGAAACACTGGAGCTGAAATAAACATGGAGATGAGGAATGTGATGTCTTTGTGTTTTTGTTTTTTTAAATTTAATCTGACCTGAATTATAGAAATTAGCCTGAGGACCTAATGTGAGGCCACTAATAAAGTGGATTGCATCCAGTTAAAGGCATACTCAGTAGCCAGGTAAACAATAGCTTTTAACGTTTTTTTTAAAGCCTCTTAACAACGTTCCAACATAGTATAGCCATAAATATATTGTGGAGATTAAAAAAACCCCCGAAAGAAATCAATAAAGTAGCTGTCCCGCAGTTCTCTAAAAACTTCAGCCAATCCTATCGTTCGGTCCGAACGATAGGATTGGACAATCCAGCTGTCTGTCTGCTGCATTTCCGCACTGCTTGGATTGGCATTAATCCGCCCGGACACATTTTCTGTCTGAACATCCCGGAAGTGAAAGGAGGACAGAATTAGCGAATTAGCCGTCGGTTAGAGCTTCCATTTTAAGATAAAAATACCAGAGTACCCCCCAAAAAACACCCTTTCAGCTAGCAGAAAACTAAAATCGTTTGGAGGAGAAAAGAGGAAAAGCTGGGGGAACAGTGAAGTTAGACTCTGCATTGTTATCGTCGCAAAACGGGGTCCCATCCCGGGGGGAAGGCTGGCTTATGGATTTTACCCGACGGGAGGGGTGAGTGCATCGAGTCGTGTTTCTGTAAACTAGCTAGCGAGACCTCGTTTGTTTACCTGGCTACTGAGTATGGCTTTAATAAACATCAAACCTAAAAAATGTATTAACCTGTGCAGTGCAGCAGAGGTGGATTTAGTAATTTAGGCCCCAGTTTTTAACATTCTCACACCCATTATTAATTCAAGATCTCACTTGCTCATTGCTGCCACATTTTTATTTTATTTTCCTGAAAACCTGTTTTCAAATGCAGCAACTTATTAGCATTACCAACCCAACATAAACACTTCTGCAAACAACATCATCCTGCAGCTCTTTTTGGGTTGTGTTTTTAGTGGCTGCGCTAAAAAGCCTTTTATCTAAAAGTTTTTGCTTACTTCATTTTGGCACAGAGACAGGAAATGCATGGGTTACTTAATGGACTGTTTATTGGGGACATTCATTTTTCTGTTTAGCCTTTTAATAAAGTGACAGAATTCCACTTTGCTAAAACGTTATAGGTAAGATAATTATTGTTTATCAACCTTTTGAGAGAAACTAAACATGTTCTGACTTGTCTTGCAGCAACAACATACCTCCAACAGAGGGCAGTATAGTATCACCTGTCACAAAGTTTTATTCCTCACCCTTTTTTTCCCCCTTAAATTTGTATTTGTTAAAATAAGCTTTATTAAGAGAAGCAAAACAGAATCTGGTATCAAATTTGCTAAATGAAACACAAAAAAATAAAATAAATGGAAAGTAAAAAACACAACTTGACACAAACGTAGAGGACAACATCTAAATATTTTATGAGAAAAAGTTTGTATGCATTTTTATTCATCCTGTAAAAATACATTTATTACAATGTAAAATTAATTCAGTGAAATTTACCTTATGATTAGTAAACATGGATTTACAGATTAAAAAATTAACAGAATATTTATCTAACTCTCATATCCTGTTTTTCTAAACAAGACATTGTTTCTGCATGAAGACACATCGGGGTGAACATGATGATCAAAAATAAAAAGTGAAAATCCGCTCCAAAGATGACATCACAGAACTTAGTTTACATTGATGTCACAATTTTACTTTATTGGTCAAAAATAGCTTTTATTTATAAAAGCCACAGAGATCTGAGTGATGTATAGATTTTTCAAAGATATTTGATGTGTGATTAGTCCAATATTTAAGGCAAGGCAAGACAAGTCTATTTTTATATCACTATTCAAACTCAAGGCAATTCACAGAGCTTTCCAGACAAATGAACCAAAACAAGATACATTATTATATTTTAATCATGAAGTCTGGAATGAGGAATGTGTTCAGAACAAAATAATGCCAATTTGTTTGCTAAAAATCAAAATGAACTCAAAATGAAATTAAATAAACCTAGAGGACTTAATTTGAAGTCGCCAATAAATTCAAACTGACAAACTGATGCAGCAGGCTGGTCCATTTAGCTGAAATGTCATTGTAACAACTCAAATGTTACTGACAACATTGGGGCTTCTCATGAGATGATGACTGGTGGTCTGGGGTATCTCAGATCCTGACCAGGGTATCACTGATCTCCTGGACAGTCAGAGGTGCAGCCTGGCAGTGTTGGATGGACCTATGATAACTTGATATATTGGATTCAGGTCAGGCCAGCATGGAGGCCAGTCAGTGGTATCAATTCCTTCATCTTTCAGGAACCGCCTGCATACGCTTTCCACATGAGGCCGGGCATTATCATGCACCAGGAGGAACACAGGAGTCAGGACGCACAGCAGTGAAGGGTCTAACAGTGGATTTCATCCTGATACTTAATGACAGTCGGGGTTCCATCATTTATCCTGTACAGGTTTGTGTGTCCCTCCATAGAAAAACCAACACTGACCCACTACCAAACCCACCATGCTGAACAATGTTTCAGGCAGCATAATGTTCACTGTGGCTTTTCCAGACCCTTTCATCTCTGTCACATGAGCTCTGTGAACCTGCTCTCATCTGTGCAAAGCACATGGTAGTGCTCAACCTGCCAAATTTGGTGTTCTCTGGCAAAAACCAGTCAAGCTCCACAGTGACAGGCAGTGGGCACATGGGCACACTCAGGCCACCCTCATGAAGTCTGTTTCTCAGGGCCGGTTCTAGGCATAGGCTGATAGGCTATTGCCTAGGGCGCTCTCTGCTGGAGGGGGCGCCAAATTGTCCCTTTAAAAATTTATTTATTTATTTATTTTGACAAACTGCTGAACACACCATTCATCTCATGTAAAGAGCAAAGTAAGTACCATAATAAATAAATAAACTAAATAAATAAATAAAAAAGCACAACTTTTGCTGCATGAACAGTCAACGTGGCGCCCCATGGCTACCTGCTGCTGCCGCTGTGATCAGGTAAGGGGGGGAGAGGCGCGCTGTGCGCACCCCTCCGTCCGGTTGTTTATTGATAATCAGTGTTGGGAGTAACGACTTCCAAAGGTTATTAATTACTGTAATGCATTGATTTTTTCGGTAACGCAGTAATGTAAGGCATTACAGAAAAAAAGCTGTAATATTTTAACGTCAGTGCGCGTTACAGTGCACGTTTAACCCGGATTGAGGCGGTGGGTTCTTCAGAGGAGAAACGTCACTCAGTGAAAAATGTGGTCAGACAGAGCAGAGAGGAGTAAATCTGCAGCCAGTGAAACAAGTCCGGTTCTGTTCGGTCCGAAACTCATGCGTGGTTCGGTTCTGAATTCGGTCCAGAGGGAAAACGCGGCCAGAGTCGTGCGCGCTCACGGCATCCAAGGCCCGTTAAGACATATGAGCTCATGCAGCGCTCCGTAAACTGAAGCGAGCGAACTGAGAAGAAGTTTCATGATAAAGAGTCACTCTGTTATTCACGTCAGGAGTTGGAGAGTTCACTCTCTCGCCCACTGAGCAGAGGAAACGCGCGTCATGCAGCCTCTGCTGCAGGAGGTGGAGGTAGGAGTCAGTCAAACTAATGAATAAGGAGCTTGTGCAGAGAGATATGTGTTTATAGATTTAAATATACTGTATATAGATATGATGGAATAATATATGGATAGGTAGGGATATATGGAGAGATATGGATGATAGATGGATGGATGATGGATGGATAATGATGGATGAATGATAAATGATGGATGGATGGATAATAAATGGATAGATGGATGATAAATGATGGACAGATAGATAGATGGATGGATGGGTTAATATCCAGATAGTTGTATATCTCCATGTATCCATCACATCACCTTCCACTGGATGTGTAATGAACTACATTTATGGTCAAATCCATATTTACAGTTATTTTGGTGAGAGTAACTAAAAGTAATGCAAAAGTAGTGTAATGCCTTACATTTAAAAAAACAGTAATGTTGTAATGTAAGGGATTACTTTAAAATGACAGTAACAAGTAATAAATAATGCATTACAGTTTTGAAGTAACTTGCCCAACACTGTAGATAATGCATGATGAGTCTGTGACGTTGTCAGTGATAGCACCTTGTTAAAAGTCGCTGGCAGAATGAAAAGACAAAGCAAGCCCTCTGGGGCAGCCTTCAGGAAATGAAGAAAGGAAGAGGAGGAAAAACGGGCCCAAAGTAGAAGTATTTAATTAATATACATGAAATTGTGAACATTTTTCCTGGACCCATCATTTAGCAAGTTAGCTAAGACTAAAGGGCTATCATGCTGTTGTGCCCCCCCACTTATTATATGAATGAATGTAATCAGTTCAAGTTTATCCAACTTTAGTACATTGCTTACTACTTAGAATTTGCAAAAGTTACGTTGTTTATGTTCTGGGCTGTAGGGGGCGCCAAAATAATTTTTCGCCTAGGGCACCATTCAGTCCAGGGCCGGCCCTGCTGTTTCTAATAGTCTGGTCAGACCAGTGCCCGCTTGAGGTCACTTTGTAGGACTCTGGAAGGACTCATCCTGTTCCTCCTAGCACAAATGAGCAGATAACAGTCCTGCAGATAGGTTCAGGACCTCTGATGACCCTGTCCAACTCTCCTAAAGTCACTTCCTGTCTCCAGGAATCTCCTCCATGCTCTTGAGACAGCTGGAGACAGTGCTTCACATTAAAAAAACATCAAAACAAAGAAGATATATCCTAAGATTTAGGATATATGAACGCATCTCCTTCAATAGAATGTTACCGAAAACAAGACGAAGAAACAGATGTGATTAAAAAAATCTTTTTATAAGATTTGCAAACGTGCAGCTCTTTATCCCTATACATGTCTCCGGACACGTACACTTGTGCTGTAACCCTGAAGTGTTTAGATTTTTCCCTCGTCCATGAGCAGGTTGTTTATCTGAAGAACACAATGCTCACCCCCATGTTCTCCATCTTGTCATACTTTTCTCTAATCGCTTCAATCTGCAGTAAACTCTCTTACCACTTTATAACTTTATCTCAAAGATAACAACACTGGAAATGACTTTTCTCCTGTGGTCTGCATGTCTTACTCATACTCCTTGCCCCGTCTTTCTCCCTCACACACAAATAAGCTTTTTACAGCAGCACAATAGATGTCAACCATCGGACAAGTTGGACGTTGTATCTGCTGATTGGAGAAGAAATGCAGCAGCTCTGCTGGGTGTGTAACATCAGGGATCCAGTTACATTATCAGAGGAAGTTTTTTAAGAGTTCCCATGGGAAGATCAAGGCTGCGTTAAACCACCTTATCAGCTCTGACAAATTTGTTAGACAGTCACGGCATATTGGAGCACTGACAAAGGCTGTCTTTGTGATCAGGGTTTCTTTTCTCCTCATCTCTCAGAATGATCTGCTTATTTTTTGAAAGCATCATTGGCCACCTTGAAGGGAGCGACAATAATTTCCACAATTTCCTGCTCACATCATATCAGATCACATAAGGAAAAAGGAGTTTTAATTACAGAAAAATTGTCCCAATCACACAATTTTCATCATTTATTTTCTAAATCCAGTTAATCCAGGCAGCCCACAGAGTTTTGCAGACACACCTGATGAACTGACGAGAAGAAAACAGACAATAAGATGTTGTTTTAGGTCTCCAATGTACCGTGTCTCTTTGAGCGTACGAAGTGCAGGCATCACAATGGTGACAGTTCTGCTAACCTTCAGCTTCACCCTTCCACAAACCCCCCGTATCTGATGAGCCTGTTTGTATTCAGCCTGAGAGACACTGAGATACAGTCGGGTTTTCAGTGCCGTCAAAACAGATGCTATCTGCCCTCCTCATGTCTAATTACCTGTTTACTCTGAGGGCTTAGAGAATAGTCCAACCGCTGCCACTGTGGATAAGAACTCAATTAAAAGTTATGATTTATGTTTGATATGAGTCACAGGATGTTTGTAATATGATTAAACTTTCTATTAATACTTCCTCTAATGAGATAATATGATTCCTGAACACAGTTTTAAAAGTAAACAGCAGAATTATGACAGGCTTTAGTCAGTCACCAGGTGCCTGTGAGGGCGGATTCTTCATGAAGTCAGACAGATTAGTGGCTGAGAGCTCTCAAACCTTCCTCTATCAATCCCATCAACCCTCAGCTCACACTTTGGTTACGTTACTACAAACATGTCCTTCTTAAAAATGTAAAGTCCCCATATCCTGCATGCCATCTTATCAGTGCTGTTAGTCCCTGTATGGCATCAGTCTGACATACCAACCAGCACGACTCACCACTCAGAGCACATCTCTCAGCTTCTATATAAATAGTTCAGAGGTGATGTCAGTAAATAACTGGATTCCTAAAGATTAGATGATGTTTTATATAAGAAATGACGTCATTTCAAACTGATCTTTTTATCATGAGTGTTAGGTTTAGAGATTAAATGTTTGTTTAGTTGTATAAATGTCTTTTTTTATGTTAATTTTGAGAATTTCCATCCATCCATTTTCTGTAGCCGCTTAATCCTCCACAGAGGGTCGCGGGAGAGCTGGTGCCTATCTCCAGCGGTCAAGGGGCGAGGGGCGGGGGACACCCTGGACAGGTCGCCAGTCCATCGCAGGGCCACACAGAGACGAACGAGACAAACAACCACACACCCACTCACACCTAAGGACAATTTACCAGCCCAATTAGCCTGACAGTCATGTCTTTGGACTGTGGGAGGAAACCGGAGTACCCGGAGGAAACCCACGCACGCACGGGGAGAACATGCAAACTCCACGCAGAGAGGCCGCAGAGCCGGGACGCGAACCCACGACCTCCTTGCTGCGAGGCAACAGTGCTAACCAACTGTGCCACCATGCAGCCAATTTTGAGAATTTCAAAATCAAATGTTCTAAAGCATTCAAGGAAATGATAAAATCAAGACAAACCCTTGTTTTCCCTTTATTTGATCCAGAAAACATGAAGCTGTTGCTTCAGGAGATTGAAACGATTTGTTCTGGGAAACAATCTGATGTCTGGTTTTGTTTCTTCTAAAACTTTACATTTAATCAGCCTTCAGGGTATTTAGTGAAGCGACCTGGCTTTCAGAGGAATCAGTTACAGATAATGTAAGAAGTTTTTCTCCTTGGTCAAGAAGCAGAGGCTCAGAATTCTGTTCTACAGTAGTGTCTGATTTTTGTAAACAAAGGTTTTATTTAGGTCCTGAAAATAGAAACGATCTGACTTCCAAACAGGAGTTCTTCCTGTTGAATTTAGAATAAACTCAGGTGCTCAGATATTTAGAATATTGAGTTACAGAGTGAATTATAGTAATAAAAAACCTACATAACTATTTTGTAGTCGAACCTTTCATGATGTCAATAAAGACTTTTTGTTGGGGTTCCAGCAGTTCAACAAACACAAGCTTTAAAAGTGGCATGAATTAAATGACAACATATTTTTATTTGAAATCTGATCTGCTGCAGCTTCTATAGAAACAAGTTCATTATGCATGTAGGTACCACATACTAACACCTCCTGTTAACGCCTGTATGATGCTACACAGTATCACCTCAGCAAACAGGTTCTGCTACTATTCTGTGTCTCTGCTGTTTCAGTTCTATAGAAACCTGAATGATGAAATGACCCACAGCTGTTCTGCTTCATGCTCCACTGGCTCACAAAACGAGCTCTTCAGCTGGATATCTGCCACACTGATGATTCACACTTTCTCAAATTTAATGTTCAGATTTTAAACAGTTGTTTTTCTTTTTGCAAAAAAACAAACAAACATTAAACTGATGTCATAATTCTGTCATTTGTGAATAAATCCCCCTTACTGCCTCACATTTGACACACGGTTGCTTCCCTCAAGATGTCATCTAGCTGTTTATCTTCGTGTAATCAGATCAGAGGCTCTTTAAAAGAATCAGTTCTCATTCTTCAGTTTACTGACAACATCAGACATATCTCAGTGGAGTCACTGGGTTTAACGCCATGCAGATAGTTTAAATGTTTCAGAGTACTTTAAGATAGAACTGCAACAATCTCTATTTCAGTTGCTTTATTTTTCACCTGCAAATGTAAAAAAAAAAAAGTCACACAGTGGTAGTAAAGTATGTTCTGAAACTTTTCAAATTCTGTGACTGATTTCTGCAAAAAGCTTTAAAGAACTTGTGTTACCCATAATTCAATAATGAATTCATCAGCAATAACTGTACTGAACATTCTATATAATGAGGGTCTGCAGACATTCACATAAAAACATACTGAATTCAGATTAAATTAACAGAAAAATGAACTTTTTGATTAATATAAACCATGACTCATTTTCACCACAACACTGGACCCCAGGCACCGCTGTAGTCCCACAGGTAGGGTCTGTACTGATAAGCTTTGCAGAAGGAGGTCATTAATGACGATCTGATCAAATCCTCCCTCAGGACCAGTTCATCTGCTTCGTACACATCCTTATAGTTCTCCGAGCTCTGCTGCTTTCGTTTGGTTTTGTACCGCCTGTTCTGGAACCAGATTTTCACCTGAGTTTCGGTCAGTCTCAAGGTGCTGGCCAGGTGAGCCCTCTCTGGGGCTGACAGGTATTTCTGGTGGTTGAATTTCTTCTCCAGTTCAAGCACTTGGAGGTGTGTGAATGCAGCTCTGGAGCGCTTCTGTTTCCCCACAGAGGAGAACGTTGACTCGGAGGAGTCGGGACAAGATGGGTGAGACTCTGTGGAGTACAGGACAGAGATGTGGTGTTTGAGCTGCAGCTTGCATTTTGTAAAGATATTTAAAACATGCTGTCTTTCACATTTTGAACATTTTACTCTGAATTCCAGTTAAATTGGTGTTTTTATAAAGATCCAAGCATGCAGAAGCTCACCTGTCTGCATTCCAAACACTGACTCCTGAGTATAGAGTTGTGCTGTCCACTCAGATTCTTCTTTCCACTGAGGGCATCTTTCCATCTTCATCGAGCAGCGTTTCCCATCCAGCGTTGCTCCGTCCTTACTGGACAGGATGTCCTCAATGAGGAAAGATGTCACAGGCTTGGCCGTGCCAGACATTTCCATAAAGTGTTTCAGAAACCAGAGGCCTTTCAGTATCAGACAGCCACGCTGCAGCAGAGGCAAAGTGTATGTGTGTGTGTGTGTGTGTGTGTGTGTGTGTGTGCTCCCACACTGAAGAGGTTTGAATTTATGTGGAGTGTAGGGGCGGGTCCATTCAGGCTAAAGTGAAGGAGGCGGGACAAATCTCCTCAACTTTCATTGGGATGCATCTTCAGATCAACTTGATTCATGAAAAAACATTTTGTTTTTATTTAAGATAAATTTCAGGTGTTTTAATTCATGGGATTTTGCATCTATTTCTTGCCGTATTTCAGAATACAGTCAAAACGATGTCGTTAGATGTATACTGTATATAGTTTTTACACATTAAACAAATCAGCACACATTCAGTAAGATAACATCTCATTTAGCTTATAAAAAATACAATTCAGAAAGAAAAACTTAAAAGAACAAAGACTATAATAATCAATGTTTTCAACTGGGAAAGGATGAATTCTGCTATATTATACTTTTTCAGGTTTTTTGTGTGCATTTGGACTAAATTAATCACATCTCTTGGATCTAATCAAGTCAAAATTCACAGTTTTATTTGTTTATTTTCCCAATTTTAATCTGATTTTAAGCCTTGATTTTTTGAAGGTTCAGAAAAAATGCTTAGTTTTTTATGTTGTGCTAATCTTTTTGTAAAAAATGGTTATGTCATTAATTTAAAAATATTTTACCTGTAACACATTGTTGTATTTTGAACTCCATATTTTTGTATCAGTTAATAAAATATATTTGAAAATAAACACTTTTGCCATGGAAATCCATTGTAAGTATGTGGTCATATGAATAAATAAAAGAAATATTTTTCTTAAGATGCAAATATTATAAATATTAAATATCACGTTAGTTAATAGGATTCATGTGTTGATCCAACAGATCCGTCTGCTCGGCTCAGGGGCCTCAGGAAACCGCTCTGACTGCAGAATGGGGAAGACGAGGGGAGGGACGGGGGAGTCAGGGTGGGTGGTCGAGCCTCCCGGAGCCCTAATGAGTCTGACACATTTAGGCCGGCTCCTGAATGGACACACTCATTGTTTGGGAGCTGTTTGTTTGTTGTTCTCTGTGGTTCGGCCTGACCTCTCTAGATGTTTACTAGAGGTGTTTGTGTTGCTCTGGGATTTTATGCTTCATTAGGAAATCCATGAACTCAGGGACGATAAACACGACCCCGTCCACGCCCTCTGGCCCCACTGACTCTGACTTCACTGTGAAAGTGATGAGTGCTTATCATCACCGCCTCAATAGAATAAAAGCACCACACTTTGGCTTTAATAAGAACAGGAAGTGTTTATGTCAAATATTGAAGGGTTTATATGGATTCAGTGCCTGTTCTGTCCTGTTATCGGTTCTAAAAACTCTGCTCTACTGAGGCTCATTTTTAGCAGAACCTGCTGTCTTGTCAACAGAGTATTAAGATCACCTAAATGATAAATTTCACTCTGACCTTGTCTGTGACTCTGTCTGCTCAGGTATGTTGAACTGTAAGCAAAGAGATCCTTTATCCCGTCTAGATGCCATTTTTCTGTCTTCTAAAATCCCACAAGTTCGTTTTTGGGTCAAATAGCAAAAAAAAAAAAAATAAAATAAAAAATTCAAAAAGTTTTAGTTTGATGAAAAGAGCATGTTATTTTACTTCTTGTAATAATGTGCTTATTTAAAAGCAGCTTGTGCATCACTCTAAACAACATCTAAGCTGTAATTTTTCTCTCTTAACTTGAAGGTTTGTGTTATTGTTGGAGCGAGGAAGCTCCTGCACACTCTGTGATGACAACAACATAAACACTGCCATCAGTGAGAGTCAGCTCCTGTGTTGTTTCTGGTGGGGGGTCGTGTTTGAAATAGCTCTTTAAACTCAGCGCCGACGATGTCATTCTGTTACAATACGGAGCAGAAGATGAGCCTGAATCTCTTTCAATCCCCCTGATTACTTTTCTTTGGGTGACATTCCTGTTGTATTGTGTTTTTATGCATTCACTGCCTAAATATGTAGCTGCACGGCCATCTTTGACCTTTTACCCTGGGAAGGCATTTGTCTTACAGGATAAACTGTGTGGTGACAGTGTTTTCTTTTGTGTCACCGGAAGTTGTTGAACCATCAGTCCTCTGCTATTTTATTGCCTGAAATGACAAAAAAAAGAGTCGTTGTTGGACTTAAGGTTTAGCTCACTCCTGCTATCTGCTCAGCATCAGGTATCTTACTACATCCAGCCCATCTTCAGTGTATGACAACAGATGTGTTTTCAGTTTAAAAGGTCAGTTTTAGGTTATTATCTCTTCTTTATCACACCTTGTAAACATTTTATGCATCTATTCTTCTTTTAGAAAGATGTGAAGTTTTGTAAATGATCAGTTTGTCCTGCTGGTTGGATGAAACCTTCAGCTCCCACTGAGGTGGTTCTATTACAAGTCTTATATCTCAGATGTTCATGTTGTAGAAGCTATATCTTTAGCTTTCCTCAGATATGTTTACTTTCACAACTTGCAAGAATTTAATCATTTTATTTTAAGAAAGTGTTTCTTTTTACACAATTCTGCATCACCAAACTTTAATTTGCCATTTATGGCCAAAATACTGTCTTTCTATGAGTTTTGATTCTATAGAAATGATTTGACCTCCGTGTTCTGTGTTGTTGTTGCTTGAATTTGCATCTCCTTCATTCTAATAAAACAAAAAGCCATTGCTCTAGTGGAAAAAAGTCTAAACACTTTAAGGGTGCATTTCAAGCATTCAAAATTGTAAAAAATGTCTCTAAATTAACAAAAATCCTGAATATTTGCATGTGGTACCTGTTCTTCTCTTTTCAAATCATACAACGTTCATTATAATGTTAATACAATGATCTTGCTTGAAAATGTCAAACTCACGTGTCATTTAGAAGTTTTTAAACTAGTCTTCCACTAGAGGGAGCTTTAAAGCCATTTTTCCAAAAAGGCCAACAGCTGTTGAGCAGCTGGATCTGTGTGTGTGTGTGTGTGTGTGTGTGGGGGGGGGGGGGGGGGGGGG